>NW_019091434.1:650462-705236 GCF_001949145.1 Acanthaster planci
AAAGGGTGAGGTCTCAAGTCTGTTTTCCATTGTTTCTTACTCTTGATAATACAAGGTTCCTGTTATAACAAGGTAATTTGTAAAGTTAAATGTCAAGGACGTCTTATTCACGAGGTTCAACTGTATTAGCTTGGAGAATTCCAATGTGATAATGCAAAGTGTAATTGGAAATTTGCTTGCTATTCTATTGTGGCATTGAGCTTGTTGTTTCCTCAGATTTAAACAATTCCATGATGAAATATGATGGCAGTGCCCAAATGCTGTATATCATGAAATTCTTTTGACATGTACATAGTAATTCATCGGTTTAGCAATTTGCCCCAGCAAATCTGTCGAGATTCAAGGCTTTTGAGCCTGTTCTGTCTCTTGTGGAATAGCCCTGGTAACTGAATGGGAATTTTTAGAGACAGTTGGCAGTGGCAGTTGGTAACCCTACCAGTCCTATGTAGCCAGTGTACTTTAGTTCTCATCATTTTGAGCATGTACAAATTACATATACCCATACATGTAGCTCATTATTAGTAGATTGACCTGCTAGGACTTTTATGTTCTCCACTTCCCAGCCTCTCAAAAGTCTCCCTCTGAAGTATTAAGGATCTACAGCCCAACTGTGCGTAGAGTATGGACTCCTTTCTTGAGCTGTACATGGAACTGTTTTTACTTTAAATATTCACAAGAGGCTTGTATGTCCGAGGCTCAGGTGCAGTACATCTGTATTGCAAAGATGCTGCAGATTGTACACATTCAGATGAAACAATTCATTCAATTAGTTTATGTGAGAATGTGCACAAATTCTTAATTGGTATGGGACCATACATGTGGCACATATGTACATGCATGAATAGGGTAAAAGGTCTCTGGCTTTTAATGTTTGTCAGCTCTCCTAGAGTATAGCCTCATGTACATGACCATGTACTTCACAGAATAAAATATTTTCTCATATGCACATGTATGCTGTAGTCTGTTCAATGTTTCTTCTCATTCTTGTGAATTTTCACTGATTTTTGTGTTGCTGTTTTTCCTTCATTTTTGTATTTTTTGTCTTTCACGTTAGAAAGATAACACGTTTACGTGTATAAAACTGATTTTTTTAGATGATGTCAGCTGCTTCAATCCAATGTATTTTTTAAATACAAAATATTTTTGCTGGAAAATATATGTGTGTGCATTAAAAACAAAAAGAGCAAAATCTGAGATATTAAAATGATGGACATGAAACATTATATAAGGTGAAACAGCCTCACATCGTACGTGTGATCATCTCAAAGCCCTGTGGTTTAATGCCTATCAGCACATCAATCAATTCTCCATAATTTGGGAAATCTTCAACAAGTTTTGTGTCACGATCATTAAAACTGACTTGGCAGAACCCACACTGCTTAAAACATGCAAAATGAGATCCACAGTGCCGTACTCGTGTACTCACAGGTGCACGCTCGTATCAGTCAAGAGCTCGTCAAGAGTCTCCAGCTGGATCTGGCAAACATGGAAGAGGAGAGGAAACAGATGATCTTGCACCTGCTGGGGCCGATGTTTGTCAAGCAATACATGGAAAGCATGGTGCCCAGGCCGGAGGTATTGGTACGTATTAGTTGCTTTGTGTGTTGAAAAACTGTGGCATGGCCATGGACTGTGTTGCCAAGTAGCAAAGTTCTGTGGAGCTGGCATACCAGGTCATTTTTACAGACTGGAACATCTGTCTTACATGTGTGTACACAATGGAGTTCTGGTCTTTTGTGCATGCCGGTAGCCTCGTGGCAATGGTTGACTTTGAGGAATCGGACTAGCCTGTCTCTCTTTCGTTGATGGGGGTGTATTGATGCATGGAACCCACAGGCTGAGTGCCCAGCTAGTCTTGACAGAAGTATACTTGAATGCAGAGAGCCATTATGTTTTGCTGTTGCCCATAAAATATAAAATTGTATAAATTTTGGGCACACATCCAGGTACATATATGGCTTCCATCATTTCTTTTGTTTATAAGGCTCCATCAGCACTCGGTGTTGAGCGAAAGAAGCAGTTGCAGAGAGCTACCCAGGTACTCCTCAGAGACAAACTCGACCTCGTCATTAGAGAGCTTGGCTATGCACCAATGTCGAGTAATGCTTCCACTCCGGTCACCGACAGACAGCAGGATGGAGATAGGGCAGGGGAGCAGGGAAGGTCAGACATGCAGGCAGTGATTGACCATGCCAGGGGGATCTTGGAGACTGGTCTTAAGAGAGACCTGGTGATACATGAGATGAGACAGAAACAAGAACAGCCAGATCCCAAAGGTGTGTAAATTGTTCTAAAATCGTTGGGTTTGTATGGTGCTTTTGCTGTCTTCCCGTGAACAATCTTTCATAAAAAAATCAGAATTGTTCATTAGAAGGAAGCAGTTCTCATAAATATGGCATATAATTAATCCCTCTAGTAAAGCTTTGAAAATGAGATGTTGCCTGTTGACCTTTCACTTGCTTTGTCATAGTCAAAGTTCTTGCCAGTGTAGCAGTGGTTGGCAAACTGTATGGCTGGCCATCAGAACAAAAGCTGCATGATTGACTGTACTAAATATCTCACAGAGCCTTCAAAGACAATACTGCAACTGCTAACTATTCAATAAAATCCCCCTCTTGACCACTGTCGGGGGCAATCATGCATTTTAAGGCACAACTAATTACCAACCAGCAGTGAATCATCTGGGCCCAATTTCATGGCGCAGCTTACCATAAGCGAAAAATCTGGCTTACTGTAGCAGAAAATTCTATGCTTACGGCGAATGTAAATTTCATGGGTTAGCGAAGAATTTGGGCTTGTGCGCATGCGTACATCCCGCAACATAGGATTCTGTACTTAAAGGGTGAGCGCAGAATTTTTCTACTAGCACGGTTAGCGCAGAATGGAGATTGTAAGGACAGAATTCTGCGGTAAACAGCGCCATGAAATTTGGCCCTGTAGACTTTGGCCACTCATTCAGATGGCTGGGAACATGAGAAAGTATAGAGTTTTGAAGTTAAGGTTCTTTCTGAACCCAGATGTGCCTACATCCGTAAGCAATATTAAGCTCTCCAGCAAAACCAGCGACCATCTGGGAATGTCCCTGATTGCCATTCTCCAGCGAGACCCAACCCGACTTGACAGCGTATGCCGCCGACTGTCCGGGAAGCAGCTTCCCCAGACACTGAGGAGCTACCTGTGGGCAGAGATTCTGCTGCGGATGGCAGAGGATGGTGGGGGCGGTGGAGAAAAGTAAGATGGAGGGTTGCGAAAGTTGGATGGATATCCATTTCACGCGAATGGAGAAAAATTGATTTCAATCAGAACTTGATCCACTGCTTTATTGCAAGCTGTCAAATTGTTTTGATTGGTTACAAGTCTGAAACAATAATCCTTTTGAACTGAAGATCATTTTGACCAAAGATCTTATAGTGCTGCGGCGCAGGATGGGGAACTCTGCCAAAATGGTGAAATCACCATAATCGCCATTTGGGCAAGCAATACGCCTGCGCAGTGGATGTTAATGCACAGGGACACACACACAACAATTGCGATTACAACATTGTACGCGTATTCACGATACAGTTTTCCATCTTGCGCCGCTACACGGAACTATACAATCTTTGGTTTTGACATCTGCGTAAAAGGTTCAACATTATGCTGCCATGATGTACAAAAGCCAGTTCATTTCTTACCCAAAGTCAGGGTATGGCATGAAATTTTCTTAATAAACTTCACCTGCACTTATGATGTGATTTGCTCATTGTACATACACAACATATACTTGCTGTACTTGCTGTATAATAATATATAATTTGAGTTCACATTTGCTTTCAAGCTGAGTGTGAACAAAACTCCATTTTGGGTTACACAGTCAGTCAAAGATGCTTTTACTAATTACCTCATTGTTAAAACCACCCCCACAAGAGGCTTAGAGGAGCAGAATGTGTCTATAACTGTTCTCATTTCACACACACAGGTCCTCAGAAAAAGCAATTCGGAAGAAATTTGCGAAGGCTGTGTCAAAGGGCAAAGTCGACATGAAGATTACCAAGGCAACAGAGTGCCCAATAGGAGGACTCATTGAAACAGCTGTTAAAGAGGTAAATGAAACTAACCGTAATCACATGCATGCACAGAACAAAACAAACTACTGTTGCAAATGTCAAATTAAATTGAATATTAAGCAACAGTCCATGATAAAGCTACCTTTTTGTAGTTTCTTTGGGTTTGCAATTCTTGTACATGTACCAGAGATTTTGTGGAAACCATGGGGATGATGATTGAATCTAGAAGAATATGTAGAAGGTACTGTTTGCCTTTCCAAAGGAGCCGGGTAAGGACACATTATGTTTTGATGGGTTCAAAGTTCCTCACATGGCACGGAAGGCTCTCAACCAGATGTCAGTGTAATGTGCACAATCCATAACATTTGAGCAATTGAGAAACTGCGGAGTATGGGTCGATGCATGGCAACCACAGCACCAGTCTACCACCAGGCATCGGGGAGTACACACTCATGCTCTGACATGCATACCACATACAAACAATATCCAAGGGGGAAATGAACCACTGACTGAAAACAGCAAGTACACAACCTGATCTGGTGATCTTGACTGGTATATTTATTCCTTTACCTTGGGGTACCTTGTAAGGTCTTTGTTCCAAATGGGATTGACAAAATGGCAAAATCCCCTCTCAAGCCCAATATCTGGGGTTCCAACTCATGCTGGTGCGAGGCCAGCTCATTTGTCTCTAGGCACAGCAGGCTGCAGAGCGTAAAACTGACTCAGGATTCAAAGCAATGATGAGGAGTGGAGGAAAAGCGAGATGCAGCGGACACAAGCCTGCGACCAAACAGAGTACAGCGACAGAAGAGCGCAACCGCATGTGAGCCACACGCTATACCCGCGCTAGGTACCAACTCCCTACGCAATTTGTGCACAGCACAATGAGCCTGAGCCCGCATACCAGTTATACATAAACTTTAACAAGTCTTACCAGTACAGATTAACTATTCCGCTACAACATCAATTCTAGTTTGCATTTTAAGAATCCATATGACAGTAGTTGACTGATTTGAAGATTTTGTACCTGAACAAATGAGTGCCCGAAATCCAATTTTTGTGACTATGCATCACCTACAGATATTATCTTAATTTTGAATGTTTATTACTCATTCCATGCACAAGTAGTTTCTTGTATTCGCTTTTCAGGTTTTTTACATATCCAAAATAGATTTTTTTCATCGGAAGATTACATTCATTCTGCCATCAGAGATTTGATGCCACACCGTGCATGCAGGCTCACAGACTGGGCAAGATCCACAGACAGGCCAGGGAGGCCCTGAACGTCCTGTACACGTACAACCGCAGCTACGAACCCTTCCTGATTGACTGGATTTTCCCCCTGCAGCTGGCATTCCACGACCGCCAAATGAAAGGTGAGGAAATTCCTCAAAGCCAAAGATAGAAGATTACACAGTATTACTTTGGTCTTTGACAATGCACAAATGATTTGGAAATGCAGCAAGGAGATGAACCTGAAATTGAGCGGACTGGACATTGACAGGACATTGACCGGGCATTGACGGTGCTCGTGGGAGTGGGGAAGGGGTAGGGTATACAGTGGTCCATGTTCGCATCAGACATTTTCATGTAACTGTGCACAGCAAGCCTGTAGAGTGTTTGCTGGGTGCCGGGACTGCCCAGTGGCAGTAACATCCAAACATAAGCCTTTTATCTTTCCCACTGGTGTGGGTAGTTGGGAGCCAAGTCTTTACCACTACCATTAATAACAGGTTTTTATAAAGCACTTTTAACTAAGACCAAAGCACTTTCCATTTTATTACTGTACATTACTAGTAGGGATTAAAATGAAAAACAAGATGGTGTGTCAGAACTTTGTGGCTTTTGTTTCTGCATTAAAGTTTTTAGACAAAAATGCTAGTTGAAAATGTCTAAGACATGTACAAAAAGCCTCAAACTCAAGTTTGAGTTCTTTTCCTACTGTTTGGAGTTTCTTTTTATACAATTGTTGTGATATACAGTCAAACCTCATTGCTAAGAGGTACTCTGGACTTTGCAGATTACCTTTTCATAACAGGAACTTTTTATAATCCGGAGTGAACAAAATTAGGAACGAAAGACTGGGACCTGAAAGAGTTCTTTGTTATAAGCAGAATGTTGTAGACATATTAACACATATTAACAATTCTTAGGAATGAGGTTCAACTGTATGCCAAAACTCGTATTTTCCTCCTTGCTCATAGCCTTAGTTCATCTGATTTAATTCCTACCGTACCATCCCTACACATGTTCTTTGCAATGACATGAAAATGATATCTAAATTACAGAGAAAATTGATTCAATTATCTGTATGCATTAAACTTGTAAATAAACGTTAATAGTTTGACATTTAATTTTGTAATTGAACATTTCTCTGTAGTGCTACAAATTGTATAGTAGATGTACATGATATCCAGTTTAAACACAAATTTAAACACAAAAGTTGTATTTAATTTGATCACAAATTAAAATCTTTGCTGATTTCTTTTGCAGAGGAACACCCCTATGAGTTGGCTCTTTACCTAGACCTCCTAAATACCTATGCCTTTCCGAAATGGCCGGAGATTTTTGCAGTTGCTGAGCAAGCAATGGCCCGGCTGAAGATGGCTGACAAGGAATTGTATGACCACTTACAGCACTGTGCAATCAGCAATGTGAAAGTCAACCCACAGGTTAATAAAACACAAGATCTGTTTGTCCACTCATACCCTAACATAAAAACTAGAAACATTGTAAGGTCTTTTGAAAACACAGCAATCATTAGAACAATTTCTCACATGTATTTGCCAGGCTCTCAGTTCTTTTCTTCAGTGTTCCTCCTTATCCAAGTTCTGGTTGTTTCGCAGCTTCATTCAAAATACATTCATTTACATCATCAGAACATTCTAACTGGAAAGAATGAATCATTATAAACAAATGGAAAGATAGATAGTAAGAGCTTTACATGAGAAGAAATTGGATACTCTTCCACTGAGAGTTATATTAAATGAATACTTACTTGCTTCATTATTGTGTCCTTCATTCTTTAAAAAAAGTGTATTTTCATGCAAATGTCTTAGTGTTTTGGAAGAGATGGTAGTGCATGGGCCAAAAGACAAGTTTAAAAATGTCTTTTGTCTGCCAGGATTTTTTGGTGCATCTCATACATGCAGAGAAGAGAAAAGCCGCTGCTTTAAGTTGGAGCGTCGGCACCGAGGAATCCAACGATCCCTCTGCCGACTCGGCAACAAAGGAGTTGTTGGCAAGCCCCATCATATTCCTACGCAAGTGGGTTGGCGAGGTAAAGTAAATGTTTTTTATTTTTTGGAAAACCAGCCTCTTTTGATAAGTATTACATTGTAATCACTAGTAGTGGGAATGTAACATAATTTGGTTTCTTGTTATTAGAACAGTAACCTGATTAAAAAAAAAGCATGTGAAAACTTGTCCGATTGCTAAATACTAACCATATCAAAAACCTTCGCATATATGATTCACCATTCCCTTTTGGCTGGTTTTTATTTTTAAAGTTTCCATCAAAAATCTTTTCAGCAATTTCTTTTTCATTGTCCAAGAAGTTACAACATAATTTACGTAGTTATTAGTATCCAGTGTCATAATTTGGAACCAGTTAACACCAATGGCCACATACCTGGTTCCGATGCATACCAGTGATTATCATTGTTTCTTATCACAGGGTTTTGTGTGTGTCCTGAACTGCTCAGCCATGATGTACATATGGGACCAGTGCTTTGTGGAACGTTGGGACAGGCAAGTTCTGGAAGATGCTTGCCTGGCCCTCTTGCTCTTACTCAAAGAGAAATTTATGGATGCCGTAGACTACCACCAGATGAGACAGGTAAACTTTGACCCCTGTTTATACCTTGAGAGCAATGATGTATCCAAGTTGCACCCCAAAAGACTGTTGACTTAAAAAGAAATTATTAACTGAGCAGTGTAGAAACTGTACTACAGTCTTTCTTTTTGGCATGTGAAGATTATTATTTTTTAAATTCAATTTGCCCCCATCACCGACCTAGTCCTGGATCCACCACTGCGTGAAATAAGTCTTCTTTTAGGTTTTGATTACAATTTTATAACTTTCCTTTCATGAATCATAGATTTATCTCAGATGCACTGCTCAAGTTTAAGGAGCTCAAGCTATTTTAACTTTGATTTTTTACTGATTGGTGGTAGAGAAGCAGTCTTGAATCAGAATGTTATCACTTTGTAATATTATCACTGCTTTAATACATGTATATAATTATTGGAAACCAAATTTTTTTTCAGGTATTTCTGAATGAACCATCACAGATTTTGACTCTCGACCTGGTAAGATCCTACCAGCATACCCGAGGGATCCAACCACTTGATTCTGTGCCAGATGATCTCAACAGCAGGAACTCTGTGTAAGTATTCTAATTTTTGGATGAAAATTTACTGTCATCAAGATTTGTTCCACTTTGTTTTGTTTTTTCTTTAGATTTTAGTGACAAGGGCAGTGGAAATTAAGTTAGGTTAAAACTTGATTTTCCCATGAACCTACATATCCATGAGGAATCTCCAGTGTTTTGATGTGACTATTTACAATGTTATCAGCTGTATAAGCAGATTTGTAATCAAGACCATCACAAAGCCAGACCCAAGACATGGCTGCCTTATAGATCCCTCAATGAGGCTTGGTGGGGTCTCAACTACAACACTGGGTGTACATGTGTAAAGTGGCTTGAAGTATGTTCGGGGAAAAGATGCTTTCTCTGTTCGTTGCAAGGGTACAGCTATGCTTCCCAGTGGTACTCTTTAACCTTGCTGGTAGATTTTGACAGACTCAACTGCAGCTATGACCAGGTCCCCATTAGGTGTCATGGTAATATCACGTAAATTGCCATAACCCTTGACAGTGCATCCAAGGTACCTGCCGTCAGGTCCATAATGGAGAATCTCACCAAGCGAGGGCCAGTCACCACACACAGCAACAAAGATACTGCCCTGATTGTCACAACACACTCCCATTGGGCCCCAGTCAGGCATGTCGTTGTCAATGTGCACTGAACATGCCATACCGCCACTGTAGTCCAGTGCCAGCAGCTTTTTCTTCCCCCAGTTTGTGTAGATGAGACTTTGCTTGCTGATGGTCAGATAGGAGCTGATCATCGGAGCAAAGAGCTTCTTGACAATCCCTCCTCTGGAGTTGTGCAGATATATCAACTCTTTGTCTGCGTAGCCCACTGCTATCTGGTTCCTGTCATCCACTGCCAGGCATGTTGGCTGGCTGTCTGACCCTCCACCTAGTGTGAACTGATGAAGGAGCTGATACTTCCGGTTGAAGATCTTGACCTTGGGGCTGTCAAGGACAACAATCTGGTCCTGGGTGTTGACTGCGATGTGCCTGGGATCAGCAAGACCTTCAATCTGCAGTCTTTTGAAGTGGACGTAGAATTCAGAGTGGCTGGCGGGAGAAGGCATGCAGGTCACCAGCTGTTTGTGATTAATGTCCGCCACGAGGATTTCATTGTCGGAGAATGCAGCGACATACCAGGCAGCGGTGAACTCGGAACGATCTGGTTCAAAAGTCCACAGCTCTCTCTTCAATTTCCACTGGTCTGTCTGTCTATCCTGTGATTCCTTGCTGCTTGGTGCCTTCACTTTCAAGTCTACCTCTTCATGCACCAATCTTCCGAGTGACCCAGCTTCCTCTTTGAATTCAACAACGGACAGACGGTCAGGCGTTTTCTCCGGCTGCCTCAATGTCAGTGCTTCTATGTTGTCCAAGACTTTCTGCTGGAGGTTCAGAATCTCGCAGTAACTAGCTTGCACTATAATTTGGTTCACCTGTTTCAGCTTGTTCCCTGCCTGGATCACCTCTTTGTTGTATGCAGCCTTAGTTGATTTGAACATCTGGCATTGGTCAGAGTAGATGCCTTTCAGCCTCTCTATCATTTTCTCCTCCTCTTCTCTGATCCGAGCAACCTCTTTGTTAGCCTTTTTGGTGATCTGCCTCTTGGCATTGGAACACATGACGCATAGATGCAGCAAGGATTTGGTCATTTCATCTGCAGCCCTGGCAAAGACCACGCGGTGCTTTTCGGCCGCACCTGCAAGTTCCGCAAGGTTTCGTCTGCATTTGGCTGAGGCCTCTGACAGTGTTTCCACAGAGTGGCTGTGATCTCTGTGATCAACCTCAGCGCAAAGCCCACACAGAAGCTGCTTGCACATGGCGCAGTAGACGTCTGCTCGTTGGTCTGGGTGCTTGGCACAGTAAGGAACATACTCCCTGAGTTTGCTCTTGTAGGCAACCTCTCCTGAATGGAGCTGAGCCAGCGAGTAGATGTTATGAGGTGCGGCAGCCATCTGATCATGTGCTCCCCGGCATTCCTGACACAGACACTTATCACAGTCCATGCACCTCCACATGGCCGGACTTTTCTTTTCACAGGTTTGGCATCTGATCTCTGACCCTTGATGCCCATGTAGCCATTCCTTCACTGTGCCTTCCTCCACCAGGGCACTTAACGTCAAATGATCAGGCAGGTCAGCAGGCTCTTCCACCTTGGTTTGGCTACCGCAAACAGGGCATGTTAGAATTGGACTTTCTGAATCTCGACCCACCGGCAGCTTTTGGAGGCATTCAAGGCAAACACTGTGCAAGCAGTCAAGAATTTTTGGCTCTTTGAAGTTCTTTGCGCAAATGGGGCAGTCCAGTAGAACCTCATTTGTCATATTACTAGAATCTTGCCAAGCTGCCATCTTAATAATCAGTAAAGAGACAGCAAAAATCTGTGAAATTAAAAAGAAATTGTTTTTCATCACCTGAAGCTCCATAATAAAAAGGTTGAGGCACATCACTGAGCCCATTTTTAACACTTTGAGTTTCACTGATATGTTATACGTGCATTCTTGATGCCCTTCATAGAATATGTTACTGGATAATACAAATTCCTTTGCGATTACATTGCACACAGGGTACATGTGGTGTCATTACAGGTTTAGACCTGAGTGTGCAATCTTTGGTAATAAACAATCACAGCGAACTCGAGTTTCAGGGTACCCCAACTGGGCCAAGGTCATGGAGCGGTTACGTTTGCAAAATGGATTTGGGCTGTTGAAAGCCATGGTAATCCACAGGCATACTAGCCTTTCATAGAATCTACCTGACTTGACCCCGACTGGAACAACATGCAACAAGTTTTCTGAACAACAGTATACATGTATGTGTACCGCAGTGTCAACCATTTTGCATCGTTCCACGAATCTGCCTTGTTTTGCATAATGTTTGTGGGATAGGGCTGAACTGGTCAGTTACTTTGTCCAGACCCTGCTTGACAAATTGACTTAGATACTGACTTTTGACCAAAGATCATATAGCACCGAAGGAGCAAGATGGATAACTCTGCCCAAAAGGTGTAATTACCACGGGCGCCATTTGAGCAAGTGATACGCCTGCGCCGTTTACAGTAATGCTTGGGCGCAGGCTCACCAGGTGCACGTGGCTGCCGCGGCGCCTGCTGCGGCGCCTGCGCCTGTGCATTAATGTACATTGCGCAGGCGTATCGCTTGCTCAAATAGCGCCCATGCAATTACAACGTTTTACGTGTATTCACGGTGAAGTTAGCCATCTTGCGCCGCTTTGCAGCACTATATGATCTTTGCTTTTGACAGACTCGATTCCAACTCTGGAACTGAAATGCACACGTATGCCAGGCAATACATTTCAGTGACAGGAACATGTACAAGTGACAGTGAACAAGTAATGAATGTTTCTTGTTCATGCTTTGGGTAATGCCATTCAGTGAAAGATAATATTTCCCACTGGGATTTCCTCTTGGAATGGAGCACTCCACCTGTCACTTCATGAAATTATTCTTACCATTGTACTTTTCATTATTTGTTACTAATAAAATATGAGCAGATTGGCAGAGGTGTTACTGTATGCTACAAATTGTACAGACTATGAAGATTAATGAAGATTAACACATTCTTGGATGTTGGTGAAGCTGTTTTCACATAATAGAGTGCCTACTTACCTGCAATTTTGAGAACTGTTTTGCAAAATTCAAAGTCTGCCTGTAAAGAAGTACATGTACATCTAATTGGAATCTGACTTCCACACACAAGTGGCATTACATTCTTTCAGTGGAGTGTTGTAGAATTCTGCAGGTGAATGTCAAACGTTATGGCGACGTACACTTCAAACTTGATTAATCCGTGGCTTATAGGCCTACTGCAGGCCACATTGTGCTGTCTCATTCTGCATGATTTCCAGTTGTTACATGTGGTGCAAGCAATGGACGCTGTGGTGTACATGAGATAATGGGCCATTGATAAATGACTCCAAAGTCCAGGGCTTTGAAATACATCTGTACCGTACGTGGCAGTGATGTTGCTATGTATGAATACCACTTGACCTAGATTTGTTGATATTGCAGTCGGAAATGAGTATGAAAAGATTGACACCCTGAATGAAATCATTTGTTCCCAAGCTTGGCTGTCATAAATTCTTCATGTCATATGTTAATGACTCATTTCTGACAGCGTGTCTCTATGCCCTCCCCCCTCCTTTTCCACACAAACTTAACCGAACATGTAAATAACAAAATCATTCTTTTCAGAATTATCACAAGGGGCATTCTTTTCCTTCCAGGAAAATCTTTTTAAGTTTTAAAAATAGGACTGGTCTCACTCAGAGCTTGACTACCAATTGACATAACCCTATAGTGACCTTTTCAGTTGTGGCATTGTGTAATGTAATGCATAGAGTGCGTTGCATATACAGTATATAGGTGTGTGTGTTCCTCGTGAGAAGGTGTGATATTCTACATTGTAGATCTTTTGTCTCTCCAACTGAAAAAATTAATTTCCTGTTAAGAATATCTGCCATATATATGTACACAGTGACTCCACAAAACTGCTTTACAGTGTGATCCACTGTCATCCAATCTCATTGTATGGATTTTGATATGTTGAAAAAGAAATCATATATTTCTCTTGATATCATTTAAATTTTAATTTGTGGTGTTTTGCTTGATCACTTCACGCTGGAATTATTTCACTGTGGATTGGCCCTTTTTCTGAAAAGTGCAAAGATATTTGAAAAAGATAAGATGTATTGGCTGAATTTTAAAATAAAGTTAAAAAACCTATTACTCCTGAGTTTTTTGGTACAGTATTTCTCCCTGCAACTTCATCCATGGGGCCTAATCTTGGTGCAGTATTTGCTACATTGACAGCTCACCTAGAGTTGTCAAGCTCAGTACAAGTCATTATACCCCCACACACCTGAGACATTGTGTGTATCTGCAAAACCACTACTGGAAGCTCGAGTATCAGCAAAAGATTTACGGTTGACCCATTACCTGCCCCCACAAATGTACACATGCCCTGTGAGTCATGCATCTCCATGAAATATTGTCAGGAAAACTATCACTGTGGGTTTATTTTGTCCATTGGTGGCAATTGGTGTAATGAATAAAACCAAGGTTAAATTTTGTGCAACCTTTTGAATCATCAACTTTAAAAATGAAATTAGTTGAATTTTTCCAACCAAGTGAAAATTTTTTAATGGATAACTGATGAGTGAAGTCTCTTTTGTCCATGCAGGAAACCACAGGAGTCTGTTGTCACTTCACCACAAGCCACCCCTGAGCCATCAGCCGTAGGTGACACTGTCCCCAGTACACCCCGTACACCCCAGGAAGTGGAGCCGCAACCGGAGACGGTGCGGCTCCGCAGAGCCGGCCTGAGCAATGTCAGGCTGAAGCTGATGTGGAACCTCACCAAGAGCCAGGTGGTTATTGAATGAGACATCTCAACTTTCAAAATACTTTGGAAGTTCAACTGTGGGACTTGTCTGTTTCATCTGGGGACACGTTGGCCCAATGTCATGGGGCTTTTTAAATAGCCACTCCAGGCAAAAAGAATTTTTTCTGAAGAAAACAGTCCAACTTTTGAATATGTTAAAATTCCTCACCATCTGCCACTGGATCACTGGATATGCCACAGATTTTAATTCAAGTTTATTTACCCGTTGTTTCTCATTGGTTTTCTGTATCAGCTCGCCGACTTTCAGACAGAGAAGCTTCTCATCTCCATAATGGTATCCATCGGGGATAAGACCCTGAAAGTCAAAGATATCAAAGATCTTGTGGCCATCTCCTCTTTTGCCAAAGGGGATGAGAGCCAAGCTAAAGTGAAGTCTCTCGAGAGCACTGCTCAAGAAAGCACCAAGGTATTCTAGTTAAATCTTTTGTTTCTGTTCTTTTTCTAAAATTTATTTTTTTGACCTAATATAAATGGTTTATTGCCAAAAAGGGTTGTGATTTTCTGAATTAGGAACTGTTTGATATGAAATGATATTTATGATAAATAGTAATGTTATATAAAAAATTATAATGGTGTAACTACAGTACTTACACTGTATGTTATGAATATAAATACTGAATTACTATAAATTACAAATTGAAAAGTCATTGCACTGGATGCTTGAGCTTTTAACCATAAATAGTATAATATTGTTAACCAGGTCAGAAAAAAAGGAGGAGAAACTTTTTTGCAGTAATAAAAAAAATGACTCAAAACTGACTCAAACTTTTGACTCTCAAATTTACTTTATTGATATTGTCTCAGATGAGCTGGGTGTGTAATCCTCTGTCGATATTTCCATTTACTCATGGTAGTTTGTCATAATTACCTGGGGGGGCACAACGGAAAGTACAGTTGCTGGACTTACTTTTGTTTCAAATGAAGGCTTAATCATGGACTTCAGGTCAAACTTGAAACCTTCCGAGTGTAGGGGTCTCATTCCAGGTTGGTTTCAGTATCCCCTTTGTATAACACTTGCATGAACCTGAAAAAGTTGGTCACATTTTGCAAAATGGTTGTTATTTGTTTGCAAGCATTATTACTAATTGCAGTATATAGAACTGATTTCTTTAATTAATCTGTGAAACAACCAGTAATCGGTGAAACTTAATTGTGTTCCAGGTCAAATATCAGCTGTCTGTTCCTGTGCCTCAGATCCTATTTTCAGAGGAGGAAGTTGACCTGTTAAAATACAGCAAGGAATTGGACCCACAAGTTGTGCTGACAATTCAGTATAGAGCCACATCTGATGAAGGAGGTAGTGTGTTGAGATGACTCTTTCCTGGCAAAGTTTTCCAGAAGTCTGCTAAGTGTTCTCTGTTTTCAATGTCTAAAAACTGATTTCTAGAAAAACTGTATTGTCTGTCCTACCATGTGTAATTTGTTGAAAAGGATAGCACTCTAATCTCAGGAAAGATGTCTGTGTAAAGCAAAACAAGAAGAAAAAAATTACTTGTAATAGGGAAACTCTTTATATGACAGATAGAAAAAATTCAGGCCTTTTTTGATAAGGGTGTAATAGGACCAGCCAATTTGATGTATGGCCATATCATATGAAGACTTTATTTCTTCACAGGTGATGGTCAGGAAGACAGCAAAACGTCGGTCGGTTGGGCCTTGATTCCTGTCTATGAAAAGACAGCTACCCCCTCCACCCTTGATGGAAATCAAGATGGTACAGACCGTCTGATATCCACATGGACACCCTGCAAAAGTGATCGGACTGTGCCACTGTATTTTGGGGATGTCCCTCAAGATGTGGCAGCTGAAGGGGCAATGAAGGAGTTTGCTGAGGAAGGTTGGAAAACTGTCTCAACTTTTTTCAGCTATCACACCAATTTTTCCCACCTGATGTTGTTTGATGCTGTCAAGTGAAACCATACGGGGCAACTGACTAGGTCTTGCATGATGAAGTGCATTTTTTGCCATCAGCCAATCACACATGATTTTTTCTTACATAGCCGGCAATCAACTGGTACCATGTTATCGCTAAATTCCTCCATTGAGAGTGAGTGTGCACATGGTCAAGTGGTTTATGGCAGAAGCAGGATCTGAACCAATAACATTCTGAAAACCATGCTGATGTTGTTCCAAATGACCCTATCCAGCACTTGGTGGTTCAGGGTCAGGTGCTAGTTAGAAGCCAAAGGGACCATCGATAGGTCACAAACTTGGGTTTAACAACCCCTTTATCCTTAGAATCATTATGCATGAATTTTTGTCTCTGAAATTATAAAAACAGCTAAGATTAATGACCCTCTGTAAAATCCCAAAGTTTCTTGAGGAGTTGGAATTGAAAATACCTGTGTGGCAAATCTGTGTTGTATTTTATAGACCTTCTGCAGGAGGGATCAGAGGTCAGCCTGACTGTTTTTGATCCTGTAGACTCGGTGTGGATCATGCATGATCCCTCTGAGGCAGTGCAGACTGACAGGGAGGTCCCACCTGAGCAAGGCTTTGATCTTTACATCGATGGCATTCGGTTCCTGCCGGATAACGCAACAATTTGCAAGGTCAGGAGAACCAACCGTTTGGACTATGCACATCTTCATGTCATAGAAAGTGAATCTTGCATATAACCCTGTTGTCCCAGTCAACCAGGGTTAGTTAAGCCTGTGCATAACCAACACCAACAGCATGCACAGAAATGTCAAGGCGCGGACAATTGCAGAATTGATCTGAAACTCTCAAAACATTCAGGTGTAATCCTCTTTGGGTGTTGATACTCCCTCCTGAGTGAAGCCAAACTGGTACTCCAGCTCATGACATTTATTGGCAGCTCTTTCTTGTCAATTTGGGTGTCATATTTTTAGTACTAAGAAAAATTAATGCAAAGTCAATGCATGGTATTAAATAAGAGGAGCACTGTTGTGCGCCCATAACACCAGCATGCATAGATGAACAGTCACACAATAGCGATTCGATACAGACAAGCAGCAAAATTGAACCTGATCCTACTTTCCCGTCTGTCTACTTCCTTGTTTGCGTTAGATGGAATGAAGTGCTTCCATGTAATTATATGTCAGGCAACTTGATCAGCTATGCTCTCTGTGTCTCTTTACCTCATATCATCGATATGGAAGCTGCAGCTTTACACATCAAGCACTTTGGGAGAAACTATCAGTGTCATGGTCAGTCATATCCAAAGAAACTTGAAATTTGCTGAGTCAATGTGTGTCGGAAGCACTCCTTACAACCTTTCTCTCACAATGCATCAAAAATTGTTGGTAACCTCTCGCAAGCACAACATGCTATTAATCGCCATTACATTGGTTAGGGCTCTTTGTTTCATAATAGGTCACAGGCCGTGTAGCTCTGCCCACCAGCGAGCATCGCCCAGATGTACTGGCCTTGCCTCTCCTGGACTCGGCTGCTCGCTGCCCCAAATTCGAGTACCGTTACACCTTGCCTCTTGCCCAGGCAGGCAATCTGGTTCTCCTGAGGGTGTACACAGTCGACAAATTTACGAGGTCGGTGGTGGTAGTAGGAGCATTGCCTTTACAACTTTACGTTGGAGAATCTACCAAGAAGGTAGGACACAGAAAAAATAGCACTTGAACCCACAAATTTTTAATATTTAAAATTTTTAAAAATCTTTAAAATCACCACTCAAAAGTTGTAATATTAACCTCTCCAAACTTTCATAAAAATGTTTTGCACAATGTATAGGTTATCAGGTTATAATTCCAAATCAAATGACGGTTATTTCGAGATATCGTATGGTGCAAATTATTTTTTCCATTAAACAATAAAAGTAGGAAAGTCCCAAGTCCATGCTTTTTACTTGAAATGGTTCTGAACTAATCCACATGAATCCAACTTAGTAACAGTCGTACCACAAAACCACCCTTATTGCATCTTACGAATTAATTAGCCAATTTGGGTACAAAGCTTGATTTATTGTTTTCCCAGTTTGTCTGTTATTCGTTCCATCAAAATGACACAATTCAAGTTGGGCAATCTGTTTAAGTCTGAAAATGATATGGACTGAATTATTGCACTTTCTGAAATTTATTTAGCAAAAAATCACTCATTTTGAACATATTGGTTTCTCAATTTTTGTTTTTTTTTGTCCTAGCTGAATGTAGGTGCTTTCCAGCTACGCTTGCATGCTGGCATGCTGCAAATGAACGAGCTAACAGTTGAGTCTTTCGCTAAACTCCCCATCATTCCAGCCTGTTCACTTCTCGTCCGTCTTCTGCCGAGATCAGAGGTAAATTTGCAGCTTGAATTCAAAATATTTTCAGTGGCAGTAAGGTTGTAACAGCAAACAGTATGTTTCAGTCCCCCCACACTTTCAAATTAGTTCCGCTACTTCTGAGCTCCAGTTGCCAAGGATAATTAACACATGATATTTTGAACCAGAGTGTGACATTTTACTGACAAGCAAACAAAATTAGGGGAGGGTCACGCCCCCACAACCTTTCCCTGTGTAGGGTCCACAAAAATCATCAATCACTGATTAAGCCTGGTCGTAGAAGCAGCATTGCGTTTACTGACAGGCATGTGGCGTATTGATCAACAGGAGTTCATTCCGGCACCAGACTATGCCAGCAGCTGTTACAGCTCGGAAACCTGCAAGCCTTCATCCTCTGAGCAAAGGGTCATGGGTCACTACAAGAACAGCTCGGCTTGGTCTGATACTGTCCGTGATGTCCTACAGAGACTAAGAGATGTGGAGAAATCCACTGAAGGTATTGGTTTGTAGCATGTTTTAGGTTTGTTCATCAATCAATATTTTCATATGTTGATGAAAGAACAGACAAAACATATCCAGGGATTTGGCTACTTTCTTTCAGACCTGACTGATGAGGAGGTGACAGCATGGTCATTGGACAGGCTGGACTTCAAGAAACACTCCGACCCAGACACACCCTTCAAGCCAGAACTTATGGATCTAGTGCGCTGTGTTGACTATGACGAGGAGCAGGGATTGTATGTGTCGGTGCTGTCTGCCAAGGCTGTCAAAGGTTTGATGAGGAAAAACTTGGTCTGCTCATTTGTGTAATTTGACACTCCAATGCTAAAAAGAGCTTAATTCAAAGAAGCAGAGCACACCTCTTACTCTCTTCATTGATTTGAATTTGGTGACAAAATATTGAAAAGTGTAGAAGTCGGTGCTACCTGGAAAATAACGTACATCTTTAATTATCGGGAAATTTGCTGGCTATGTTCTCAACAATTCTCTTTTAGTGCAGAACTGTGAATTGATTTATGTGATGAAATAACAATGTTCTTTGCCCCTTGTCTTTCAGGTGATGGGAAGTATACCAATATCAGTGTATATGTCCTACCAGGCAGTGATGTGGCTTCGAAGGGAGAGCTTCACCCGTCAGACAGTGAACATTTCCTGGTGCAGGATGCCAAGTCATCCAGTCAACAGACTTCTCCGGTCTTTAAGGATCAACCGAAGGTTGGTCTTATAAAGATCAGGATCAGGCATTGCGTTTTCCGGGAGAGAGAGTCATAGGTTAATTTTCTTTGAAAATGAGTTGCATGTCTCCAGAGCCACTTTTTACTTAAAGGCTTTCAAAAGAATCGTGCACAGTGTTTATTAAGCAATAGGAATCCTTAACATTTTCATCATACCAAACTGAGTGGCACATCAAAACAGAGAGTTCAGTTTCTTCCATCTAATACAAAGTAAAACTCAAAAGTGGCTCCAGTGACTTGAGACTCATTTTTATAGAGAGGGTCACATATAGTTTTTTAGATGGGGCATTTGTTTGACATTTGGACTCGTATGTTTAAAAATTCTGACACTTTCAGTGAGTTCAAAAGTTTTTGTCAGTTTCCCAATTTGACTTCGGTAAGACGGAAATGCATTATAAAATTTCAAGAGTGTTTGGGAACCTAATACCAAGGAGTTTTAGGGCATTGAAAGCATATTACATGTGCACCAGACTGTAATTAAAGGCCAATTAAAGCAAAGCATGGAATTGAGATTCTGTGCAAGAAGAATGTTTAGGTTTTCGTACCTCTGTGGGCACCTTTTTTGTAATTTTGTATTGAACCACTTAGAGGAAATACACATTTCATTATATGTTTGTTTTCATTTAGAACACGTTTGTTTTGGTGAACTTAAAACCATTTTGGGGGCAAATATACTTGAAATCTGCACTCAGGCAAATTAAGGCATGGCGGTATACTGTACCCTGCTACTTGGGATGAGCTTCCACACATTGGTGTCACAAGTGGGGGGCGGAGAAAAGAAAAGGCAAAAGAAATGAAAAAAAAAGGAGGAAAGTGGGTGAAAATCATCAATATGCTTGAAAATAACCCACTATTAATAGTTTGTCAGTTCACTTTGCTGTTGCTAATAGTGCTTTGCCCCCCCCCCAAAAAGAATCTTTGTGACTTCCAAGCTTCGAGGTTCTACATTAGTTCACGGCCTTCCCCAGCGGTGCAGCTCCAAACAGTGTGAATTCCAATTATTCAAACTGATTCTAATGGTGTTTCCAGAAACTTCACCCGAGCTACAGCCCAAGGTCCCTTCTTCTGCTGCGAGTAATTGGCCTGTCTGTCACCTACAAGCCTGACCCGGCCAACCAGGGTCCCGGACAGATGTTCAGCAAGGACGGTACACAGCCAGTCTCTTTAGAGTCCGACTCCAGGTTGGGTTGGAGCTTGCTGCCATTGTTTGATAACGGCTGTGTGGCTCAGGGTACCTACCTTCTACCGGTTTTTCAGGACAGTGACAAGTTTGTAAGTAAGAATTTACTTGTTTTGTGGATTTAGCAGGAATGGCAAAGTTCTCAGTTTGGTTTTGTTTTTGTTTAACTTTGTTAATAATCAGTGAAGTTTCAGGTCAGATGAGCTGTTGAAATGAACTTGATAAAGGTCTTTCACATGTGTCAAAACTTATGGCATACATGATGAGTGCTATAATTAGCCTTGATGAATGTGCCAAGTAATTTCCTGTAAGTCAAACCTAAGGCCACTGATAGATCAATCAAAAGTCATTTCTTTACCACGAAAAGCACTACATTTTAATGGCAAGGACTGACTGTCCATGATTACGTCAGCATGGTAGTAGGAATGGTCTTTTACTGTGGTAAACTTTTTTGGCCATTCATTCCAGTCATTCCTGAAGGAGCTGTCGGACACCCCAGACTTTTATGGCTGGATTGTCAGTGCACTACAGAAGGGAACCATCATGCTGGATACCAACTATGCTAGCATAGTTGTCACATTGTGGGACGGACATTTTGACAAGGGCGAGACCATTCCTCTACGTGTAAGAACACCCCTAAAACAGGAGAAGCATAGTTTTATAACTTTTCTTAAGTGAAAGTTGGTTCACGTGCCCTGAACAGTACACACACCGAAGGTCACACACACACACCAGATGGAAGTTAATGGAGTTAAACCAAGGGTGTATTTTTGTAAAGTACATTGGATGTGTTTCTTAGGACTTACCAGTGGTGTTGTCAAGGATTCCAATTTGCAAAGTGAATAGCAACTATCAAAAGCCATGGCCATACACATTTCTGGACTTTCTTCCCGCAGAACTTTCTTGACTCTGGGCCAAATTGCCACTACGAGCAAAAATTATCCTGAGCTACTTACAGTGGTGTCCATTTCCATTTGTCTCAATTGGATTCTACTTTCCCATATATTTGCACTGTATTTGGGGATACTTCCAAGTTATTGGCTCATGTGGATGCGTTATTGATCATGTTATTGAAGCATATATTACAATGTACAGCATAGCTGCTCTGCAAAAGTAAAAGTTCCATTCCACTGGTAAATGGCAGATCCTTGGCACAGTCACACTTAATTTTTGAACTCGTAGGTGATGCAGGGATTTGTTCTGGCTTTGATGAAAGTTTCCCAAGTCGTGGAAAGGAAAGAATAATTTGCTTTGGATGGCAGCTAGAAAGTTTTATTCCACTCATCTTCACTTCATGAAATTAAAGGAAAGAATAATTTGCTTTGGATGGCAGCTAGAAAGTTTTATTCCACTCATCTTCACTTCATGAAATTAAACATTCCATTTGCCACCTCATGAATTTTGTGACTTCGGAGACCTGGTGACATAGGGGGTCACATTCGAACAGCATTTGATGTGCATTTGTTTGCCCATTTTTTTCCAATGCAGACAGAGGATAAGTTCCTCAACGTGGATGATTTCCAGAAGTTTGCAGCTGCCGCAGAGGGGGTCAGAGGTCAACCAGTGTCTGACCTGATTCTGCAGAGCCTACCTCCGGAGGCCAAGGAAGAGGGAGTCCTCAGCGAGATATACTGGCGAGAAGAGGAACGTTTCCAGGATGTGATGAGGACGACTTTCAAAGATGTCATTGTAAGCAATGATAGCTTTTTCAGATGGATCAGTGAAATGGCTGGGTTTAACCACATTGCATTACTTTATAAGTGGGGATTTTCTGTGTTGTAACTTATGGGGGATGTTTAAACACATTCTGATGAATTCTGCATGCACTGGGTAACATCCAAGCCTGTCCCCGTGCTTGAGACTTTGATCTTGCTTGGTGTCCGCTCCGAGCGGAACAAAAGAGGGCGTTTTCTTGGTACTCACCACATAATGGCGCGTTTGACGTCGAGTACACTGAGTACGCGTAAAGAATTTATTCCTTAATGTATGGTCTTTTGCGTACATGCAGAATGCATGCAAGAATCTGGTTGTAACTAGCTGTCTGTCGCCGGTTGTGGGTGCACTTCAGCTCAGAGCGGATAGCTGACAAGGGATTATGGTTGCGCTCTCTCGTCATTTGACAGATTTGATATTTCACTGAATAGTTTTCATATTTTGCACATTCTAGTTTGGGAACACATTATGGAAAGCATATTCCACTTTTTGATAAATCACTCAGTTTTAAATGTTTCATACCTACAAGACATACCAACACGGAGTCACATACATTCATAATAAGTCGTCAGTACAGCCAGCTATTAACCACTTTGTGCTGGGTGGAGTTTGGACATGTAGGATGCATTGCCAGGCGATTTTTCATGATTTTCTGTTTTCAAAACTCTTCAAAAATTCATACCTTCATTAAGCGGATGTTTACACCGACACAAATGACTGTTTGGTGGCCACTCTAATCTGACAGGCAACCTCCCTTGATGCCTGAGTATGGCAGCCAGGCCTGCTGCCCTGTAAAGAGAGCCCACTTTGTGCAGTGTTTCGTAATTTCCTTTGTTACTGAAATTGGCCCAGTGTGTTGCTTAATGGCGGTGGTGTCTTTACAAATGCGCCAAAGTAGTGTGCAGTGGTATTGTATCACTCATCGCTGGAGTGCTGGAGGGCTTTTATCCCCGCTGATAATCAACGGGCGCTGAATGCTACAAACAATGATATACTGTTTCAAAACAATGATGGATTACCTCCGCTAATGCCAGCACTTTGTGCCGACAGCATATGATAATTGATTGGCAATTCCCAGCAGTTTGATCTTTGGCTCCAAGTTGGGTCTTTTGTTATAAGGCCCAGTTCCTTTGTTCAGTTTTCGGGCACCCTGGCCATGCATATAGACCTTTTTCACCCACAGAACTAAATGTGAACAATGCCACCACTTGGGGACCGCCTTGGCCACGGTGATTGCATTATATTCCTACGGGCAGCTTCAACCACGTACAAGCACATGTGCGAACGCTGCATGCTTGACTAGTTTATCTTTAATAAGTAGATTACCATCACAGCGCTATGCATTCATTACCATTACAACACATCAGAGGTCAGGCACGATCGTAACATCACAGGAAAAAGGTCTACATGTATACGGCCAATGTCTCTGGTACCAGGCTCCCCGGCATGAAGTGGTTCAGAGTTTTTTTGCAAGGCCGCTTTAGGTTGTCAGTCCTTGTTTCATTCTTGCAGGACAAAATGAAGCTGACAGAAGATAAGGAACCAGACAACTCGTGAGTGCATTCAGGCCAGAGAGCTTCAGGAATTGGTTAAATATTCTCAGCCAAGTGTAGGTACTCAAATGTAGGGATGTACACACATGTAAATACTCTATGTGAAAACTTGCTGGAAAATTTCTATTATTTTTGAATTTTTATTTTTTTCACTATGAAATTGATGTGAAGTTAATTTAATCAAAGCAAAAGTGGAAAGTATGGATGGGACAGAAACAATGGTTAACCACAGTTTGCCTGCCTGTATCCAACTCATACTTGGCACAAGTCGTTGGACTAGTTGAGAATTCATAAACCAGCCCTACTTGGTTGGTTGCCTACACTATCGCATTGTTGAATGTGGATTTGGGAATCAGTTCCTTGCTGATATCATTTGACTGTTGCTCCTCAGCAGGCTTTCACACTTAACTTCACAGTCAAGCAATTGTGCATTCCTTTGTCACTCTGAATGTTTTGTTTATAGTCGTTTCCAAGGGGTGGCAGTTGGAACTGCTGTCCCATTGCTTGAACAAACCAATAAAATTTTCTAATTTATCAAGCTTTACCTTGATTTTTGAAAATGATAAAATTATCAAGCTTGTAAATATTCCAGTGTCTATATTCAACCAAGTGTATATCTTGTTTTGATGGAATCTTTCTTTAAACATGAGAAATTCAGTAGTTTTTAAGAGTGCAAGGGTTCATGGAGTATGTTTCTTCAAATTTTGAATTGTGAGTAAAGCCATCTGTTTCACTCAAACCATTCTTTTTTGCACACATTAAAGAGAAAAACACAAGCGTTAAAACTACATGATGTTGAAAACATTTATTTCTTCAAAGTTGCCATTTACATAAAATTCCTAAAATACTTTCAGTTAGTTAGGGCAAAATATGTTGTACTGATTTTTTTCCTTTACTGTGTAAACAGGAATGAGCCAAAGACTCGGATGTTGACCATTCCAACTGGTCCTGATTTTTACAAATGTGTAAAAGAGCAATTTCTTCAGGATTTTCATCGATATATCTGAAAGATTTTTCGACTAACAAAAGCCAGCTTTGAAAAATTAGGACTTTGAAGAAAGCAATTCCCCCTTTAGCCCATACACATTAAATTTTCAAGGATAAATATTACTAAAAAATTAGTTCACCCTAAATGAAAAGATCTTTTAAAGGGCTGTGTGCTCTATATACAAAGCTTTGAATCTTTAATCCAACCCCAACTGATCTTTGGTAAGAAGGGGCTTTGGTGTTAAATAATTTCAAAGAAAAATCAAAGAAAAGGTGTTATAATTCTATCAACACTGTCATGGGGTTCAACATAATTATGTAAAAACAAACAAATTCATGCCACATTGTGGTCGGAATAAACGAATACATGTACACAGAAAACATGGTATTGAAATTATGATTCCAAGGCATGAATAATTAGGCAGCCATATTTGGTAATCTGAATCCACATCCAGAGATATGCCTAAAGCTTCTTGAATCTCTCTTGATGGACTTTCCTCTAAGACTAACATGTCATGCGTCATCATTCTTCAACAATGCCAAGAGCATTGTTGGACTCTGCCCAGGAAGCGCAAATGGTGCCATTTTGTGGGATACACCATATATATAGCATATGGCTCACACTGCTAACTCCGTCTGAATGTGTACAAAAAGTCGCTGTATCAAAGCACTGGCACCTAGCACACAATAACAGTGCCTTTCGTGTGTCTCTTGGGCACCACCAAGGATCCCTGTGCACCAAGTCCACACAACTGGCAACTGGTCTGGACAGAATGAGACCTTATCTTGGCTTAAACCACTTATTTTGCAAGATTTGGAAACACTTCCAAAATTAATTTAACACGTCCATGCACATGTACGTGATGTACCTGTACACAAGTAACAAAATATTACAGTATTGTATACTTTCCTAGGAAAAACCTACCAAAAAACTACATGAACTTTATGTACAACAGAATGGCAAGTTTGGAAGTTCCAGCTTTTTAGCGCCTACACAGATATCCTACATTTAACATTGCAAAAACCTAAACTACGAAACTATTTCAACTGATATGTACTACACTGTAAGTTAAGAGCCGCACGTTCGACGGGCAAGTTCTGAAAACCCACTGTGTTGCGAGGGGTTGCTTGATTAACACTTTTCAACAACTGATTCTGATCTTTCTTTTGTCGATTCAATCCCAGGGCCATCAAACCATTAAAAGATACAACGGCTTTCGGGTAAACACCTTTAACATCTTTGCCCCTCAACTTCAACAAAATCTACAGTGAGACATGTATTTGAACTTAAGGATTTCAGTATCAAAGATGTAGTTAAGTAATGTAATGCAAAGGTATAGGCAAGGTACATGCACATGTAACCCTCGGTGATCATGTCTGAATGCCGCGTAACTCCAAACTTTTACCAGAAGAGGACATTGACTGTTTTCAACTGAAGAAAAACGGGTGTTACATACATCTTATGAACCACTCTACATAAGCAAAGGTGGGGTGGAACAAAGCCCTTTTAAGGAAGTCTAAGATGTGATGCTTTCTTAACCCTGCGCAAGATCAATGCATGATGTTTAATTAATAAGGAATTAATGGCAAATAGCACTTTTTTTCAGCGAACTGCAATTGAAATCTCACATTGCTGAATAACTGAATATACACTGCAGAGAAAAACAAATCACAGTTCATCAGCTGTTGTTGCTATCTGAATGCACACAACACATTTAAAGGAAAACAATTCAATTGCAATCAGTTACTCTGACAAAAAATTCTCAGGATGTAATCTGCATCTTTACAAGAGCCAAGTACATTGTATGTACAGAAGTTTACCACGGCGTGCACTTGGCGCAAGATACTTATGTGGAGAATGCCAATGGCCTATACATGTGAGCATGGTCATCAGAATAAAACAGATGAAATAATAACTATGGTCAGCCCATGGGCAACTCAATGACCAGCCTTTGTCGGTCAATTCTTACTTGTGCTCTATCCCTTTTTACTCCTACATTCCGATGCAATGAAACAAAACTGGCACAGGGCTACATGCAGGTGGACCTACGTCCAATGACATCTGAAATGCTCCTTCAAATCCCCCTCCGAGCAACCAGCGAAGACCTCCAAAGTGCAGTGGCCCTCTTTCTAGTACCTGCGAAGGCCCAGGCTCCGCTGGAAAGAGAGGCCGTCCCCTCTGGTTGCTTGCTGGAGGAAGAGAACATTGATTTCAGTTAGCCCAGCTTCCAAGGCACTTAGGGGCTTCATCTCTCCGAGTCTTCTTTCACCAGCCCCGAATACTCCCAAATCCTCTTCTCCAGAGGAGCCCAATGGCACATTCTTTGTACCGTACATTTTAATACTTCATAAAATCTGGGTAGATCTTTTTAGAGGATTGGGTAGGGTTGGGTTAATGCTCAGATAACAACAGAGAACTAGACATCAGCATATGTCAGCAAAAACAGGAGGTGGAAATGGAACCCCAAAAGGCAGTAGAAAAAAAGTCAGAGCCCATTTACAATGTACCTATACATGTACAAAGACAGGTGGTAACGGGGGTTTGCATGGTAAAATACTGAACACAGTGGCTTTCTATTGCAATGAAGTGGACAAATCACAAGGTAGGGCAAAAAACTTCTGCACTTTCAAAATTTTGCGAAGGCACTGTACTGAGACTGCATGAGCTGTCCTTGAGTATAATCTCAGACCAGCCGTGAGAATGTTGAGTGAGAGTGGGTGTGCCCTATTTTGAATTGTTTCTTTTGTTTGTTTTTTTGGTAGGGAAAGTTAATCCGTCGTTATTGCTCATTCATAATAGGCCCTAAGAACTAGCAAATTGGGCTGTGACTGAGAACACACTGAGAGTGACAAGGTAGCAACAAAGGCTGCTAATTACCCAAAATAAGGGGTCACTGCTTTGACCTTGCTGGCACTGAATACCTGAAACACCTGCTGTACTGTTTGTTTGAATGGCAACAGAATAAACCAACTTAGCTTACCTTGTTTATCTGTCGATGTCTGTCTCGGCTAACAATTTCTTCAATTATTTCTCCGTCACCTCGCACAAGCCTGAAAGGAAAAATGAATGAAAAGAGTACGAAATCCAGAGAAGTCCATATTCCAATAAGAAATCTATTTATGATCATCCTTCAGATGTTCTGCAATGGTCAGATTTCAGAAAACGACTTCCAGTTCCCTATTGGAGTCTTACATTGGACAAGCCGACATTGAACATGGAAAAATGTACCAATATGTTGCCGAGTCCACAGTTTATGATGAGTGTAAAAGGTATAAAGGTTGCCACTATCAACACAGACGTTAACAATGGATGACAAATGACCATCTGGAGGACGTTTCGGACTGTCTCCAGAGCAGTCTTCACTTCAGGTCTACGATGATCTACAACCGTCACAGCTGTGCTCCAACAAAGAGGCCTTCTTCGTTTGTCTGCTGTGCTATTTGCAAACACCTACATGTACATACATGTAAAGCAAATGCTCCTGCATAAAAATCTAGCAGATGAGGAATGTTTCTTTGATTGCGGAGGTTTACTAGGCTGGCCACCAACCAAGGTAAGTTTGTAACTGACCTGTGTCGTCCAGTGTCTTCATCATACACACGGCGTGTTCTGCTCTGTTGGCGTTCATATTCTTGCTTGGTCATTGGAGCCATGGATCGCGACGGAGGAGGCTCATTCACTCCTAAAGACAAAAACAAAAATCCTTTTCAGCATCTGGTGGAACATTTTGCCATAGAGCAGGGAGACAGACTGAAAAAAATGTTTATTCTCTTGGGCACTGCCTTGATGTTCATGCCGAATGAGAAGCCTGTTCAGTGAAGTAAGATCCCCTAGTCAACTTATCCCAAGGCCTGACAGACTTAAGATGTCGGCCATCACAGGATGGAACAATGATATGCATGTATATGTCAGGTAAGGTTTTCTCAGGAGTTTCATAGCAAACAAACCCCTTTTAAACCCTTTCCAACTCAAAAGTTCCATCAGCAGTAGAACAATGGTCGACGTTCTTACCTGATGCCAAATTGAGAAGTTTGGCCTGGATGCTAGAGATCTGAGGGCCTACTGGCTTACTATCTCTCTCCTCTTTCCTTCCTTTTTCCCTCCTGTCACCTTTGCTTCGTGCACTACTCTTTTCCCGACGTTCCTTCTCTTTCTTCCTTGCTTTCCTCTTCTCTGCCCTCTCCTTCCGTCTCTGTTTCTTCTCCTTCTGCCTTTGCCTTGCCTTTTCCTTTTCAGCATCTCTTCGCTTTTTCTTCTTTCGCTTCTTGACCGAGTTGGCTGATTTCATCCTCGGAGGTGAGGGCTGGGGGTGATTCCTCTTGGAAATGACGTGATCAGCATGTGAACTCTCTCGCCTTCGACTGTCGCCCTCGTCAATTTGAATGTCATATCTGGTGGGATGCTGGCTGCAACTTTCTGTCCGCTGGTCACGATTGCCGCGTCGCTCTGGAGTGGTGGCCCGAGATTCCGCCCGTTTGGATGTCCTCTGTTCGGGTTCGGGGAGTGGCTCCCACTCCCAGCAGCCCCGCTCATTGCTGAAGTACTCTCGCCCAAGCCCAGTGTGGGCAGCCTCCTGCCTCTCCCATTCCCTCCGTCGCTCTTGCTCTTTGCTACTGGACCCAGTCGTGCTATGGGATCGAGAGGCCTTCTCTGAGGCCCTCAACTCTTCCCGATCTCCCCTGGTCCTCGACACTTCCCATCCCTCCCTTTCTCTCCTGCAATCCCTCTCTCTGCTGGAACCCGATTTGCTTCTGGATTGCGAGTGCTCCTCTCTTCCTAGAAGTCTGGATGAATCAATTGGCATCCTGCCACCTCTGTAATCCTCATCCCTTCGTTTGGAAAGAGATCTCTCATGTAAAGGCTCCTCCCTCAAAGACTCGCGCACCCGCTCACTGGGCCTCCTATCTCTTTCACTGTACCTTTCCTCGTGGTTATTCCTTGGTCTGGAACCAGACTGGCTATGTTGATCCCTCCGGTGATCCTGCTCCACTCTAGGCCGTCCCTGCTCGCTCCGTCTCGTGTATCGATTCTCCTCCTGTGCCTCCTCATGTCGCCGAGACCTTGATTCAACATGATGAGTTTCTCTGTGATTTGATTTCTTTGTGTCATCAGAGCGCTGCATGTGTTTCTCTTCTTGTCGCCTCCTCCCCTGCCCATCTTCTGGACTCCATGCCTCCCTCCTGTAATTCCCATCCCGATGATGCTGCCCTCTGCCGTCCTCCGCACCATGGCGGTTCGAGTTGTCCCCCCGACTGTTATGCTGCTGCCTAGATCGTTGCACCTGTCGCCTCGCAGATGGAACTGTTCTTTGCTGTTTTGTGGGAGTATCAACATCCTCTGAGTCACTAGAACTTGAGGAGCTGGATGACTCACTACTGCTGTTCCTGCTGCTGCTTGACTCGGACGGAAGCCTGGGCCTCTTCTTTGGTCCCTTTCCGTCTCTCTGCCTTCCATCGGTCTTCAAGTAGGCCTTTGGGATTTTGGGTTCGGGCTCAGATTCAGACTCACTGCGACTGCTCAGAGAGACGGGGAAAGGCCTCTTACGATAAATCCTCTCCTTTTCCCGGTCGACGAGAGTCTGGACCTGCTGGCTGTCATTCTCAAAGCGGGCATAGGCCTTGGGGACTTGGGCACTGGAGGAGCCAGACGCTGAGGAGCTATAGCTGGAGCTGGTGGAACTGTCATCGGACTGGCTGCTGGAATTGGAACTGTGACGTTTGCGGCTGCTCATGGCCACTCATCAGTTGCCTGGACATCAGAAAGAAGTTGACCACCAAGACGCCTCATTAGAGTTGACCTCTGCAGCAATTAAACATACAGGTAAATGATTTTTGGGTGACATTACAATTATCAATGACAAATTTACTGCATAGCCATAAAAAAAAAACAAAATTAACACGGGTGCTAATCGTGGTAAAACAAATACTAACAACCACACATCAGCTGCATGTTTTGTGGGATTCTTATTACTCATCCTAGGAATTCCTACATCTTAAAATAAAAGCTATCTCCACTGATGTGCTTTTCTAAATCACAATGTTGGTACTGATGTTCGTTATTTGTTTGATTGCAAAAAAGAAAAGAAAATGGAGTTCACATTTTTACTCAAATCTTAGACCGGGTGTACGTTGTGTGAAAATACATGCCACAAGAAAAAAATACTTCACACAAAATGGCTGGTGCCTAGGCCTAAAAATGTGTACACAGCAAAAGCTGTGAGCTTGTTAAACAACCATGTTTAAAAGTAACTAGAAGTTTTGACTAGAGTTGTGGTTTGTGAGTGACTTTCATGGTCAGAATTAAGAAGAAGACGGGCTCGGACAGATTATAAAGTCGCAGCGCCCTCTCGCTTTAAGCGTCGGCACAACTCAAAACACTTCCCATCAAATCATTCAACATTAACGTTGTAGGCCTAGGCCTAACATCATTCATTTTCCCTTTCGTATTTCCCCCCCACTTTTTCCACTTACGCCTTATAATGGGATCCCACTCAAGTACGAAGATACGATTCGTAGTGATCGTTTCAGTCTAGATACCTGGGCTTAAAATACCTGGAAATTGACAATTTTGGGATGATGTCTAAAATCACACACGAACAGTTATCCCAGCATTTGGCAAAATAATTACGTCGGTGTGGTGCTTTATGCCATGGACCGCAGACCGGAACAAATACTGTTGCTTACATACTGGGTGTTCCAGGACTCTAGACATAACTGCTCGATGGCTGAACTTATTTCAAAAGAGGGCGCTATTACTTAAAAAAAAACCTGCCTTAGCCCAGCCATATGTCAGGCCTGTCGCGTCGTCTGCCAGGCATGCCATGCCTGTGGATGACCGAACCTGCAAAAGCTGCACGGACAAAGAGGGTAAAACAACTTGTACATTTTATGTGTAAGAAATTTTAGATTAGAATTTGAGGTTGGTAGTTGAAAAGTCGGGTAGGGGTCTAAGCGTAGCTGTTCCCTGTTCCAATCCTGTGAATTTGGGGGCCCTGTTCCTAAGTAGGCCTCTAAGAGAGACCTACATTTTAAATTTTGGATTCCCTAGGAAAATGATTGTGACATCATGCTCAATAATAATTGTATGGTTAATATTGTGAAAAGAGGGCAGGGTTTTGAGTTTTGAGGGAAATTGTGAGGGGAAACCGGGGGTGATGGTGGAGTCAAATTTGCTGGTTTATCGGTAGGAAAGTCACATTTTCTCACAATTTACAATTTGAAATTACCAAAAACAGGGTCAGTGTAGTTCAGACAGTGTTGCCTTTATTTTGGGGGGAAGAGTTTTGCACAGCTTGAAATATCCAAAACTTGGGATCCCCAAATTCACAGTCCCCTGAAACTGTGACTGTGTGTTCAATTTTTCATTAACTACATGTATGTAAAACCCTTTTAATTTTATTATGCATTCTTGACAAAGTTGTCCAATCAGTCAAAATCAGTCAAATGATCCTTATGTGTCCTTGTACTGTGCCAAATCAAGTGGAAGGAATTTTTGACTGTCTGTGACTGTAACAGCAAAAGGAGGTTTAAGCGTGCTAAGTCAACTAAGTTAGGCCTTGTCAAATTACCATCGCTGGTCATTTTTGACCCGTAAACACTAAAATAGGGCCCTTCATATACTTCCCCATCAGCTATTTGTCTTTTTGACACATGCATAGCTATGGAGGATTTTTTAAAATATAATGAAAGTAAAGTCCAAGTTCTCCTTTTTGATCGACCGAATTGTTCATCAAAATGTGTGATCAACGGATGTTGCTGATCCCTCGATTAACATTGCACCTTGACTTTTAATCCGTTTCTGTGGGTGTAGATTCTCAAGACTCCACTCGGGAAGAGTCACCCATATGTACACTAATTGCCTGCATGAGTGTGTGAGACCTCTACAGAATCACGGCACAATTAGCAAAATTATTGAATGATATTTTGACTAATTATGGTCCGAATCAAAAACAGGTGAGTGAATGAGCCAGTTTGTTTCCAAATGAGTTCCAGGAGTGTTACTTTCAGCAGTAGATGTTATTATTTTTATACCGTTACCTGTCTCCAAAAGTAATACTAGTAGTAATTTGTAGAACTGCAAACAGTAGTCAGGGTATGACACCTAAAGGTTTAAGACTGTTTTATGTGCTGCAAATTTTTTCTCATCTGCAATACTGGTGCTTAGGAGGTCGGTTATTGAAAATTTAAGGCAAGAGCCAAAAAGCAAGACCTTATCTTTTGAAAGTTGTGCTTGTTGTGCTCACTCGGGGTTAAAACTGAATTTTGGTTCATTACATGTATCCTTATTTACTTCAAGAAGCAAGTTACATGTTTGTTAGTTGACAACTCAAATAATCTTACGAAGCCGATTTCCATGGCTTAGGTATTTCCTGTGCGAGTTGGTCTTTGAGGATGCGGTTAGACGAGCACTGATGGTCGGCGTGCAGCATCTGTACAGTGCCGTCAAAGATGCTGTCAAGGAAGTCCACGGGGACTATGGTGCTGCTGCCCTAGCCTGGGGATTAAACGGTATCCACATTTTGTATGAAATTGTTGGTTACAATCGGTTGATCTGCACGATTAGTGAATGACACTTTCCTTCCCCTCATTGAACAGTCTTCTATGTCTGTGAATAAGAGAGAATACATGTTAACTAGTTGGGGATATTCCAACAAATCGTGCAAAAAGATTGAGTGATTGCTCAACGATCGACCCATCCCACGTTAAGACGTCTGCATTAGTAAGCAGGAGGTCGCGGGTTCGAGTCCCACCCGAGTAAGCTTAAACAAATCGCTCCCATCAGAATCGTCTCAAGGGAACAAGAGCAGGGCTGCACTCCTCAAGCAATAATGTGTCCTATCACCCTTTGCCAGATAGCCATGCCCACTTGGCACACGCGCCTCACGTGTACTCGTACATGCACACTCTCCAAGCATTTGCTGCACGTACATATATGCCTGTTAAGTTGTCTCACATTTCTGTAATAACTTTTCTTTCCTTGTACGTGATGCATGGACTGCCCGAGCATGTGCATGTCTGCAGCTGAACTTTTTTGTTTATCCAAGGTTTGGACTATCACGTGATATTCAATAGATGCTGTGATTGGATGAATGGCTTGTGAAATGCGATAGGTTAATCAAGTCCATGTCCAAAGTACTTGACTAACGGCTGGAAGTCACACAAGCACCTATGGTAACCGCTAGCTAATGCCTTTAAGCATTTCCCTACAGATGTACATGTTATTTCTAGAGGTACGTGTATTCATCATATAGTGGGCGTGGTTGGTCAGTCTGTAATCACTGCATTGCTTAATTTTATAGTACATGTATGATGTGTCGATAATTTCACCTCCGTGATGGCATCTTCTCTCTCATTCTCAGTTGTGAAAAATTGTTCAAAAAGGGTGAGTTAGAGATTTCATACAGGCTTGACTTGTGGAACATTGCGATCGTGGGTTCATGCTGATCAACCAATTGCACCCAAGATGTTTTTCACTCGAGCCATGCATGTAGCTGTTGTGCCGTTGTGTAGGACTATTAAGTTAGATTTACTAAAGCACCTGTCGCCAGCTCCCGAAATGAGGTCACATTTTACCAATGCAAATCCAACCACCATACACAATGTACTGGCACCTTGTCAACGGGATCCTGTTAAGACCACATGCAATTTCATTCGAATAGGGTCCAACAGTCGATCCTTCATAATCTGCCAGAGCTTTATTGAGGACTTTGAAGGGATGAGGAACTTTGAGCCCAGTCACTATCACTCTTTATTGGGCTTGATGCCCATGAAAGTTGCAAGTACAGAAAAGGGACCAATGTTAGGGAAACCTTCTCTGTGCAAACCCTGTGGAACAAAAGTGCTGGCCTACAAGATGGTAGCCATGCAAGCACTAAATTTTCTGCACTGCGGCTGATTTTGGGGATTCAGTGACTGGGTCTTGACAAGAATCCGGCTATTGAAAGAGAGAAAATCCCTGCGAGACGATGAAGTCGAAAACCTTTTAAGCTTTTCTTGTGCTTTGTCGTAGTGAAGTACCTGAACCCTCACACCGGTGTCATGCTGATTCGAGTCAGGCGTCAGAACCAGAAGATTCTCAGTACGACGTTACCATTTATCAAATCAGTGGCCGGCTACCCTGTGACCGTACGAACATTACACATATCAGGTAAAGACACTGGTTGGTCCAATGGGGTCTCCACTTCACCACCATTCCCCATGCCTCCTCTGGGGTTGTGTGTGACTTTGAAAATTCAGACTACAAGAAAAAAGGAATTCAGCCACCAGTGAAGTCACTGGTCCCCTTGCTAACATGTGTGGCAGTGTTTTACAAGGAAAAAATCCAAGGCTGCATGTAGTTGACCAAAACTGACAGTGGCTTCGGATGACAGACTTTTATTCCTTCGCCTAGGCACCATCCGATGCTGCCAGAAATTCCTGATTAAATACAACAGGCGGCAGCTAGTGGTCCTACTGAAGCAATGCAAGACGAAAGGTGAGGAGTTTTTATGTTAGGTACAAAAGTATTTGTCGTGAAGATAGCCAAAAATACTGTTCATGCTTACTTTCTGTCCAATAACCAGGAGTGAGATTTACCCAGATTTTCCTCATTTCAGGATCTTTCTGTAATAATTTCGCTGACATCAGGATTGTTCAAACGATCTCTTTAAAAATCTGGAAAATCCCGAGTACCAGTAATATGTTTGTTTTAATGTGTAAAAGCTTACAGAGAGCACAAGAAATCGGCATTTATTGGGTGCCTTTAGGCAAACACAACTGTATACCAGAGACCCTTCAATGCTTTGGCAGTCCTCAAAACCGATGGTGAATATTTTGTGGAAAATTCAGATTTTTCCAATTTCATCCCCATATAACTGGTCACCTGAAGTTTAAGAAATAACTACATTGTAGCATCAGGTTAATTCATAATAAATACACAAGAGGTGATAGAATCAATTTCATGATTTTAACAAATGTAGTTCCATTTGATGCTCGCTAGTATCTTAACAAATGCACCTTGCTCCTAAATTCATGTAATGTATAAATGAGTTTCCCGTGCTTCACCTCACTTTCCATCGCTCACATTAGTGGTGTGAATTCCGTACATTTTTCTGTTGTTTGTATCAGTGGTTCGACATTCCTTAACACAAAACTCCAGAAATAAATGATTGTCCGAATCCTATCTCACACCTGCTGTAAACAGGTCCTACTTGAGCCATGTCCAACTCTGGACTTTTTTCCTCTTCCTCAAAGAGGTCTCAGTCATGAGTGCATTCTTTTAACCGTCTTGCCCTTCCTGTTGCAGAAGAGAGACAGCAGGTCAAGGATTCAATCCGCCGATGCACCCTGAAGCCAGAGGAACAGGAGTTTGGGGATGGTGCCTCATCAGAGGACATAGCAACCCAATCGTGAGGCCGGCCAATGCTGACTGTGAACCTTACATTGTGCCAGTGTGCATCGGTCAGGACACCCACACCAGTGTCAGACAAGGCATCGTGTTGCCTCTGGCCCATCAGCTGCTGTGTTCCTCAATGATTTGTGGGCGCAAGATGTGTCCTCCACCGACCCCAATGAGTTGGCCACACTGCATGGAACATCTCCCGTCCCAAAGACTAAACCCTGTGGCAGGTTCGGTATTGGAGCAAGTGTCCAAGATGAAAAAAGGCAGAACTTCAACCAGTACAGTATGTATATTTATAAATAGCTCCCATTTATCTTCACTTTTTATTTCATTGCAACACCTCTTCACAGAGGCAGTGGTTTTCCAAGGCAGATGGCAGATTCTCATTGTAGAGCCAATGATTTTCCATTTCAAAAATGGGTATTTTCTGTTTTGCCAAATCCCGAATTATGCTTCAGAAATTCAAATTTTGTTTCATAATAGTAAGCACGAAATAGTCGAGCAAGTTTTAAACTATGCATGGTAACTATCTGCCCAACCATACTCCCCCAAAGAAAAAAGGAAGGAAAAGAAACAAATATTGTTTGAAAATACTCTGCAAAGTTTCCAATTTTTAAAAACAATTATATGTTGTGAAAATTTTAAAAAATCCACACAAATACGGAATCCCCCTTGATTTTTCATCAGCACGACCGTTAAAACTTGCTACGATTAATCGACAATTCATGTGTTACTCCTGAGCCCTTTGTATAAAATCAGATTACATTTAAATACATGTAAATATACAGTGAAGTCATAGAGTACGTCGTGCATGCAACAAGCATTGATCGCAATGTGTTAATGCTGGACATCAACCCGCTATTTTATTTGGCAGTGGTGCGACAAAATTCAGAAAGTTAACATTAAACCTGAGCCGGAAAACGTGTTTGTGACTGAAAACTTTACTCTTCACTGAACACTTCCAACGGCCCATTCAGCCATGGTACACCTAGCTTACTAGGTTTCGTCTAATTCAAGAAATATGTAATTAGTCTTCCGTTTCGCTGCCGCAGTTTCATCATTTCGCCATGTGGTACTGGCCTTGTTTCAAGGCATCAATGTGGATTCACAGACTGAATTCCAATGTGTGTGCCATACCGTGCCACTGCGCTGTGCTGTGCTGGCTGCCGCGGCACGCTTGGGCTCACATAAGCCATAGTGCTTGCAGCTATCAGTACAGGCACGGGAGGACCCACTCATGTGGTGGAGTGGTGCAATTCAGCATGTTTCCAGCATAATTCATTCATTTTAAAAGGTTTTGGTTGGCATTTGTTTGTAGCACTTTGCGGACAGTTTTCTTCACTGTTTAAGCCATTCTTAGTGGGAAATTTTGCGAGTTGTGTTTCAAGCAGTGGATTCTGTTTCAAAGTGTTGATTCTGCGAATTCCGTCCGTTTTCCACGATCGCAGAAAATCATTGGCTCTATCATTGTGTGACCGCTTCATTCTTTGCCTGCTCACTTAAAATGAAAGTTGATGAACTTGGAAAAAGTTTTGAACCTTTTTCTGAAATCATTGGACTCAGGTAGAGACACTCTTTGGTGTGGTTTTTAAAATGGTTGAGATATCCACGACTTGTAATCAAATGCTTTTGTAGTATTTTTTACAATGCTATTAAATGGATAGTTTTTTGAAACAGAAAAAGGCAGATCACATTTTTACAGAAAGAAAGGGCAAAAGTTGTCACAACCACCTCCACAGTCATTATCAGTTGGAATTTTGTTGAATTTGCCACACTGACACACTCTGTATAAAGAGAGAATAGTGCCAACTTCAGACTTGGGAACCAAAATGGCTGTTCATTATGTATGTGGTACAGCAGGTACATGTATCTATTGTGTACATATTATCCATGTGCACTGAGGTATAATCCACCATTTTGGTTCCAGCAAGGGAGACGCTCTTGTCCCAGCTCTCTCTGTAAACAGCTCCGAGCACAGAGGCCCATTTAAAACACAGGGGCTTTACAGTACAATGTTGAAAAACAAGGCACAGCATTCTGGCAAACTAGGGTGGTTGGGGCATTAATTAAACAAATGCTAATAAGAGACTCTCTTCTGGTCAGTTCTTCCCTTGGAGCTACTCCTGTGCACTAATAGGTGGATTTTATCCTCCCTCTTTTCCAACACAGCATGCCAGTCCAACAAATGATTCAACAAGCTCCACATTAATACCTATTGAAACTCAACAGGCATTTTTAGCCAAGATCCTGCCAGCTGAACCCTTCCATAAAACCACAAAACCAAATGATTAGTTTTCACATTACTTGCATTATTCATACTTGCATTATTCATTACATATGTAAAACGATCCTGGCCAACTTCCCATTACACAAAAATTAAATACCAACATAAATGGAACTATTACTGTACAGGTTATGACATCGACTGAGTGATTCAGCAATTACTTCACCTCAAGATCCTGCCGTTTCAAAGAATGTAAAATGGACGTGCATCGGTAGTCAAATGTTGTAATTTTTCAGCCATCATGGGGTGCGTACATGCAAACCACTCCATACCGTACATGTGGCGTGTTTGCCCCCAAGGGGACCTCACTGGCACACAACATGGTGTCTTGTTCACTCACCAAGTCCACGACGCAGTTCCCAAGTGTGACGTTGTTATGTGAACCATGCCTACTTACATAGTGTGGCACTGAAACCACTGGAACCAACAGTAGCACTAAGGTGGCGTATTATCAATCGCACTACAGATCATGCATATGTATGAAGCTGTCATTTATGAACTGGGTAGCAATCTACTTGGCATGCATGCTAAATGAAGCATTTCAGAGGAATGGTGGTCAACATTCTCAGCCTGCTCTGGCCGGATGATAACACTCTTCCACAAAGATTTATGCCCACCAGCAAACAAAATTTCAATTAAGCTGGTTCACATCCAGGACCCCTGAACTGCCACTCTGGGGTCCTTAATCCCAAGCGTAAATGGCCAGTTTGCTGCAGCCAGCATATGTTCATGTACAGTGCTCAGATCCATCAGATCACTCGTCGCCCAAACGTAGTTTACTTGTTGTGGCACCCTGTCTTCGGTTTTCTGGTTGCATTTAGCAGCCGGAAATGTCCTTGTTTTTCCCCTTCCGTCGGAACCGGGTCTCGCTGGGGTCAAAGCCTTGCTCCTTGCATCCAAACACTGCCCAGGCTGGGGTCTTGGACATGTAATCAGCTGCCGTGAATCGCCTCTCCCCGTCGCTGGCTTCGTACTCGGCGATGAGCTCATGGAACCTGGAGTAGTTGATCCATGTCCACCATTCGTCATCCTTCTTGAACTGATATAAAAGAACAGTGTGAGGATATTCAGGTATGAGTTGGGGAGCTTAGCCTTGATTGATTTACATTAGTAACTGCACATCTCGGAAAAGACTGGTAATGTCACAAGACCAGAATTGATTTATCAAATATAAAATATACTCTTCATTGAGTAACACTAACATTCAGATCACTGTGGTTTCATGGTATTTAACCCCTTTGCTATGGAGGACTGCCACTACCGCACCGTTGGTGAGGATTAGTGCATACCACACATACAGTCTATTCACCATGCAACTGCTGGTTCAATGGGGCCTGCTGCTGGACAAAGCCCTCCATTCAGGGCATACCACAGCCCAGCAGTCGCGGTCAAAATAATCCCGCCTTGAAGGGGTTAACACAATTTCCACATCAACTATATTCATCCACACCGCATTATATTCACAAGAGTTGCAGTATTCACCACTTTGTAGTTATCTGCCAAGTCATCATGGCCGAGACTTTCTTTGAATTCAACAATGGGAGTGTTTACAATCTGTCCGAATACTGAAAGCCAGTGAATGATTTCAAGGTCTTGGCCAAAGATAAACCTGAGCATTGAGAAAAAGCCAAGGTTTCCCGTCATGTGTCCCACCTTCTTGTGCGCAGCAAGTACACAGTTTGAGTGCTCATGCTCACTGGCGATGGCGTAGTCGGGCAGCAGGTCCACTAGCTTCTGGACAAAGCCCACGACCTCCTCGTGCCAGGGGATGTTCTTCATGGTCAGCGTGCTTGCCTTGGACTCGCCGCAGTAAGTCACCCCCTGGTCAAAGGTCACATGATCAAATACGTGTACATTGCCATCAGCTAAACAGTGACTATGTTTAATCTAACAGAAGCCTACTGAAATAGGGTCGTGCGTGTGCCTTGGTACAGTGGTATTTATGCCAACCAACGGCAGGTAAAACTATGGCTGGCCGTTAGGACAAAGATAAATGAAGAATTCACAAAGTGTAAAATAACCTCTCCCGGCTATCACAATACCAAATAATAAAAACTGTATTACTGGATACTGTATGTACTGTATACAACCTTCCATAAATGTACATTTTGAAGTAAAATCTAACATCAACCAAGAATGATATTTCTGCAAACTTTGGCCACCCATACAAATAGCTGTATGAAAGGGTTCTACAGAAAGAAATCTTTTGCATCCGTTGGTCTTCACAAATTTCACTGTACGTGTTCCCTTGTTCATGTCTCACCTTGACCTCAATGAAGTCCGGTTTGCCGATACTGACCAGGTTGGCATAGGCCTCTATCTCTTCGTTATTCCAACCGTTGACGATGGTCAACCGATACACTGTCCTCTGCCCCTGTCCACGACAAAAGTGAGACAAGTTTTTCAAACACATACAAATTGCTGCCATTTGCCTCGACCCCTCATCGGCAAAGAAGATGCAGATTTGTGGGGAACTGTTTCTTCTGAGTGCCTGGTGCACACACAGAGACCTTGCATTCCAACCATCGACATCAAAGCTATGATTTCAACATAAATCGGTCGTGCGCTCTCATCGCAACCCATGCCAAATGCACAGGAACTTGTGTGGGCACATGGCGAGATCGCACCAAAGGACCATCGTTCCTACACCGAGTGGATAATGCCATGCAAAAAGACTCTCTTTTGCCGAAGGGAACGAGTGAACTGATGTTGCTTTACCTTCTCTGAGAGAGCCTCCAGACTGCTGAGGAATCGGGGCCAAAAATCACGGAAGAGTGGTCTGTCAATCTTCTTCAAGCTCTCCTTGGTGCTGGCATCGACGCTCACGTAAAGCTGGGTCACTGGAACCATGCTCCTTTCATAACAATTAAATGAAGAAAAATTACTTTTGAAATTGACATTTATATCGTGCCTGTCCAGTACCATGAAATTTGCACTAATGTTTGCCAGAGTTGCACTCAAGACCTCTTCAAACCAACACAAGACCTCTAGTATGAATTAAGTCACCGGCTATTCGTGTGAATTGTGACAAAAGCAAGCCTTTGTCCCCATTACTTGTGTTTGGTCTTACTGGATGTTGCCAAGGTGACGGCAGCCAGCTATGCTGTGAATCACTCTTTACCTGATTGCATCCGGAAACTGGGCATTGGTGACAAGAAACGTGGAGATCTTGTGGCTGTGCAGCAGCTTGGCGAAGCGGTTAATCTCTGGGTACATGATGGGTTCGCCCACCAACGACAAGGCACAGTGTTGGACATTCATGGCTTCGGCCATGCGCTCTGGCTTCACCCCTGGTACACCTTCACAAAACAAAACATGTAAACCAATGCAACAAAAGCAGCCCACGCCTACTTCATGGTATACCTTTATTGCCTCCCATGGTAAGCAAACTGTCTATCACTTCAACTCGTCCCATATAAAATGCCAATTAATCTGCATTTGGAAGTATCTCCTACAAGATCATTTAGTATTCAAGAAAAGAAGAGTGCATTTCAGTGAAACAAGGCTTCCATTTTCTTAATAGGCAAGTCCCACAAAACTTTGATTTCTGAAAACCAAAATGGAAATTTAAGCATTAAGTACAGAGGAACAGCCCGCCCTGTGTCACTGCAAGAATATATACCATCAACTGCAATCTGATTAAAGACTTAGCAGCCATAGTCAAGCCTTGTGGTGCATCTGCTGCATTACCTTTGAACTGTTTGATGAGTTGGTAGTGGTTCTTCAGAGCATCCTTCAGAATGGCTTCGGGCTCGTCCATCTTCCATCGCCACTCTGTGCCAACCGGGTTGGTGTGGTGTCTGAAAGCATTCAGGAGAACAAGGGTACTAACTGGGTGCTGACTGAGCCAACTGTGTCGTTATCTGTCTCTGGCATTTCCAATTTCCAGGTTGTGTTATTAAAAATTGACGTCGGTGATGTCACTGTCAAAGTGATATCAATTTAAGGAATATCAATTTATCAAAAGAGCATGGCATCACCAGTATCTAAAATCAGAAAAGTACATCCCATCACAGCTGTTGGCCTTCCACTGCTCCAACACCAGCCGTAGACTTGGAGAACTCCTGGACTTTAACAAATCCCCAACTACAACTTTATCTTCCATAAACTGACTTCAAAATCAGCCTGGAATGATTGTTCACACAGAGAGCCCCCAGTCACCATTTACCTCCAGCAGAAGACACACTTGTTGGCACAGGCTAGGCTGGGCGTGGTCTCCATGCAGCGATGGCTCTCGATACCGTAGAACGTGTGCTTGTAGCAGCCTCCTCGACCACGCAGCATGCTCTGTGAGGTCAACCATGTAGTCTCAAACAAAGTTATCGATAAATGGCAACAGCACCCTCAGAGGGCTTTTATTTTAAAGAAATGCCAAGAGTAAGACAAAGTATTTCCAAGCAATTAAAGGTTTGTATTTATAATTATATCTAACCCCCCCCCATTGCTAACAAGTCTTCATTTTTCAAAGTTAATAAATTCTTCCACACCCTGAAGGGATAAGGTTTAAAGTGTCATTCTGTTTGCAAAATATGGAGCGTTATAAGAAACGCCAACCACGTAGTCACTATTTAAAAACTGACAAACTTTGCTGTCATTTTGCACATTTTGAATGACTGGCTGACTTTGAATGTACTGACCTTTGTCCATCTACACAACTTCACTCCTGAGTGACTGCCTATGAGCCTGTATCCTGCAGATGAAATTGGTGCATAACAAACTCATTATATTTAAGTGTATGAAGTTTGTTTTTTGCTTCTTTGGTGAATACACAGTACATGTACAAACCAAATGGAAAAGTTGTAATTCAGTAAGACCACAGGTCAGATCACCGGTGACCCCACAATGGGATTATGCTGAAAAATGAAAGAATGTCTTTGTCAGAGTTTATGATCTGTATTGCTTGTGACTTCCCCAGAGACTAGCTGCCCTCTAGAAATGCAGCATGATAACCTCATAATTTTGAGTGTTAATAATAATAAACTTCTCTGTGCCAACAAATTGCACTGGACAGAGCACTCAAGCAAAGAATATGCAGTTCACATGCATAAACAAGTCAGTGGAATGCAGATTCATGTTGGATATCTATATTGTCCCATGCTGAAAGCTGTAAATGACCATGGCCAAACACAGGAACTAGCCTTGTTTCGATAGAGCCTGCCTCAGCATTGGCGTGATCATCTCTCTGGGTTCCGAGGCTTTGTCTGAAGCCTTGGACTCCTGGGAGAAAAAAGAGACAAAGAAATAGAGGGATGGAAAATTACAAGTTTTCATTTTTAAAGCAACAGAAAAAGCAGAAATTTGTGGGGGGCACATGCCCCCCCCGGCAGGCCCACCAAACCGCCCACACGGCTAAGCCACTGGTTGGCAATGACATTCAAAGCTGACAGCACTGAAATGAAAATTTTAATTTGATTCTTTTTGGGGGGTGAAATGCTGTCATGGGGGACACTATTCTCAAAACGTTGTAAAATTGAGACAATTCTAAAAAAAAATTGCTTTTGACCTTTGCCTGCGGAACCTTTAAACATCTTCTGACCTTTGCCTTCTTCATTTTCTTCATGACCTTCCCAAGATCTTCCAAGTCAGTCAGCCCATTTGTCTGTGTGATTTTGCTCTTTGCGTCCCCACTTCCATCATCAATGAAGTCATCATCACAGTTGTCATCCTCACTGGAGCTGTCATACATTTCCTGAAACAAACAAACAAGGTCAAGTCAGGGGTCAAATAGGCATTACAAACACCAGAGAAATGATTTTTATCATTCATTTTATTACAGTGAATGATTTATTCCCAGATTTTAATACAAGATCTTCAAAGAGCACTAAGCCTGTATGTCGACCAAAACACTATTCTTTGTTTTCAAATATTTTCTATCTGTGAAAACAACATGTTTCTAAAACTCTTCTACCTCCTTGTCAGCGTTCCTGCTTTCCTTTTCTGTTGCCTGGCGACAACCTCCTTCTGTTTTTCCACACTCGCAGGTCTGCTTTTCTGTGGAGCAACAAATACTTGCATTGCTGGCCAAAGTTTGGAGAAGCAGTGTCTTCCAGGCTTCGAAATCTGCCTCTATGCCTGCAAAAAAGGTTGCAAATTGAGTACTGAAAAATACATGAAATTGGCATTTAACTACCACCGATTTCACATTTTGTGGATGAAGAGGAATTAGCAGATAGGAGCTGATGACATCCACATTCATGATAAGTGGATATAGCAGACTATTTGAAAGTGAGATGGTTACCTCCGTGTTTGCTTTCAGCCACGTTCTGGTCTCCCTCTCCTCGTGCAACAATGGCAGATGCACTCAGGGTGCTCAACCATCGGTCCACATCCCTTGCAACCTGTAACATGCAATAGCACCTCAGTTACAAGACTATGCAAGAGGGCGCACTTTGCCTCTTCCAATCGCAAGCAGGATAACTGACTGACCATCTCGCCGCAATACCTGTGATGATACTTGGATAAATTCACATCTTTGAATTTGGGACTTAGCTTTCTGCTTCACTATTTACACTCACGCACAAACCACTTTAGGGTGGTAAATTGTAACTCGCAAGTGGCCCTGACAATTATTTTGCAGATTACAAAATATGAAGCCTTTGCACTGGTGGTTATGAGGACGGCTTTTGCTTTAAATTCTATAAAACGAGAGTTATAAATTCTATGAAAGCCTATCGTAGAGGAGGAAAGGCTTGACTTCAAGTATGACATTAAGTGCAAGAGTGTTACTGTCGGGTTTTATGGTCAATTCAGTGGAATCATACCTTTGGTGACTTCTAACTCAAAATCATGAAGTAGAAACACAAATTTTTCCCACAGGAAAATAAATTGAATAAATGAGCCACCTGATTGTAATGGCCTTCGTAGAGTGAATTGCCCAGCCCAAACACGGCATACTTCAGCCCTCGGAGGAGTGACTTGTGAACCCTGAAGTCAGTGGTGGCCTCTTCCAGCCAACGGCAGAACCAGGCTGCACTCTCTGTGGGCTTGCCCTCTGAGTACGTAGCCACGATGAGAACACAGGTCACTAGTCCGTCCGTCTGAACAGAAAAGGAAGAAGACTAGAGTGTATTAACTGCAACAGTTCTGAATCCACTGATTGGTAAATGATTTAGGGTTGTTAGGGTTAGCATTGTACTACTAACCCTAACCTTCCCAAGTCCTTCAAAATCCATCAGGAGATTTTGAAAGATATTGGAGGATTTAGAAGGGCACATCTGAGCCACTGTGTTAACTCACAAAGTAGAGACACAATGCTTCTTGATAGTTTCTCTCACAGGCTACGTCCTACTGAGTTCTTGTACAGCATAACATTTCAGCAATTAAGGAAAAGTTCCTTGCCAAAAACCCTCAAGGTTACATTGGACCAATAATAAAGGGGCCCTCAACATGAACAAATTTCAAATTAATATCAATGGTATCCCCACTGTCAGAAATGACATTTACATATCACAATAACTAAATATGCATGTACGTCTGAAACTATAATAATAATTATATCACTGCATTTATACGGTGTATTAAACATGATCTGTCATTTAACCCCTTCACGGCGGGATTATTTTGACCGCGACTGCTGGGCTGTGGTATGCCCTGAATGGAGGGCTTCGTCCAGCAGCAGGCCCCATTGAACCAGCAGCTGCATAGTGAATAGACTGTATGTGTGGTATGCACTTATCCTCACAGTGGTGCGGTAGTAGCAGTCCTCCATAGCAAAGGGGTAAAAGGACAAATATACATGCATTATCATTAGCCCTGCTCACTGGGCTAACATCTGAACATTCCTGAGACCATTTCAGCTCCCTGGGGAGTATACTAGCCCGATACCGCCATTACAAGAGCAAACTGCTAAACAAAGTTCACCTCTGGGAGAATATGACTTTCTGGGTCAAAGGTCTTGAGGTCGACAACCTCAGCAGCATTACCAGTTGAGGCCACTTGCTTGGCCAGGTCTTCAGCGAAATGCTAAAACATGAACATAAAGATTTAAATCACTTGTAGATTTGGACAAAACTAACAGCTGACTGTGTACGATGACTGATGCTCAATGTTTTACATGTTGCTCTACAAATGCAGAGATGTACAGGTAAAATAAAAAACAAATCACAGTGATTAGCAAGATTCACTGTTGTTTTTTACGAAAAATCTGTTCAATGTACAACAGGACAATATGTCAGACAGGCATCCAAGGAACGAAACTTGCCGAACAGACAAAAAAAGAAACTTTCTTTCCTATTTATATTCACGTATCTCATTTCTCCTTTGAGCATTTATATAAGGCTTTATATAATGTTGTAATCTTGGAAACGCACTTAAAAACAGGACAGCACCAAAAAAAGGGAAGCGAGAAGCTGAAAAACCTTGGCAGTTCCTGTTTGTGTGCCGTACAAAATCCTCAGCCTGTGCTTTGGGGAGGAAGTCAATCCCTGGTGTCTGCCAGTCACGTCTCCGTTCTGATTGGCTGCAGCAGCACCTGTCGCCACTGGTTTCTTTCTGGACTGGCTGATGCCACCCATAGCTGGTCTTGGTGACTGGTGCCTGCCCTCAGCTGGCCTCCTTGCTGGCGCAGCGTCTGGCATGTGCACATGCACATTTTGGTCTTCCTGTTTAGTAAGGGAAAATGCAAAGATTTCACTGTGTGGCCAAGTATTTTAGATACATGTACATGTAGATGCCTATTCATGTAGATGACCAGAGTGACGGGAAGACAAGGACGTCTAAAAACACTGCCTGAAAAGGGTCTGCACAAAGGAAGCTGGGAAATTCCTTGTAAAAGTGAACATTTTATACACATAAAAGGTAATGTAACCACCTGCTCCTTGCACTTTCAGTTTTTGAAAACCTCTTTCACTTCATGAATTCCACATGATAATGAGGTTGGTAACAGCATGACCAATTTACACTAATGTGGAACTGTGTAACTGCTATCAAAGTGTGGATTGAGTTTCAACTGATAAATATGATACATGTGCATAAGATTTCCATCATTCATTCAAGCTCTTAGTAACTTACAAAGCAACATGCAATGTACATGTAAGTGCTGTGTACTTTGATTACACCCTCCTCCCTTAATGGAGTTTGCCAATAAGCTGTACGGTATACTAACCCTGAAGTCTTAGATTTTTCTACTTGGCAATGGAACAAATCCTATCAAAATCCCACATTCCCTGAGTAATCTACATTGTTTGCTGCTAAGTCCACCACTGATGTGATGGTCTTTGTTGATGGACCTGTGACACATGGCTGTGACAATGAATCCCTGAGCAGTGCTTCAGGCCTCCAAGACCAAGTCCATCATACTCCATCAACATTTGGTCACCTCAAGCACAATGTAGTTTTACATACTCCCTACTCTAACCCTAACACTCCTCAATCCTCCAACAAGTGAAGGATTGAGGAGGGTTTGGGTTAATGATTCTTAGACAACAAGACTTTGAAGAGACTTATAAGAATGCAGCGAAGTAAAGCCCGACTACATTTACTGCGTGGTGGAGGGCTGTGGAAGACTCAAGATACATGTAGTTCCTGGCAAGAAAAAGTTTCCATGCTCGCAAATAAAGAAAAACACACTAAAAATTCCTGCATTTAATTTCACACGCTCAGCTAATCTTATCCACAGTACATGTATGTGATCAATGCAGTACACAATAGTTTTGACAGTTAAGAGTACAAATAGACCAAACTTACATTTTCGTTTCTGTTCCACCAAATGATCACCAGAAGTAGCGTGGCAACCCCTGTCACAAATGTCACACCATACCAGCAAGGGGCTGACGTCCACAGCTTTGTGACCAGTTTGCTACCCCAGGAAATTTGTGAGGAAGACAAGGTGTCATCTGGGAGTTGAGATGGCAACATGACAGTGCTCTTAATAATTGAGAACCTGAATTATACTGACATCTTTCTAAAGACCACAGAACAAATGGTCAACATTGTAATATGATATGCTTTGAACCTTTGGGACTCTCCATTTCCAAACCTACTGCAAAATGTACATGTACAAGTCTGGATAAAAGGAAAAGTCTAAAATAAACGCGGTCAAATAAAAGTTTCAAGCGCTGCCTCAAATCCATGTTGAGTGTACAAGAAGCCAGACAGGTGCAAAATACATGTACAGATGTCTGTTTCTCTCAATCTTGGAACTCCTTACAGTGTGTGAATCAGCTCCAGTGCTGGAACTTTCTTCTTGAAGGAGCAAGGCATGTTTTCCTTCACAAAGGGCACTTTGTATAAGAAAAGTTCCTGCCGGCAGCTCAGACCAAAAAATAATCTTGGCTGTCTTTTCTTACACTTTACTTGTTTCTTATCACATCGTCAGGGAAGTAGAAAGATATCTTTGAAAAATTCTGGCTGCTTTTGGCAGCTTTATCACCAGCCTTCCACAAGTGCATCCCACTCTCATAGGGTAGGTCGCAAGTTAAATGTCTATCTACACACAAGGGGCAAGCTAATATCCAATAATTACAAAGTTTTAAGTCACTTCACCCATTTACCTCTTCCCCCACAAGCACTGCGCCCATTTACACAATGTACCAGTCCAATGACGTACAATGCATGCATCACCTCATTGGCAACCTTGACTCCATGGGTCGAGTGCGCATTCCTTATGGGGAAGCAACACTGCGTGGCAAGATTGTACCAGAGGAAATGAGGTTGCATTATTGGACTGGTCGCCATCCCTATTTGTATGTTCGGAGGGCAGGGATAGGAACCAGTCTTCTATTCAATGGGGACATGCATGCTTATGCATGCATCGCAGGCAGTGTGCAGTGAAATGTGCGAATCACTTTCAAAGAGAGGCAATAAGATCATGAGTAAAAGGTCTGAAGTTTTACAAAATAGCACACAGGCCTTGATGATGGTCCAAAAACCATCGCGGCTAGGCCTACATATGTACATATGTACGTACACTGATACTGAGATATTTGTAAGTGTGGACTGCTTTTCGGGGGAAGATCTGATTTAAAACATGCAGTTTTGGACAGGTAAACGGGCACATTCAGAATCCCATACTAGCGTTACAAAGCAATGAAAAGTTGCATTTACATGTACGTTAATAGCATGGTTAGCACTGCCACTGGCCACTACCAGCCATGCTAGTTTAATAGTAAGGTGGTTGAAATAAAATCTCTTCATAGGACCTGATCATGAGATAACCTGGTTACATCATTTAAACAAAATGATCAAAGCTGCGAGTGGATGATTTTTCTTTACCTTCGGATCGATTTTCATCTGCGAACACGTTATTACGTCCACAAAAAAGTAAAAATATCGTGCAGAAAACGACGCAATTACAATTGCTTATGGAGGCTGCCATTTTTATAGAGCATCATGGGATAAAAAAGTCACTTATTTTTAAAACTAAATTTTTACGCAGAATTTTGCCACAGCTTAGCAAAATTTAGGCATATTTTATAAAATTTTGTATTATATCTTGTATAATCTGTTACTAATTGAAAGCATAATATTTTAATAATTTTTTTTTTACATAAACGAAAGTAAACCTCGTTATGTTTGTAAGAATGCTATCATCGGCAAGGTTTTTTGTACATGTGGCCAACCAGAATTGAACACATGCAAACCCTTTGCCGTAAGAACGCGCACGCATACTACCGCCGTACCGGTACGGAAAAGCTCTGGCACTTCAGCAGTGTCGGATCTTGCTCGAAAAATGACGTCGAAAAGACTATTTCCCAGACACTTCCGCACCTGTCACATCAGCAAGATGTTCACGACGCACTTAGCCGTCCTCATGGCTTGCTTTGTGTGTTGCATCTCCCTGCACCAAATCGCGGCCGGCGAAGTGGTCTACGCGGTCAACTGCGGCGGCCCAGCTCACCGCGACGTGCACGGCGTGGAATACGACGCCGACCCGCTTGAGATCGGAGTCGCCTCGGACTTTGGCAAGAACCTGGCCGTGATCAACCGGGTCCCTCCTCAGGACGCTATCCTGTACCAAACGGAGCGATATGACTTCAACACCTTCGGCTACACCACAACTATTGAAGAGGATGGCGATTATGTATTGGTGCTCAAATTCTGTGAAGTGTGGTTTGCAGCCTCTCGACAGAAGGTGAGATGAATGTGGGAAGGAAAAGAGTGAACCTTCCAATTCATTAATAAGACTTGTGAAATTTATTTTTTTTAATTTTCACATAACTGCCCCACTGGATTTTTACATCCGACAGAACATTTTGACAGGCCTGTATAAAATATATAGAACTGTAGCGGGGTCCGACGTCCACCCCGCTCCCACAAACATTCCCCCTTCGTCATGTTCGTGGGAGTGGGGCGGTCGTCGCACCCCAAAGTTGTGGGGGTAAGGCCTGTATGAAATAAACCTTTTCGACATTAGCAATGCATTGTGGGTTTGGATGACAAACATGCAATGCATTTTATGCACAACTCTAAGGAAGAAGTGTACCTGAAAACGTCAATCTGTTTCCGTTTTATGTCGTACTCCAATTCAAGCCACCCCCTTCTGACAAAGCGTTGGATTATTGATTTGGGACAGAGATATTCACAAACTTCAAAGTTTACAGCTTGGCAGTGAAGGAAAATTTGGAGAATCCCTTCCAACAACACCACTTTTTGTCACGGACCGTGCTTTTACTACTTCGTGAATATTAATGTTCAAGTGTTGTCCAGTCAAAATGACGACTTGCAGCTCATTCATCCCGCTTTGACCAGCCACATTCATTTACAGCCTGTAGCGTGACTGGTGCCCTTAAAAAGGGCAATTAGGGTTGATTTGTTCTTACAAACATTTGGAAACATATTTGAAAATGTTTCTTGTATATTCTGATAGATATATATATAATACGCATGCATCTGAGTTGATGAGCAGATACATAAAAAATATTTAGTAGAAAACTGTAAATTGATTTTTGACTGGTTTACTTCCCCCATAGGGTTGTCCATAAAATGCATTGCTTGTTTGTCATCCATATCCATAATGCATTGCGAACGTTGAAAAAGTTTATTAAAAAAAGGTTTCCATACGTACACATGCGCACGGACATCACTTGACATGCTTGACACCCCCTATAAAATGCCTTTTAGACTGGCTTGAAAGAGGGTTCCTGAGTAAATGCTTCAGTATTTTCCCAACGAAGTGCAAAATTTGACTCTTTAAGCCGTAGTGTCAGTTTCTGATGGCTCGTAGTAGTATACATTTATGATGAAGTACCATTGCAACCAAGGGAAGATTCTTAATGTAGGCATGCCTTTGAAGTTCATGTTCTGAGAGTTTTCTTCTTTTTTTTTCAAAGTTCTCATGAAATCCACAATCCCTTTGCCTTGCATGTGGTCGGATTGATTTTTATGTAGGCCTATACAGTACATGTACTGTATGATAATACATGTACATGTACCTAATCACGAAGGTACATGTAACTTGAGTCTAATGTCCATAGTTGAGCAACATTGCCACATCAATACCAACACATCAATCTGTCATTGGTCATGTTGATGACAGTGATGCTGACTAAAAATCAACAATGTTTCAGTATTGGCATCATACCTGTAATTCATGCATTGTTCATGCTTGGCATGTACAAATAAAGGTCATAATACAGCTCAGCCTGAGCCAAATTTTAATGAAAACGGTGATGTAGTCAAAACTCTACCATATCCTATAACTCTGGTTTAGTCGTCTGCAGCACAGTGGACAATGAACCCTGGACTTCCAGGGGTACATGTACGTGAACCTCTACCGTTCATTACTTCCATTGTTGTAAAATGTCTCTTCACCACCTGAATTAAGATTAATGGAAACAAATATCTAAAAAATATCTAAAAAAAGAAAAAGATAAGTGAGCATGGGTCTGACATTGCCAGAAGATAACAATCATTGTTGTGGATTCACCAATCCAATTGATGTTTTGTGCATGTACGGAAATGTACGCAGAGAGTGGGACTGAGGCATTTTACCAGCCACCTGTGCCATATTTTATGGAATCTTTTTGTCAACAGTTCACACAAAGGAAAATAAGCTTACAGTACAGTGTATTTTTACATGTACATGTCAACTGTATACTTGGAGCTTTTCTTTGTTGTGGATTGGAAATAAACACTGGCCCAGATTGGTTCTCTGTCTTCAGGTCTTGGGATCTTATTAATCTATATTGTTACATATAATTCAACTTGAGTTAGTTTATGAAATATTCTGGAACTTTCACTTTCTGATTTATAAATAAAGAGATGAACTGACTGTAAGATCCAAATATAAAAGTCGGTGTCTTAGAACTGCCTTACCGTGTACATGACACATAAAGGTACATGTACATGCATTAATGTACCGTAAAAACATCAAAAAAATACCTTCAAAGTAAAAAAAAAAATGGGACCTGGGAAAATACTGGTGTGCCAGTAAAGAGTCAACATCTGTGTACATCCACATGCAGTGATGAAAAATTGAAAACTTAAATGTTTTTAATCATGTTAATAAGCCAAACCTACAGAATTGAGAGGTGACATTTTGTAAGACACAATTAACAGAATTCAGCTTTACTTTTCATTTCACATGTACATGTATCTCAATTGTAACTTACATCCAGACAGTAATTTTTTGTTTGTTTTGTAAAGGTACATGTACCTGGTGCAAAAATGAACTTCCCTGAAGCAAACCTAAATACATGTATTATATCACTAACTGCTTGTGGTACTTGTTGCTACATTGGATCTGAGCCAGTCACCCAAGCCCAGTCAACCTGGTGGTTGAGTGGTTACAATATCTGCACTAGCAATTTAAGCAGAAAGTCATGAGTTTGTATCCCACCCAAGCAAGCTCGTGATTTTTTTGTTTTTTGCAGCTCTCAGATCTCACCGAAAATACAGTGTGGTTAATACATTGTATGTTGGTGTAAAGGTAAAACCAGGAGTAAAATTAACCCTAACCCTCAGGGTACATGTACTCTGGCTTGAAACCCTGCCAGACTCATCAGTCTGCATCATATGTCAAACTGGTTTATCTGCCCAGTGTAACAAGATTCAACATGTTCAACAGGTTAACTCTCCCAAGGCCAAACAGCCTGGGACTGAGTCTGCAGTTGCCAGGCACCACAAGATCCAACAGTTGCGCTACTCAATGGCACTAGCACCCATTGTCTCTGCTGTTGATTGCCCAGTGCATCAAAGTGCATCAGACTCTTTCACCTGATGCACTGTGCTGTGTCTGGCAGGGTTGGGGTTAACATATCTGTGACACAAAGCTTAATTAGTTAATATCATTGACATCTTTTTTACTTTATCAACCCCAATTTTCCCATTTCAGGTTTTTGATGTTGTCTTGAACGACCTACACACAGTTGTATCTGGCCTGGATATTTATGACACTGCAGGTAGAGGTACAGCACATGATGAGATCATTCCATTCACAATTACCAAGGGCAAACTTAAGGTGCAGAAAGAAGCCTCCACGTTCCATGGAGACCTCCACATAGAGTTTGTCAAGGTAAGTGTATCGTTATTCCACCTACAGTTGGGCTGATGGCGCACTGAAGTTGTGATTGTCTAACTGCAATAAGCCTTGTGCCAGTTAAATCTGTATGAAGTCTTTTACACTGGGTTATCTGATTGCGCATAAACAATTTTAATTCCCCAGAACTAAAGACACTGTTGCTGTAGGTGTACCTCATGATTTGGGGCAAGCTGCTGCATCGCCACTATCATCTCTGGAATGGACTGGTTCCTGTGTGCCCTTCTTATGCATTGAAAACAGTATATTGGTGCAAGGTGTCTCTTATGTAATTAAGCAAAAGCTTGCTCCTAATCGTGAGGTACATGTACATGTACGAGTTTAGCAATAGTGTCTTCAGTATGGAGATTCAAATTGTTATGTTCAAGTGAATTTAAAGAACTCGGTGTACCAGATTTTATTCAAAGTTAACTCGCAAAAGGCTTATTGGGCTCATTTCGTGTGAGTGGTACGGTAGTTGCCACCTCTTCTATGGGTGGGTTTGCAATGGTTTCATGATAGTATCTTAATGTCATTCTCAATGGTGATGAACATGTTCAAGAAATGTAAGATTCTCAGTGCTGTTTGCCCAGGATTAAGGGTCCCAAAGGTTCAGTTTTTTCTCCCACCTCTGTGCAGTCAACATAAAACTCACGGTCAACTGAAATCTCTACAAACTTAGCTCTTCAGCCTTTCCCATGTGAAACGTTCTGTTCGTCATGAAGCATCAAACGGAGTGCACGTGCCAAGTGCGCTAGTGCATTGAAGCATGAAAGCATATGCAACTAATTGCATTGAATTTGCTACACAATAGGACTGTGAGGATTTTAAGGTACATTGAGGTAGTGACTCTGTAGAGAATTACTTGTGTTGATATTCACTTTTTTCTCTCTTTTTGGTGAGCTGC
>NW_019091434.1:711979-728174 GCF_001949145.1 Acanthaster planci
TTGCATTGCTGCCCCTGGTCTTTGCCTCACTTCCCATTGAAATGTCCCCAAAGACAAGATGATTTTCTAATGTAAGTGCCTTTTGTAAATGAGAAATTGTCTTGCCCTTTCAAGAACGAAATTCATGCCCTGCTTGTGTGTGAGACTATTGCACTTACATGTAGCTGGAACCTTTGCCTTCTACTTTGTAATGTTGTCACTTCAGACATGCACGGTCAACACCAATAAATGTTCTTTCAACTCTTCAGTAAGTGTTTTCTGTGCAAGTCACAGTTGGACAAAAACATGTCTTGCATTGAAGTACATATACATACATGTACATGGTATACTGTATGTACATGTATTAACAAGGGTCTGATGAAACAAAATATAAGAAAAAGATTGTGAGTACTTCATATGCCAGTACTTTTACATTACTAGGTTGGGGATACAAAAAATGGAGGTACCGGTATACTCCAAACATTACATAACATTCTCTGAGTGTATCCAATACCATGGTGTTTTGAGTCAGTTTCTCCTTTTTTTAATCAGTGTACATGTACCAACTACATGTACATTTACATTTAGCTCATGGGCACTTTTATCAAAGTGCAGATCTGCTTTATAAGTCTGATAATACATACTGTTGAACAGTGGCATAGCCACGGGGGAGGGGTGCCCTCCCACAAATTCCTGGTGCCCCCCCCAGGTGCTCCCCACTAAAACAAAATGGATGAATGGTTATTGAACAAGGCTAACAAAAGCTTGCCTTCAAAACCCTGACCACTGAAAGTTGGTGCCCCCCCATAAGATGCTGATGCCCCCATTGTTCCCCCCTCCCACTAGTAAAATCCTAGCTTCTCCACTGCCGTTGAAGTGCTTGAATGTACATGTGTACATGTATGCCATACTGTGGAACTGCCCAAATCCACTCGGTATTTGGGTGGAAATTTTTAAGAAAGGTGCATACAGTATATTTGGTCAAGTGCACTGCGTGGGTCGATGTGCATAGAAAGTTACATGTAAGATTTTAAAAAAGAGTGTACCATTCGTTTCCTGCATAATGAATTATTTTGGAGAATTCAGGCATACATGTATTCCTGGAAAAAATTCAGGTCTGTGAAAGTGAAAGCAGTTAGGGCTATGAAACACTTCATTTGCCTGCAGCTGACATTGCCATTAAGGTCCTGTGAGTTGTGAACATCACGGTTTGCATATCACCTGCACATATACCAATTTATTGGGTTGTTAACAAAGAAAATGTCTTGTATGGTTCAGGTACATGTACATGCATGTGTACGGTAAGGAATGCAATTGAAGCAAACTTTTGGCAACGGATCAATTTATTTTTTTTTTCATTCACATGCTCTTAAGGCACATGCATACATGCACTTAGTCAGTTTACCATAAATCCTGGTCAGGAGGCAATACTTTACACCCTAATTTCCAGTTTGTACAAATCAAGCACTTGCAGCTTTTAGAAATGTGTAAACTTGGATTTGTCATCTGAGATGATGAACAGTATTCACGAACACCTGTACATGTATGATTATTGCTCAAGCCTGTATACCGGGACATGTATCTGTGACCTTATGGCCCTGTAGCAACATCTGTAGTGTAATGTTCAGGGAAATGACTGCTCAAAAGTAATGTCCTTTCACATTCCTGGAACATACCGCTGAAACCCGCATGTGGCATCTTCAGTACCACAAGGGAAAAAAAATAAATAGCCCTCCATGATAAAGACACTTGCCAACAGATCACAGCATTGATATACATGTGATGCATCCTTCCCCTGACGTTGGTGTACATGTACATGTGCAACCTGTCATATTTGTTGCCTGTGGCACAGGGGAGGTTAACTGAATGGGGGGAGGGCATTTGCTGTGTCTTCAACCTCAAAGAGCCAGGGTTTTTTGGCCTTGTCACAGGGGGGAAGCAGAATCGTCCCCCCCCCTAGATCTCGGCCATACGATGATGTATTTCAATGAAATTTGGCAGTGTCATAGAGGCACATAGAGGCTAAAAATGCAAATTTTACATATTTCTTGAACTGAGTATGATGTCCTTTAAAGCAACCTCATTATCAAGTTATCTCAAGTCTAGAAGTTGCTGTCTTAAAGTTTCTTTTCTCTGGTGTTTCAGCACATACATGATGTACAATTTGTACATGTAACATTTCTCCCCACAAATGTTTTTAAGGTGAGCTTAGTTTGGTTTCCAATATGAACGGAATCCCCTTAAATTGAACTTATCCTCTGCCAGTGGTGCAGTGCAACAGTGTCCTATTGTTTGTCAAGCAAAGCTTAGAGAAAGGTTTGATGCCCGAAAAGTCTACTTTTATATACGTGTAGGTGCTGGATCAGTCGGAACGAAATGTCAAATAGTATGCATTTAAGAGGGAAAGTAGTTTAACAAAAAAACAGGCATGTTCTGAGGTTAAATTCATATTATTGGTCTTTTTAATTATACCTTGAAACATGGCAAGCAAAAATTAGCCGTTTTGAAGCTAGAAACACAGGTGCATGCATGGGTACCGCAGATGCTCTCTATATGCAGCTCAGTATACATGGATGTAGCATCGGAGGTGGACGTATAGTTTATATTGCTTCTCACTCGGTAATCATCCTTATACCCTACATAGGTTCACCCACTGTCTCCCTTTGATGTTCAGATGGATGGTTATGGTCATGACAGACTGCATCCTACTCTTTGTGCGCAGTTGTGATTTGCTGGCCACTGTGATTTCAGCAGTCACTGTAACGAGTGTGGCATCCACACAAGATGAGATTGCAATCGTGCATACAAGCTACAAGTACATGTACATGTTGCCAGTCATAATTCAACAGTGTTTTGAATTCAGGATTGATACTTAGGCATATCAAATAAGGGGTTGAGAAAATTGAATTCAGAACAATGTTCTTGATCCAACAGGTGCTCAAATGTCTACTCTAACCATAAAAGCATTTAAGGAATAATTTTACAGTTCCTGAAAGTGATATAAAGCACTTTTTGTGGTTACATTTACATGTGTATGTACATGGATTTTGTTTTGCTGAGATCTTTCAGGGAGATGTGTACAATGTATGAAGCACGTGTACATGCACCGTATGATGAATGCGGATCATTTGTAGCTTGACTGCACATTTTTATTTAAACTTGATGTATTTTGAATAACATTAATTCCATCATTTGTAACAGTTTCCTTCCTTTGTTTTGATCTTCTAGGGCGACTATGATAATCCAAAAGTCAACGCAATTGTAATTTACAAAGGACCATTGGATGGTGAGTACTCATACCTCTGGAAAGCTTGCATTTCCCCTCAATTTTAGAAATCTGCACACTTTTTCACCAACTTCATGTTCTGCTCGTTTTTGTGTGCATGGATTCAAGCCATGGAAAGTTTGAATTTCACTATTGTACATAAAACTGTAGGAATGAATTCAAAGTTAACGGCATGCACGTCATCATTGGGTCAGCCATTGTTGGCATCATTTTCATAAGTGTATTCTTTTTGGATGCCCTTCACACTTTTCCCTACTTCAGTGAGCAGTCATTGAAAAATGATCATTTATTACCATCGTTAAGGTTTTCCAAGAGCCTACATGTACATTACCCCTTCCCCCACCCCACCCCCACCGTGTGTGGTTTATAAGCTCTTGAAAATGGTGACAAATATCCACTTCTGTCAGTTTCTGATGCTAGAAGTTAAGGAGGAACACTGCAAACAACCCCTAATAATTAATGCAAAACAACAGAGAATAATGCTCTGTGTATTTTCCATTGTGGCCTGGCATTGTTCACGAATTCTCCTTGTATTGCAAATGTATTTATGTAAATTCATTATAAATCCTTGCATTATAAATGTGAATTCATTGTAAATCCTTGCATTATGAATGCAATTGCAAATGCATCAGAAATCCTTGTGTTATAAATGTAGATGCGAATTTATTATAAATCCTTGTATGACAAATGTAGATGCAAATTTATTATAAATCCTTGTATGACAAATGTAGATGCAAATTTATTATAAATCCTGGTATTATCAAACAAAGGAGAGTAAAGCTCTGCACATGCTTATTCTCATTGTTTCCAGCAAGTGGTTGAAATAAGATAAGTTTAATATACCCTTATCCTTATAATATGTATAAAAAATGAAAGAGAGTGAAGCTTTCTGCTATTCCTATTGTTTCCAGTAATTTGGTTGAAATGTCATCTGTACTTAGGTGTTTGTGTTGTATACATGTAATATTTTAGTGAACACGTTAAGCATCATGCAACTTTTCTGTGCGTTACTCTGCAGATGTGCCTAAGCTACCACCTTTGCCAGGCGCTGACCTTGATGAGGACGAATCAGATGACAGCGACGATGATGAAACCGAAGAGGTCAAACCGAAGCGGCACATCACATCGGGGCCCAAGACCCCCGACCCTTACGCCGCTGATGAAAGCAGCTTTCTATATCCAATTCTCATAGCCCTAGCAATTTTTATCCCCACACTATTTTGCCTCTGTAGACTTTAACATTTTTTTTTCTTTTCCTTTAATAGTTGTTGGAGTTGTCTTGTCTTGTGTTTTTTTTTTTTTATGATGGTTTAACATGTTTTGTCCTTTCAGAATTTTTCAACCAGGATGTATATATTTATGCAATGCCATCAAGATGTCCACGTTTGTAAGATAACCTTCTGAAATCCAGTGCAGAATTTTTATCTGATATAGTTGTACTAGTGGGATAATACTTACCCCTTAATAGTACTTGTTTCTCATTTGTTTGTCATAAAAATAAGAATCTTTGTCATTGGCTGCCATTGATTTAATAGGAAATCTTTGAAGCCTTGAATAGTTTTGGAAACCTCACCAATGGTCAGTGTATAAAATAGGAATTTTGGTTTCATTGACTGAAAATTTTGAACAGTTTCATGAAGTAAAACAGCAGGCAGTTACATGCAGGGTGAAAATTTGTAGTCTCCAAACAAAGATTACAAGTGTTCACAATCCACGCTGTGCACCAAGTGATTTCATTAACGTTGGTACATTGTTGATGGTCACTGATGTGTTAGATTACTTGTCTAACATTCTTAAACGCTGGTTTGATTCGTGTTCTCAATTTTTACACCACCTTCTCCAAGAGGTGCAGAATTCTGCAAGAAAATGTGCCACGTTGTTATTCACTTGATCAGCGTGCTTTGCTCAGTTGTTTCTGTTGAAGGAAATGAAACCAAAAATAAGCTATTTTTAGACCACAAAGGAAAATGAATGTTTAAAGTCTTTAATCTTAAACGTGGTCAGGTTGTGTTTATGCAGAATGCTCTCTGTACTCATGTGAAATTTCCTTTTCAAATGATTCAAACTATGCTTCATTTGGAAATTTTCTTCAGTTGGTGTCATAATTTGTTATTGCCCCTATTGGCATATACACAGACACAGACAGGTGTTGGGGACAATATGTTACCTGCTGAATTGATTCATGTTTTGTCTGTTGCAGAATTTTTAAGTTATTGTGTTAATCCTGAGCCAAACAGTTGCAAGTGTTGCAACTACGTTCTGAAACTTCGTTGCATTTTGTTGCCGTCAGCGGCATTCCAATTTCAGTTGTGTTGGATTCTGCTGCATTCAGCTGGCTGCTGCTCGGGAAGAACCCGCTTGAGGTTAGGCATAATGTACATGTATAACGTCATGTATTTTTGAACATCGTGCAACAGGGTAGCGAAAAGAATGTCTAAGAATTTTGCTTGAAGACGTGTAACTGCCCACACAAACTATCAAACAGTGGAGCCCTTCAGAGTACGGGATCATGTCAGCGGCATCAGGAATGTGACAGAAATGCCAACTGACAGACTGCCACATACCTTGGCTGTTGATGGAAAAAAGGGATGCAGATTTTAATTGTGTTAATTGAAAGGAATAGTGTTGAAAGGTCAGTGCTGCAAAGGGTTCAAGTTAACTCCGCGTGACATGGTAGTGGGAAAAGTCAAAGGGAAATTTGTAATCAGAGCTGCTTTAAACCATAAAGATAATCCTTGCTGGATGAGTAATTTGTATGTAATTCTTGCTGGAGAAATAGTTTGTACGTGTACAAACAATGAAATGAGCATGCGCAAAGAGGAAGAGCCTCGCTTTGGGGTATCTTAGCAACAGAAATATGCACTCATGGAAGGAGAGTGTTGGAACAGCTCCAGATTAGAATCCCTTATGTTTCCAAACTGCACGTGCGTAGAATTCAACTTATTCAACTTGTTGTGCCACAGTGATCCATTATCTGTCATGTCACTTCAATGCATTGCAGTTTAGGGTGGTTTTCACTTGCAGATCGGAGGAGGGGGGTTGCCTTCCCCCTACCCCGCAAAAGGAGCAAACGAATAAAATGTAATTGAAAAAAATTATTTGGGGCCTTTTTCAAGCCCGCTTCTTCCAAAATGTAAAATATCCCACAGTTCAGTCTCACCCCTCTGAAAGATCCTAAACAGTTACAGAAATTGGTTGTGGATCTGCTCGTGGCTGTTTTCCCTCCCCCCCACACACACCAACCCACTATTGTGGAAACACAATGGTGTCACCCTAAACATACATAACTTTAAGTTACTAGTCGGTCTACATGTTCTGGTATACGTGTGTATCATTGCCTGTGCTATAATTATGGCGCCCTCTTGTGAGATTCAATTAAATTCTTTGGTCTTTGTTCAGTTGTTACAGGGTTTTTTCTTCTTTGTGGTAAATGACAGCCACTTCTTAAAATTCAAGCAGCTAGCTAACAGTGCCATTCCAAATGGCATCACATGTTTTATCAAGCTGTTTAAATAAAAACCTTAATTGCGCTTAGTACATTGTTAAAGATTGTTGCCAGTGGAGGAAATACTGCAGTGTCCTCAATTAGTTGCTTTTTATGTTCAAAAGTAGTGAGTGCATATTTGTGTAGGAGGTATTTTGATTCCAATTTTAGATTATCCTGAGAAGTGACATAACTGAGAAAAAAAATGCTAAATTTGCAAGTTAAGTATTAAAAATGCTTCAAAACACCGCAAAATTTTAGGTGTTGGTCTTATAATGTATTCCTACCCATGAACTATTTTCACCATTTTAAATTTGATGGTCTACCAATCAAATTATTTACAGATACACATGCATGTGCGTTGTTACATGTCCAAGTGTTTAGGAGGTTTGTAAGCCAGATCAGATTTATATTTGGAAAGACAGGACGCACGACACTTTCTCAGTCATGAAAAAAGTTCATCGTTTCACTGAATGTCATCTCTCTTTTGAGTTTAGTAGCAGTGGAGCAACTGCTAGAGGGGGTTTTATATCCCCCCCTCCAAGGTTTTTTTTCTGTCCGAAAAACAAAAATGCAGAATGCATCTATAAAGGTAGCATCAGATGTTGCTTCGTGGTAGATCCCTGTCCAACCCTTTTTCCACAAGAAGTCCTGGCTGTGCAACAGGGGTCGTATTTCAAAAAAGAACCATTCCAAAAAAAGAAGACGAAATCATTACTCTTTACTTGGAAGCTTTTTTATTGTTGGGACATTCAGTTGGATGGTGTGTTTGCATTAAAACAGTTGAAAAGAGGTAATAATTGCCTTTGTGGAAATCAGATTTAAACAAATGAATTTAGAAAGTACTAAATTTGGGAGGAAAATATTTTACCCCATTTTTTCTAATTGTACAGCATTAATTTTATTCTTTCATTGCTGTTACGTACGTGATCTCTGGTATCATGTTACAGTACTTGTTATAACGAAGTTCTGTTTTGATTGTATATTTTGACAAAGAGAAATGTGAAATTCTAATTTTACATTCATCCCGTCGCAAAGTGGAAACTTCACTTGGTTTGTTGATGGTAGTATTTTTGTGCATTAGCTCTCCCGTTTAATGGAAACGAAATAACATGCGAAAGAGCTGGACACTCAAGGCAGTGCCAATTTATTTGGAAATAAAGTCTGAACGACCTATGATCAGTCATCTGCATGTCTGTTTTTATTCGAGGACCCCCCTTCTCATTTTTATTTTTAAACCCTACCCATTATTAGTTGAAAATGGTTGGAAATTAAATATGGCATGGAGACTAACAATACCTATATATAAAATAGTAGTTGTCGAATTTTTTCGAACCATTTTTGTTGATTTTTGGAAACGGCTGCAAATGTCCAGAAAAGTCCACGTATAATTTTTGTTTGATTTCCTCAAATGCTAGGATTCTGACAATTGTACTGTCTCATTGTGCTTTCGAAAGCAGCTTGTCAACATTTGCCTAGTGCAGTTTTTGTTTTGTTTTTACAAAGCAACAGGCCCGCGCAAATTGTAGTTTTATGTGTCAAAAACAAGAGGAATTCATTCCATTTTAAAAACTTTCTGAAGGTTTCCGAAATTTTGTGAATCGTTAATTTTGTGTTGCGTCATCAATACCCGTGAATATCTGTCGTATATCAAAATTGGTTTTCTTTCCAGACTCTCCAACATTTATCACAATTTTCTAAAAAGTCCATCAGTTTTTCCTTGCAATACTATTTTTATGCTGATTTCCAGCTATGTACAATTTTGTAGTAAAGTTGTCTTCCGTCAATTTTATTATTGGTACATGCACGGCTGGATGCTACAGTCGGGCGGATTGTTACTGATGTACAAATCATAACACAGTCTTTTTGTTATAACAAACGCTTTAATTTTTTTCATTCTTTTAATTGATTTATTGTTTTTTCTCTTTTTGATGACTGAGCAGGGAGGGGGGCGACCTTCAATTTCGGCCTCCTAATCCGGGCAGCGTGTTTTTGTTATTACACAAACATTTTTGGATAATTTCCTTTGTTTCACTGCCATTCTTGAAAAAGAGATTATTCTTCACGCTTCGTGGAAGCTTCTGTTGTTGAAATGCCGAAAGGTACTCCTTTTGAAAAAAAAAAAGTCCTCCAAAGCCACGGTTACAACGTTTATTCCGCTTGTGTTTCCCCAGCGTGTTGTGTAAAAAAAGTGAAAAAAAAAATCTCTTCCCGCGTTACGTCGTTCACTTGCATGAGTCATGTTCTATTTTGACCTATATAGTGAAAATAATACGTCTGATAACCAGACTACTTGAAATAGTTGCTCAGGTAACTACATGTATTTCAGGTAGTCTGGTTCTGGGTAAAAGGGGGAATCCCCGAAGCGTAGTGGCGGGTATAATAGATGTCCAGCATGCATAGACGGTGACTCAGTGGGTTAAAGGCAATTTATTACTAGTGTCATGGAAGCAACGTGGGGTGCTTGCATCACACAGCTAAAAAGATGTCGGGAAACGGTCGTGTCGTATTGAATTTAAACCCACTGTTAGAAGGTATGTTAGCAAGAATTTTGTGATCTCCGATGTGAGGGTAATTGGTTGGCGTATACTAAATAGTGTTATTGTTCGGATGTAACTTCGCAATCCCCTTCATATGATCTGATCTCCATACATGCAAAGCGGCGACCATGTGCCAGCTAGCGAAGTGGTCTTGGGAAGCACCGCTGTACTGGGTTAAATCGTTAACAAAATGGACACGAGATTTTCGAAAGAACTCTAGCCCCAGCGACAACTAGATAAGTAAAAGCGTCAAAGGCAACCCAAAAACAATCAGAGCCGACAAAAACGACCGCCAGAGCTCTTTTCAGAAAACAATTTTTTTCTACCACCCCCGTGGGCGTAATAAGTGTTAGCGTAAATCTTAACGACGCGTGCATCAGATGGACGTGTTGTGTCTACCTTAGGACCGTCAGACGGAAGAAACATTGGCCTAACTAATTACGCATTTGTACGGGTAGCCCCGAACCGCCGATAACCTCCGAGTCCCATGGTATGTGTTTCCCAAGTTCCCCGATTGGTTTCTGTTTTCCCCAGCAATTATCTGCAGTGTGTGCTGCATGCTGAAGGGCCATTGGGTCCTCCTCTGTTTCTCCTTCTCTATACCTATGTATTTGGCAAAACATCAGTCCCATCAAGGGTACGTCATTTGCAGATGGGTGTCTGAATTCCAATATCGCTCGATGTAGTGAGAAGCAAAGTTATCCTAAGCGATTTAGCAAAGGCGACAAATTCAGCAAGCAGTTTGAAGATGACACTCAGGACAATTAGATGCCAACCACTGCGAATCGGCACAAGTAGCTTTGCACTGGAAAGGACGGATCGAACAATCTTAAGAATATATCCATTGTAAACCAAACAAACAAAATAATAAACAATCACACTAGGAAACCTATTGCAAAACTGTAATGTGTGGAAAATGTGATACATATTATGTATATAAAATAAAACGTGATTTCTTTTCTGTATACAGTATATTCAGTCACTGTACTATTCATCGGAATGCAGGCAGCCTTTTCCATCTTTAACTGCATAGTCAAAAAGCAAGTTTCTTGCTGGGTAAGCTTTATTCCCGTGTTTGAATCTTTGTATTTGGACCCAACCCTTTTCTCCTTAAAACTTGCGAATTGCATAGATATTTCAATAAATCCAAGATTCAACTAGACTCCCATTCACCTTTGATGGAAATGTCGGAACTGCTTTGCTCAGAGACATGTAGAAACATCATCATTTCCCTGACAGATTGCACCAATGCCCTACCTGCGGCCGGATATAAATCTGGCATGGTGTCCAACGAGAAAACAAGGTGGTGCACGAATCCTTTGGGATCAGGAAAGTTTCGTTCTGTGGACAAGGAGAAAGAAGACGGAACTCGTGCCAATATGTTTTACGTCAGTATGAACTAAATTCATGAATATAATTCGTGTCAGCATATGCTTTTACCTCTTCAATTCAACAGGACGAGCGAAACCTCAGGTCCGTGATCGCAACGTTTCTTCTTCTTTGCTTGATCGTGTACTCGGTGCACCGCTTCTTCTTTGGTCACCTGATTCTGCAAAGGTGACCGTGACTACAGTTTTTGCTGTAGGAAGTATCCAAGGCTGATTCAAACAACCGTAGAGTGTCATTTTGTCTTATTTGTCAGGTTTTAGTTTCAAAGTAAGATGTGGTGAAAAGAAACAAATATGATCCAACTTGTTTGTTTTGGCAGATCAAAAGAATGTTTTTCCAATCACCGTGAAGAACCTTTAACAGCTTTATTTCGGGTTGAATTATAGTTTGTACGTTTTACAACTGATTCTTCATTCTGGTTTTCAGTTTGTCATTCACAACTTACAGCTTCGATGAACTGAGCTTATGGACTGTGTTCGTTGTGGTCTATGCCATCGGAATTACGGATTATGTCATCTCATACGTCGCCATGGCAACCAAGTGCGTGGTCATCGCTCTTCCAAGAGCTTGCCTGAGCTTCGAAAGAAGAGTAAGATATTGAAGTCTCGATTTGACGTTTAGAGCACTTTCTTGACGGACACGTTTAAATTTGGTCTCTCCCGTTTGATATTAGATCTAAAATGCTTGCCCGTAAAGCTTGTTGCTTCCTGCCCTTTTTGTTCACCATTCGCCTTGGCAAAGCGTAATTAACAATTGCACTGTGAAAATAAATGTTAATGTTTTAACGTCTTCCTGGTTACACTTATTGCACCTGTCGTGGTTTCGATTATCCAAAGCTAAACACGTTGTGATGATGCGTTCACAAAGCTAGACACAAAGACACATTTGGGTGTTAAATAACAAGACACAATAACACGTTTGTCGGGTGGTAGCACTTTCTGAACACTGAAACATCACTTTTATTTCCAAAAAAAGGTGTTTAATTTTATGAGGTTACAGGTTTAAAATTAATGCTAAGACACGTTTACAATGGAAGTTGGGTTTTCACATACAGAGAATTATTATATACACCAAGCTGGACTATTGAGGTCTGGCGGACACAATGGGGCGTCATGGGTAATCATTCATACTCCAAATTCATTCACTGCAGGGTCGATTCTTCCAGTTCATTGAAAGTCTTTATCAGCTCTACCAGTTTTTGATCCCCCTTCCTCTCTGGATATCATTTGTATCAGACAGCACCGGCTTGTACTGGTTTATCGGTGGTGTGTTGGGCTCATTGTATGTCATTTGGAAGGTAAAATTTCACATTTTGAATAAGGCTTGAGCTAATAAATTGAACTGATGAATTGCAGTGATATATTAGATGACGGAATCGAATGGCTTTGAGATGAAAAATTATATTTTAAGAACGTCCACGCGTGGACTAACATCTTATTTGGGGTTCACGTGCATTACTCATTCAGTTAAAACAGTCCTCTTTATTTCTTGTGATATAACAGCTCTTCGAGACGTATCACAAGCTTTGCAAGTGTAAAGCTTTTTTTAAAAGTATCTTGCAACATTCGGTAAGTGTTGTTTGTTATATCCTTGCATTTTGCACTGAATGGTACCAAGCTGTTTCCGAAAGTTGTTCAGAAAAATGTTAACGATCACTCGTTTTACACGATAGCAGACAGAGTATTTTCACCCTGACTTTTGGAAATGCTTCAGCGAACATTATTGATACAGCATTTTGCTTATAGAAAAGACTTTTTAGGTCCCGATCCTTTTGTTTTTCATGGTTTCATTCCTGATAATACAAGGTTCCTGTTATAACAAGGTAATTTGCCCAGTCCAAACAACCTCTTATTTTCGAGATTCGACTGTACTCTAAAGACCTGTGTTATTCTTGGAAAAATTAACGAACCTTATTCAGTGAGTGCTTAGTAACATTTAAGTCATAAATTTGCCCTTCTAAGCGCCTTGAAGGTAGCCTTGGGGTGCACTGCTCCATACCAAAGACACGAGGTACGTACAAGTTACAGTATACCTCTTAAACATTCCTTTTAACTTGATATTGTAACTGTTGTCTCCAAACTTGAAGTTCGAACTCAACTAGAAACTTTCTTTCTTATTTGTCAGCCTTACGGTAGTCGGCCTAGTTACGAGCGTATGCAAGAAGAACAGACGTGTCCCATATGCCTAGATAACTTCAGTAATCCAGTTGAGATACCCTGCATGGTAAACCACGTACCTAAAACAGAACCATCTGAAAAACCTTACAGTGATTTGTTTGCATGAGGAAGACTTTAGTTGTATTTCAGTGTAATAAATATGGCCAAGCTCAGCATTGGTAATAATGCTAGAGTGCAAGCACATGCGCTTTCCAATAGCATTATGCAACGGACATTACCGATTCATGTTAAACGCGACGCAGCACTTTATTACACAAAATACATCAGGTGCCTGAGATGACATGGTGGCCCTGGAGGGACATCGCCATCGTCAATGTTGACTTCAATGTTTGCGACCAAATTCACGACTCCTATCTGCGGTCGCAAATATTGCCGCATATTTTTTCCAGTAAGTTGTTATTCGGCTGGGCATGTTGCGTTGATTGGCTACCTTTCAATTTCTATGGTAATGCATTGTTAACTTTGAGTGCACAAGGAGAAACGCAAAATGACTACCCCTTTTTCAGAAATGCTATCAGTGAACAAAATAGTGGGTTCACAATTTGAGTAGAAGGATCTATAAAATTAGCAATGTCTTCCAAGACTGACATCACAGCGACAGCGTCTCCTGTTGTCCGGAAAAGCATGGACAATTTTTTAAATGGTTTTTAAATGCATTTTTCAATACCTACATGTGCTAAGAACTTGTCAAACTGTTTTCATATATTGAACAAGAGTATAAAGTTGCACAAAAAGTGTCTCAAGAAGCTTCATCGCGTGGACCCGTTCAAGTAGTTTTCATCCATTTTGCGAAACAGAAAATGTTCTGCTTTTGTGATAAAGTTACAAGTTCTTTAGTAAGGAGGACATAAACTGATAAAGGTGTATTGCTTGTCTGTTTGTTTGTTTGTTTGTTTTTTTCGGCAGCACATCTTCTGTGAGGAGTGTGTGACCAGATGGTTTGACACCGGTAAAAACACCTGTCCGATTTGCATGGCCAGGGTTGCATACAGTCGCGAGTGGCGGGATGGTTCCACATCCAACAACTTTCCCTGGTTCTGATATCTGGCTTGCTGACCTTACACGATAACAGATGAACAAAGGAAGGAATTTTGTTTCCTGTCTTTTTATAAAAAATGAAAGATTTCTTAGAATGCGTTCACAGGCGCGCACACAAAGACTGTATAAAAACAAATACACACGACACTGAATAAAGAACAGCCAACACTGAGACGGTGAGATGGGATGTAGAAAGGGGAGGGTCGGGGAGGGGGAGGTGGGGAGAAAACTAAAAATGGGACCATGGGGAGTGAAAAAGAAAAGGAAGGAGAGGTCTGTAGGTAAGGAAAGTAATGTGCACAGGCCTAAGGAAGGGAAGGCTGGGGGGGTAGGGAGGGCTTTGAGAGGAAGGAAGGGGTGGGAAGAACCAAGGACAGAAAAGGGATGGTAGAGGCCAGAGAAAAGGAAGGGGACGGGGCCTCGGCGGAAAGGAAAGAGGAAAGTGGGGAATAAAACTCAAATCCAACAATCTCAAGACATTGCGACTTAACTGCTGTTCTTGGAAGGCATTGAGCGAATTTGCCCCAAACACATCGCACATCCCATATAACGGCGGTTGTGGGTGGACGAAATTCTGGAGACAAAACCCTGCTTAGTCGCCTTAACATGGCCCCGAAGTTAAGACACACTAGATTTGGTTGCTACTAGTAGCAGTCTCAGTTTGATGAACAAGAATAGATATATAATTAAAAAGGTAAGAAAAAGAAATTGTGGATGTGTTTGTATGAATATGTTTGCACAAAACTTGTGAAGGCAGAGTTTTGTATATTGCTTGAGGTATCAGCTGAGAATTCATCAGGACACTATAGAAAAATTTAAGGTGCCAGGTGTGGACTGCTTCAATACATTTAGAATATATCTTAGGATACAGCAGGAGAACTGGGGAAGGAACTCTCCCCTCCCCCATCTCGCTTGTACAAATATTTCGACGTCTAGAGACTAGGTAACGAATGGGAACCAGTCTAGCACATTTGTTAAAGGAACCTTTCCATAGACATTTTCTCGGGGTGTCATGTACACGTACATGTATGCGGAAGTGGCAGAGAGTGTTCATGTACACAGTAAATGGTGCGGAACATGTAGGCTCCCAACACCTAATGAGTACCTGGCTAACGACACTTGGTGATGACAAACACCGGTCTTTTTTATCCACAGACATAATTATAAACGCATGACCGGAAGAGCGCATTCCAAACCGTCATGGACATTCTGTGATCTGTGCGGCACCCGATGGGCAAATTAACATTGCGCTATGGTCTTCAAACTGGACAAAGACACAAATGCATGAAGCAAGATATGGGACGGAGAGCGCCCCCTCCCCATTTTTATGTTGGTTATTGTTTGATCGGAATCGCATGAATTCTTCACAGACAGAGTGTGTATAGGTATTGGACATGTAAAGGGGGTACCCCTCCGTCCCATATCTTGTTGGGTAGAACGAAATGCATGAGTAGACTGGTTCCCGTTCCGTACGTAGTCTCCAGACGTCGTACAGACGTCCTGCGAACTTATACATGTATGTACTGTACAATCGGCAGAATCCTGCATGGTGTATGTAAAATGAGGAAACGATGCCCACTCAATGAACAAATCAAGCAGGAGCTGATAGTGTTTTTTTAACGTGATCTAAAATTTACCACTGATTGGAAATAAATGGCCTTAAAATGATTTATTGACGATAATCATTGAAAATAAATCACCACACTGTGGTTAATAGAGACTTGGCAAGGACAGGTACTTGTGTTTTATTCGCCTCCCCGCTGAAACGTATTTCATGTTAAAACATTGGTGGCCTGACAAAAACTTAAATTTCAGCATCCAAATTGACAGGGCAAATCGCACAGTACGGGACCAGTCCAGGGTAGCCGCGTTATTACGGTTCCCTCCATGCCGTTCGCGATCTTAACCCCTGGTATTATACAAGTTGGTGAGTTCATTCGGTTGCCACGTGTAAGTCAAACTTCTACGCACGTATATTCACCTCTTTCCACTTAGTTTGTGCGCATGCGCTGAAATTCGGCAATGTCGTGATCACGTTCTGTTGCTTATTAAAATGGCGAGGCCAGCTAGCAAACAACTGTACCAAAATCATCTGCAGAGATCTTCCGCATTGTGTAAAAGCTTGCTGAAATTATACCAGAGAAATCAGGCTTCAGATTTCATTTTGTGAAGTGTTTCTTGTTAATCATAAGTGACATATGGCTCTGTTTAAACTGTCTGGTATAATCGAGATCAATGGTCGTTACAACGGAGCCTTACGGGGACAGACAGAATGAGGATTTTTTATTTCGTTCCCTCAAAT
>NW_019091434.1:728379-788950 GCF_001949145.1 Acanthaster planci
TATTGTTTCGTTCCCCCTTAATATTATTTCGTTCCCTCGTAATACATGATTTCGTTCTCTCGAAATATTGATTTCGTTCTCTCGAAATTTCTTATAGAGCGTGATTTGTTACATTGTTTTGAACTTGACAATACATCTGTGAATATAATCCAAACATGCTTTGAATTACTATTCGTGTATTCAAAGCTTGATAATTTCCCATAATTACACCCTGCAATTTTGGCATTATTTCGTCTTAGTGATATTAATTCCAGTGTTAGTCCAAGACAGTGGAAATGTTATCTCTTAATTTTTGACGTACATAAATATATTTCTTATGGGACTTGCTATAGTAACACCACCGTCATTTAAACTTTGCACTTGTAACATCAAATACAAGTTTTTGTTGTAATTAGTGTCAACTAGTATAGGGGCCTACTTTGAAATTTCTCATTTGGCAAAGGAATAGACCAAAAATATTTTTGACACTGAAAAAGTCTACATTTCAAGAAGCAATTATTGTTTTAACTTGTTTTTTAAATCATCCTTGGCATGCATGAATATATTCTCACAACGGGGTGCGGGTGTCCTTCACGTGCGTTTCCAGGATTGTGGGGTTTAATGGGAGGGGGGGCTCGTGATCAAAAATATTTGAGGATCTTTTGTATTTATATAATTTTTAAGTTATCCATCTTTTGGGAGAAAAAATTACCCCCAAAATAAAGCTCCCCCCCAAAAAAATACACCTTAAATAACACTTCTCCTGTATCTTTTTCAATTATTAATTTCATTTTCCCCTTTTATTAAGAAAAATCACAGGGGGGGGGCTCAAGCCCCCAAGGCCCCCCAGGTGCGCCTCTAGTGTCCTTTTACTGATTACAAACATTCTGAATGCAAACATCAATAATGCAGTTGAAGTGATTTCGGGTTTTGACGCAATTGGTAGACATGCGCCAAGGCTGCTGAGAGACATTACAGACATGTACACTACGGGTTCATTGGTATTATGGCAAAAATGAAGATGGAAGCAAGGCTGTCAATTTCAAGTCATTGTAAGGATCTCTCGCTTGAGTTGAATGTACAAGTCCAAAGCTGACCCTGCATGTGTCTTGGGGAAAGTGATATCCATTTTCACCAATCAATGTACAACACGTCATAAACATCTTTGTCAAATAGATTGTTCTTTCTCGATGTACATTTGTCTTGACATGCATGCTTGAATGTGTTCATCAGACATCGGACACAGGCAGTCAATGGTGCCGTACAAATTCTGGTATGTAGTACATAACATCAGGACGACCATTTGGTGAATGGTCATTTCTTGATGGACGGATGAAGTGTCGATTCCACGTCGTGACTGTATTATCCAGATCACCCTGCAGTAACATACCAAATACGAGTAAATCAAAAGTTAAGATATTAAAACAATCGTTATCACAGCCAATTTATATTTGCAAAACGACAAACCGAATTCGGTTGCGCAATATAACCCGTGTAGACTCAATGTTGACAAAATATGTTAGCTTTTGTGTTCTGAGGGGACGAAATCAACATTTCGAGAAAACGAAATGAATATTTCTAGGTGACGAAATCGAAGGAAAGAAATAATAATTCGAGGGAACGAAATAATATTTCGAGGGAACGAAATGATTGCGAGGGAACGAAATAATACTTCTCAGCGGGCATTATCAAATGTTAATTAATACACAGTCACGTGACGCGTTTCGAGCAATAGGGACAGAAAAACTGTCTAAGGTATTTATGGATATGCATTATTGTTAAGCTATGATGATTATGGTTAAAATGTCATCCAGGGATTTTCAAAACCGTAAAGTGTTTCTTGATGTTCGTTTTTATGAAGTGTATTTTTTAACCGCGCACTTGTACGAAATAATTATCCAAACTGATTCTCAAGAGATGCATACTTTCAAGTTTGATTTTATATTTCACAAAACAAACTTCAAAATGTATCTTGAAAAATATTTGTTTCCAAAAACAGAAAGAACGTTTCTGAAGATGGATTCCGTTAAGAGTGCGCAATACTCAGCGGAGAATTGTTCTTGTCTCGGTAAAACTTTGATCAAGTCGCGAGAAAATGGTAGTAATAAAGTTGTTCATTTCATAAAGCAAGGAAACAGTAACAATCTATAAAAATTGGGCAAGTAGTCAACAAAAAAAGTAATTTTGAAAACATTTTCACTGAGCAAATTTTGAGTTCATCGACAACCGAGAATTGCACGACAACAGCATCGCAACAATATTCATGATTTTTGATGTCCCTTCATAGCCACCACCATCAGTCTCCTGCGAGAAATAGTCTGCTCCTATGGTCTGCTGTACACGTACCTCGCATGTACATGTACATGTACATGTTCACACGGTGTAGTACCGTATAGGTCATGCATGCACATTGACACACACACGTATATGTACATGTACATGTATTGATGTACGTCAGTACGTACGTGGTTGCGCAAACCGTTTTCTGCAGCCTAGGCACAGAGTAAAGAAACATGCTGCAAGCAAGGTACACTGTTAAAGGTAGGGTATTTTGTGATGTGAGTTTGCCTCTAGATGTTACTTTTTGCCCAGTCCCAAGTTAGGATCACAGTCGTAGTCCTCACGTCAACAAGTTAGACCAGCTGACCTGAGCTGGCGTCCAACCAGCTGGCTATGATCCTATGTTTTATTCCTCTATATCCACGAAGGAATAAGATCATGAGACGGCGTACGTAGATGGGAAATCCCAACTTTGGTTGGTGAAAATGCAATTTTAAATCAAATACATCTGTTGAGAAAGAAATTAGGCCTTCTGAAAATTCACACGACTCTCCAAATCCAAGATGTTTGATGGGCTACAAACACAGCCAATGGCATGCTTCATATTAATGCATCCAACATTTTCAATTGTTGGCAATGCTTGGTCATTGTTGGTACATGGTGGGTGACAATGCATGACATGTTTTTGAGAAGTTTCTGTCGACTGATTGAAAAGAGTTCCCTACATTACTTGGTACCCAGTCATGCCGGTACACAACAAACTAGCCCAGGTTGGATGCCAGTCTTCATTTCATCCGTAATGTGGTATGGTCAGGGAGTCCACCTGGGCTAACATTAACAACAAACCCTTGGCCAATGAGACTGGTCTGAAAAATCTGAAATGCTTTCTTAGTACATACAGTGAGCCATTGTAAATTCCTCCATGTTTCAATAATGTCTCTGCTAAATTTGACTTCGTAGGATAAATCTGATGGCCGATAAACCATCGCTAGAAAAACCGGTGATGTCTCTATGTAAATACATACATGTACATGTACATGTATGTGGAACTCATTTCCAGGTGGCAAGCTCACCAGTCATCTCCATGCCAGCATCATTCTTCAGCACCCTAACTTGGACATTATGGTAGCTTGCCTACCTTTCCTCATGGATATTTTGGCTCCCGCAGAACTACATGTACCTGGTGAGCCCTGAGCTCAGAAGGCAATGACAGTGTCCCACCAGCTACATGTACCTTCAGCATGCGACAGAGGTCACCGTAACGGTCACCTTACCCCAAGAAAAAACTGATCTTCGCCCTGAAACATGCATAGGGAACGAGGATGCCCACACATATGCACTATACCAGTGAAATATAATATGTGTGACATTTTGCATTTGATTTTACTAGATGTAATGTCACTGTTATTATGTGAACAAGCAATGCTCTGATTGAACCAGATGCGATATTCAGACCAACATGTACCCCGACAATTATGGGGGCTCATGGTTCTGTCTCTCTGAGAGGTGGAGAGAGTAGGCAAAGTACCAGTTGACCTTAAATTGTTCATTTGCCGTTTTGGGATTTTTTCATTCAGTAAGTGCTAATTTCCCTCCCGTTGTAAGGTGCATGTTTCAATGTGTATGTTTTTTTGTTGCCGGCGTATTTTACAGGTTCAATGGAATAAACAGTCACCTGTTGATATTGTTGGAGCAATACTGACTGATATTTTACCGCGCTGAGATTCTCACTCAATTTACAACATGTAAGACAGTTATTACATAAGACAAGCTAGAACAGATAGCGACTGGACAAATGCAATCTCCAACATGTGAGCTGCTCAAGAAAAGAAAATTTAAACAAAAATTGAAAAGGCAACGGCTTGAGCAACATGGCTTCCGCTGGTGAGCAGCGCCCTCTGACAGATCGTCTGGAAAACGTACTCCAGGGGTTTATCCCCGGACTGGCGACAATGGAGGACCCGGCCCGCCCTGTTGCTGTGGGGCAGGGACGGGATGCGATAATCATTGACATGCCGGCCGCAACGAGCCCTGCAGAGGAGAACAGGAACGGGGCCGGCAGTCCCAGTGAGGGGGCCAGTGCTGAAGGTGGGGATGGGGACAACGGGGAGAGGCCAGGGGGTATCCCTGATGGACACTTGAGGGCGCTCCGACCGCTGATGGAACGCACCCTTCCGTTTGTGCTGATCTTGCTGTTGAAAATCCTGTATGACCATAGGCTGGGTGAGTGACTACCCTGAAGAATTTTGGGTTTCTGTGTTAGTCTCAAGCCAAGATCCATCAGGGACCATTTTTCAACCGCTACCAGACTACATTTGCCCGGTAACCTTGCATAAAATATTCCCTGGGCACCATGCAAAAATTGACCCGTGGCTGACAAATGGTCCCAGAGCGAACTTGGCCTCGGATGCAACTAACAGTAACACATGTCTCAATGTCTGCCTCAGTAGCAGGTGCGGTCGTACTTTCCATTGACACATTTGTTACTTGACAGCCCTCAGCCCAATTTCCAGTGCTGCTGATCACTCAATTTTATGCTAACAGTGGCTCCGCATATTTCAGAGAGACTCTAAGCAGCAAGTGCAGCAAAAGGCGCGCTCACAACAGATGAAAACTTTGCTTAACTCAGGGATGTAACAATGGAAATCTATTCTTTATGCGGGCATAAATGTTAGCACAACCCCGCTAAGCACCGCCTTGAAATAGTGCTCACAGTTAGCAAACTTTTATGCTGTTAATAAGTGCAACTTTTCAGCTAACTCTTAAGTGGTGCTGTGAAATTGGGCCCAGGTTTTCAGAGACCGTGTAAACATTCAGCACCTTTCATCAGACCAGTCTGTTTCTCGTGATATTTCTTCTCCCTTGGTCAGTCTTGATTCAAAATGTTACAAAAAACTTTTTGGCCCCAAACCTGACTCAAGTTATTTTGCCAATTGAAAAGTTGTGTAACTCTATCCTGCCTTGTCTACAATGGTATTCTAAAGGAGTCCTCATAGTCTCGAAACTTCAGTCTGTGCTCTCACTGAAAAACATTTCTGGATGAATGGATTTGATTATAACATCCAAGCAATTCTTTGGCGTTTGGTATTCCTCAGGTGTACTGGTTCTCATCGGAATGGGAGCAGCCTTTTTCCATTTCAACAGCAAAATCAAAGAACAGATTGCTCAGAGGGTATGTGTCTTTGCTGTCCTGTAGTCTTTGTCAATCTCTTACTCGTACACGTACACAGACAATTCACCAGTGTCATACTGCTCAGGCAATCTAGCAATGAAGTAAGCATTTTAGTGAAGTGTCTGCTCTTAACACAGTGACTGCCGCGCATAATTTCACACGGCGTTCCCCATTTGCCAAGGGTTGTATGTATGCTCACATATTAACAGGTACTTTTAAGATGTCTATTTGAACAAGAGCATTTTACATATGTATGACCTCCACACTGCCAGCAGTGTATTTGTTGTGTTCATCAGTGATGCAGGTGTATTCAATTTACATTACAATAGCCTTTCATTTCCTATGAGTATACTTGAAGTGACAGAATCCGGTTAACCTGTTACTTTGAGTATAATCATAGTTGGCAGTCAACGTGTTAAGTTCTACCATGATCATCATCCCCCTTTGGGGAATGATAATTGCTTAACTTCTCAACCAAAACATGTGTTAGTTTAGTATTAATAAGTCACTTCCAACAGTGAATCATAAAAGCATGTCAGCCCAAGTTTAGATGGGCAGGTTCTGGAAGCATCTCCAACTTGGAAACAATGCACTGTAAATAAACATGTACCTGCAGTACCCATCAGGACTCAACAGAAGGGGCAAATAGAGAGGATGGCAGAGGATTAAATATAAAAACATAGTTCAGTGGGTATGACTGTTAGAACCTGTGCTTTTTGTCAGTTTGTTCTCAAATTTTTGAGAACGTTGTGATATTTCTGTGCAAAAATGTGAAGGTTTTGTCAGTCCTGAGACAAAAATACCATTTTCAGTTGGTAAATTTGGTGTTTTTCACTAATCCCTTTCTGGTGTGTCATTTCTGACAGGACAAGCGGAGCTTGAGGTCACTGCTGTTCATGTTTCTCCTGCTACCTGTAAATGTCGTCTTGGTCTACTATGTTTTTGCAGATCAGCAGCTGCCCAAATGGTGAATGTAACCAGTTTTCTGGGAGAGATTATACCCAGCCTATTCCAGCAACCTTTGGACCGAGGATTTTATCCGTGCTGCATTTTGACAGCAAGATGTGGCACTTGTGAAGATTATTAGATTCATATCAACATTTACTGCATCTGTTTTTAACATTCGAGCTTAATTGAATCAAATTAACCAGCCGTTTTTGTTCTAATTTGAAATCAAAGGAAAGCAACATATGATGCGGACTTCCTGCATTCGCCCCAGAATACACATGTAATACAGTCTAGACAAATTCGTTGACCATGGCAACACTATCACTGGGAGCTCTGTGATGACTGTTGTATGGAGCCATTGCTTCACGACAGCCGCTCCATACGAAATCAGCTCAATGCTTTCTGCCATTGAAAGGGGGCTGTCCAAAATGCGTTGTGAAATATCCCTGGATTCATCTATTTGGGCTCCTTTGTATTTCACCCTCCCCCCCAAAAAAAGGTTCAAATCACTTCATAATACTAAATTGTCCTAAAGTTGCAGCCAGAAAACACAAAAAAGCAGTCTAGTTTTCTAAATGTCAACCGGGGCATGTTTCCTTCACTGCTCAAGCCCAAATATCAAGTGACTCACGTCAGTATTAAGCACAGTTTGACACAGTTTAAAGTGCTAAATATTTGGAGTGGGGACTCGAGGGACTGCTCCCCCTGCACAAAAGTTATCCAGCAGGTACGTTCTTGCAGCGGGTTGCTGGAGATGACTGGATGTTACATGTGAATTTCAACTGTCAACTTTGAGAAGATAAATGTACTACTGGCAGCAGAAGCAGGGTGGCCATGGGGCCAATGGCCTCCCACTTTTTCAACTCATGCCTCCCCTTTTTGCAGAGCCTATAATGGGTGGGGTTTAATGGATTGGCCTATTAATGGCGGATACCTGATGGCCTAATAACTGGGCCCCCCCCCTCTTTGAAAAACATTCCTCCGCCGCTGACATGTATTCCAAAGTGAATCATTCTTTCTGTGCTAAGTACATTGTATGCATATGCCCATATGTTTGTTACATATTCTGGTGGATTTACTCATACTTGTTTCACATATGAAGTGTGGACTTTCCTTTGTTCCGTGGTTAAGGTAACTTGGGAAAAGTGCTCCCTTTTTGCTCCATTTTCTCCCACTAGGATAACTCCTTTGTTCTGGATTGTTGATAATAATTTCCTGGACTGTTCCTCTTCATTTTGTCACAGATAACCCCGACCCCAAAATACCTTTGAAGCTGTTTTTCAGAGAGGGGAAAACATTGTGTGGACATGTGCGAGTCCACACAATGCTATCGCACCCTACATTATGTGGACTTCTTTTATGCAGAGGTCCACACTATGTATGCCGCACTTGCATATGTACCTTTACACTCAAATTAGTATTTATCGAAATGATAATTGATCGTTTTTGTTTCTGTTTCAGTTTGATATTCCTAAAACCCAACTTTGAGAAAACAGATTTCTGGACCCTGCTGTGGGTCATCGGAATCACTGATTATGTCATCAAGTATATCACCATGGCAACCAAGTGTTTGGTCACTGCTCTTCCAAGAGTTTGCCTGAGCTTCAAAAGAAGGGTAAGCTTGGAGAAAATAAGGCTTGAGTTTCTTGTCTTCATATGAAGAGTAAAGTCTGAGATACCAAGTTGAATAATTTTATTTGTTGTGGCCATTGTAGACTTCCTTACCCTTGAAAACATTAAACTGTGTAAGCCTAATAATATACCTTATTTACAAAGAAGCCATTTTTGATCATGTTCCCTGAATCTAGCCAACACAATGTACATGTAATATGATAAAAGGGATCGTTCCGGGTTAGTTTGAGTTCCATAATAAAAATAGAAATTGTAAGCCTCGCTTTTAATTCTATATGGTCGATTTGTGAATAATAATAAAGTAAAAAAATGAATTTTGCAAATGCTGCATGTTGAATTAAGGTCAGGGTAATTTCCATGTGCATTGACTTATCCAGGAAGACAAAGATACATCAAATTAAAACTGAGTCATTTTGGTATAAGGTATAAGAGTTACTTCACAGGGACAGTCTATCCGAGGGATGCTTAAGGAGGCCAGACGCACAGCACTCAGTCTAAAAGGTCCCACAAGGCCTGCCGTTAAAGGTCTGGGGCCGGTTAGTTTCTTCACAGGTCGGCTAACCTCTGGGAAGTGAGGGGACGGTGGTGCTGAGTGTCAGGTCAAATGAGGGGACAAAGACGCTGAGAGTCTGGTCAATCACCTACATCCCGCCCTTTAATTGAATAAAGCCAATTTCATCTTAATCACTGGTAAACACTTCCTATTCTTTTTTTCCTTTCCAGGGTCGACTCTTCCTGTGCATCGAAAGCATCTCTCAGTTTTACCGGTTCCTAACTCCCGTCCCCATCTGGATGGCATTCCTGTCAGAGGGCACCGACTCACACTGGTTATTCAGCTATGCGTTGGTCCTTTTATATCTCATGGTCAAGGTATGGGGGAAAAAAAACTCCTCGGGAAAGAAAATGTGAAATGGAGAACCGTCTTCAGGTTGTCCTTGAAAATTGTCTGGTATAACATTTCTTGAGCACTTTGTGTCAAGCATTCATGTTAATGTACATTCTTCTTGCTCTGAGATGCTATGATATGTATTTCTTTTAAATGTGGGGTGAACATTTGCATGATAGTTTGCTTTTCTTCTAGAGTTGAGTCAATTTGAATAATGCACTACTCGAATATTTGACCTTCAGTTTGATGAAATATCCGAATTTTCGGCAGATTGTTGATCAACGAACCATACACAAAATCAGTTGCAATAACGCACACAATTTTACATTATAATCAATATAATAGCTTCTCACATCTCGGAGTATCTCTAGCCACGATTTAGCAAGATTTAATAGGTGAACAATACTTCTTGCCCAGTTGAAAATTTCTATTGCTTTTAAATTGTTAATGAATAATTTACTGTCTGAATCCTTAAAAGATTTCTGTCACTTTTTATTTAAGTCTGCTTGAAACAAGCCTCCATAGTGCAATTATTCTCATTTAAAACAAAAGAAACTGTTTTCTTTCTTTTCATGAATTTTGCATTTGAATATTCAAATTTGGAAATTAATATTGGAATATTCGATGATTGAATATTCGATCATTCTGATATTCGGCACAGCCCTATTTTCCTCTCCATTTTCTTTGCAACAGGCCTGTATAACATATTCCAAGATGTTCGAGTGTTTTGCAACAGTCAGAAATGTCCTGAAAGATTCAGTAAGTTAAAGGCACTCTTAATGCTTTGCTTTTTGCCTTGTAAATTTGGGATGCCCCCAGGTCTTGCCAACAGTTATTCCGAATGACCATGAAAAGCCCTCGGCCATTACTAAGGGATTTGTGTAGTGAACAGTGAACTATAAATGATTAGATCTATTGGCAGGCAAGGAAGTACAACCTGTCCAGTCATCTTAACTGCTAGCTCAACTCGGAACAATTTCTTTCTTATTATCAGCAATACGGCAGCAGGCCTAGCAGCGAGCAGATACAAGTCGTGGGAGAGGCATGTCCTATATGCCAAGATAACTTCAACAATCCAGTTGAGCTACACTGCAAGGTAAGCCACAGGGCCAAAATGAACAGCATCTGAAACCTGTCAAAGAATTTCTACACTGTGGCAGTGGAAGGCATTATATTTACTTCGGCCATGCACAGATACATTGTCTCTGAAGTCAAATCTTCTAAGGAACTACTGCACTTTTTTCCCCAGAAAATTTATCGCTGGCTTTGTTTGTTCATCAGATTCTTGTAAAATAAAAAGAGTGTCTGTTCTGAGCAGGATCAAGATGAGGATGGGGTGTGTTTTTACATAGAAAAGACAGTCCATGGGTAGGAACTCACTGCCTGCATGTGCAGGTTCATGTACATTTGATGTAGGATTGGCTAAGCGCCTGCGAGCAGTTTCCATTTGAATGTGCAGTATGTACGGATATTGTGTGTGTGCACGAGGCCCAGTTGAGGAACATTCCAGCAGCCTGTCTCTTGTTTGCCGGCGAGGGTGCACTTCAACTCGCAGCAGATAGCTTTTTCAGCATGCCTTATTTAGGACAGCATCAGAGTGTCTCTAAGAGCAACCACTCGTTGGTGCCTTATGAAGCGTGAATTATTGGAGGGATTGGTAGCATGCAAAAGTGTTGATCTGAAAATTGTTAGATTAATGTGATTAGATTTATGCTCAATGATTGTAACTTACAATTTTACAACATCAGCCAGATAATGGACGGAGGAATCATCTTTTTATAAAAACACAGTTTGAAATTAGAGAAATTAATTTAATGATAATCTGCATTTGTCCTATTTTCCTGCAGCACATTTTCTGTGAGGAATGTGTGACCATGTGGTTCGATCGGGAGAGAACATGCCCTATGTGTAGGGCCAAGGTGGCCGACAGTCCCCAGTGGCGGGATGGCTCGACTACAGGCATCATCCAGTGGTTCTAGGATCAGGCTTACTCTATGCCCGCACAACCAGATTGACGAAGGTAAGAATTTACTCTTGTGTTTTTCTACTGGTCGCATGTTTTACACATTCAAATACAAAGTTTTCAGAACCGCTTTTGGGAGCAGCTCAAAGTTCCGGACACTTGGAAAAAATTTTCAGAGGGCATGAACTGTTTAGATGAACACTTTTCACGCTGAAAATTGCCTGGGTGCACCAGGTGAACTGAAATGAGGAGGGATGATAATCTCCTCCCCCCCCCCACAATTCTTCTGCTCAATGACAGATTTGATCAAGTTTATTCTGTGGACTACGGCATCAGACACACCTTATGTACAAGAGTTTGTTTTTTTCTGTGACTTGTTTGCAGGCACACTGTGCCGCCTGACGATTTTGAGGCCACACTTCTACTTGGCCCAATGGCTCTTTACGATGTCATATTGCTAGAGATCCATAGAGGCAGACTGGAATAAAATTGGGTAAAAATGCGACTTACAAATTCAGGCTCTGTCAACTGCTTGCTGGGTTATTTTGGATATTAACTAGCGACGAAAGGGCTAAACATCATTTCCCTGGGCACTGTGAAATTTTAAAGTTGAGAAGTCAAGCGCATGCTATATAAACAAGCAGCTCGGTGGAGAGATTGTAATCTTCATTCAGAGTTTACCTGTTTATCACCCATCGGTTACCAACTAACTTCCCAAGAATTCCCATTGTTCAGCAGCTGAAGCAAATGGAGTGAAAAAGATTACAGGTTAAAAAAAATTACTAAAAGTTGGAAGGTCTGATGTTGTTTCCATCAAAATGTTGCTCAGATTAGCTGTGTATTCACCCAATTTCCCCCATTGCCAATAGTTTCATGCTCGGCTTGTCTAACTGTTCATGCATACAATTTGCATGTGTCAGTGTGTATAGCATTCAAGTTGTGTTGGCAGCAGGCTTTGCTCTTTTTCACTGGAACATCAATCTCTTTTGTGTTTCGCAAATACAACCCACTTGCTTTTACAATTACCTTAAAAAGAGATAATCCCTGCTTTCCTAGATAAAATATACCCTGTCTACTGCTCATTTAGAAGCTCCATTTTGGAACATTAGAATCCATGGTATCGTCTAGACTCTCTTGTTTTCCAAATCAATATTGCTATTTTGGATTTGGTGGCTTAAACCTGTAACATTTTCAGAGTTCAGGTTTATGTAAATTACGTCAAAGAGTATTTGCATAAGCATGCCTGATTGGCTGTTCCATGTATTTATGCTTACTTGTTATGCAGAGTGTACATGATCATGTTTGGATCATTATGGATGATCAGAAATAACTCGTACGTGATTATCATAGATCGAACTGTGTTTCTACAGAGGTTAAAGCGCCTTGGCCAATTCATTCGGGATTGAGTTCATTTTGGTTTTCCATATTAAGTGATTAGGATCAGTCCAATCACCTGTCGATTATGTATGGGTTCTTTGACCTCCTTTTTCTTGTACATGGTCTTTTTCCGGTTAATAATTGCAACGTTTCATTGAGGCTCTACAGTGTATCGACTTCTGATGTCGTCATAATTAATGTCTCTAGGAAATGGGGAAATATTTAGGACCGAGTCTCAAACTGATTGTAATATTCACTTTTACTTGTCTTCTCTATTGAAAATCCAATTGAACTCAAGCGTATATGTACAGCAAATACAAACATGTACAGTTATGATAATAATTCTTACCGTACAGAGCTGACGGGACTAATACAGTCAGTTTCGTGCATCAAAATTACAACTTAACCAGCTTTTAAAAATTTAAAACGTTTTTTAATAAACTGTTCATTTGTGCATACATGTCTGTGATACTTATGATTTTATTCATTTCTTCCTCGCTCATAAATCTTGCCACATGTTACTTCTTTCTTTGAGGAAATTACAAAAACAATTACATTTTCCCGAATGTACGAATAACAAGGGACATAAAAGCCAGAACGTTTGAAAAACTTTGTACCGTAAAAACAGCAACAGCAGAATTCATTGCTGCACAAGTAATGAATGTTTACCAATGCAGCGGTAAGGGTAATTCCACGATGATGTGGCAGATTTAATGGTCTAATCCGTGAGGTAAAGCCGAGTGGAATGGAACACTCAGCCTGTCTCTGAAGGAAGTTATTTCTCCAGTTTTACAGGAATGAAACATTCATTGTTTGCTTTATACAGCGTGAATAAACCCTTCCTGGTGAACAAGTCGTGTTGCCTTTTCCCTTCTCAGTCCGGGATAAAATTGCGACGTGATGTTGTCGCGCTCTGATCGTGTTTCAACAGGGGTTTCTTCCAAATTGGTCTTATCGTATGACAGCTTCCTGGTTTCTGTATGTTTGATAATTAGAAATTGCGAAAGTGCTGTGTTATTATTGCTTGCAAAATTAACAAGGACGAGTTATGAACCGCACCACACATTACAAGAGCCCACGTGATAGCACTTTATCAAAAGGCCGATTTTGTTTGTACAGGGAATCATTGTGCGAAACTTGAATAAAAAGAGAGAAGCTTGAGAACAGTATTAATGTTTTGTGAGACTCTGCCTATGATTTAGCAAAGTCAAATAGTCAAAAGGCCTAAAACAAAATGACACAAAGGATGTAATGGTTTGGATAAGAGTCTCGTCCCAGCACAAACCATCTTGACTTTTTTTCGGTTACTCGCGCTTAATGGCACTGATTTCAAATTCTTCAGGCGCGTACGTTAAACCGACTCTTCCCTTCAGAGACAGCGGTGGTGAGTCGTCTGGCTGCTCGAAGGTAAACTGATGCATGAAGTAGCTGAAGAAGATCACCAGCTCCATCTTTGCCAGGTGCTCCCCGATGCAGCTACGACGACCAACGCTAAACGGTATCAGCTCGTCTGCTTGAACAGCCTCTCCCTTCTTGTTCAGGAATCTCTCGGGTTTGAATTGATCTGGTTCTTGCCAGACGTTTGGGTCTCGGGCGACCGCCCATAGGTTGGAAAGGAGGAAAGCACCCTTGGGAATCGAGAAACCACGGAACTGGGTATCGGAGGCGGCAGCATGGGCAACACCCAAAGGAGCGACAATAGCCAGTCGCTGCACCTCCCAGATAACCGCTCGGGTGAAGTTCAGTTGCGATTTGTCCGCCATCCTGGGCAGGCGGTTGCGACCAACTACGGCGTCGATCTCGGCTTGAACTCGCTGCTGGATCTTGGGATAGACAACCATGTACAAGAGGGCCCACTGGAGAGTGGTTGCTGTCGTCTCTGAGCCTGCTGTAAAAAGATTCGCCACGGTTCCAATAAAACTTTCTTCACTCAGATGATTTTGCTTGGCACCGGCTTTGTCTTTAGCTTCATTAATTTTGATTGCATTCAGAAACTCATCGATGAGATCGTTCAGATTATCAGCATCGAATGCAGCACGGTGTTTGTCGATGAGACCAAGGAAGAAATTACGAAGCTCTGCAACATTCGATTCCAACTTATCAATATGTATGAAAGGCAGATGGCGAAGAACTGGGATGAAATTGAGGACGCCACCCACACCTAGCAACTGGAAATTTTCGCCAATTAAGCTAAGAAGTTTCTGGAAATCCTTTTCGTTGTAATCGTATCTCTTGCCAAAAATGACAGAGCAGATGACATTGGAAACTGCGTTGCTGAGGAGAGATTTGGGGTTAAAAGGTTTCTCGTTGAAAGCAGACATCTCCTTCATCAGTGCTTCAGCTTCCTCTCCTATCTTCTCTTCGAAGCTCGTTTTACCCACGCCGAAGCTCCGTAGAACAGTCAGAGAAAATCGTCGAAGATCAGTCCATTTTTCGCCAGATGCCGATGCTACACCTAACGAACCGGAAAACAAAACAAGACAATTGGTTAAGAGGTAGCCTTGACCAAGGTGTTGGGCGAATGTGGCCTACTGCATGTACACGATGTGTCCACCTGCTAACGCTCGTCAGGTTGGCGTAGTGGGTCTTTCTTCGCCTTCTAGCTCTGCGATCCGGGTTCGATTCCTGGTTCGGTCCACGTGTGGGTTAGCTTTTTATTCCCTCCGTAATTCCGTGAGTGTTACCCAGAACATTCTTCTGCGGTTTTCCTCCCACCTCTAAAACTGTAACTACTTTATCAGTATCTCTACGGGTTTCTTTAGCCTTGCGATCTGCAGTGCATAGGCCGCTTCTGAGGAGTCCTTGGTTTCATTGCAAAAAATGATAACATTAATGCCCTTTGAAATGTGTTGTGTGGTAATAAACAAATCCAGCGGAAGCCCTTACTGCAGACCCATCCTGTTCACATGCATGTGGTACATACGCTCTCCTCCCCGACCAATGGGCCTCGAGCTGGACCAAGAAAAGGCGTTGTTTTTCAGCACTGGATACTCCATTGGTCGGAACTGAATTTTGCTCGTTCACGAACGACAAGGAAATGCACGCGTCACGGTCGCGTTGCATGCAGTACCAACAAATTGAAAACTCCCGAACAAGGTGGCTCTCTTCAACCGATGAGGGGGTGCTTCTACTCGAGGCGGATTGGGTGTCTTGACTTGCCAAAGTGAGCTCGCGCTCAAGTTTTGTGGACGTTCCTGAGGGTGCAGACCACTAATTCAAGTGAGAATTACTGGCCAGCTCATGAGCATTAAAAGTGCCCTCCACAGTATCTTTTGAAAAAGGAGATTGTTTGGCCGCCCCCAAAATGGTGAGATTGTGTAAATCGTTGCAGGATCAACTCCCTGGGTCTTTGAGCTTTCACATGAGAGTAGAATGGCTACGGTTGAAAAATGGTCCTAAATGCCCGAGTAAGTTGAGGGTTGCCACTTGAAAAATGGCTGCAATCAGACTTCGGAAAAATCATTTTTCGGGGGGTGATTTGTTTTGTGGGAATAATTAAGCATGTAATTGGTTAACCCACAAAACAATTTAAAAGAACTGAAAGATTAGTGACCAGACAATAATTTCATTTGTGTTTCAGAAATCTCAGGGATGCTGGCATGCATGTTATTGGGCCCTGAACAGTGCCGACTTTACGCTCTTTTCAATGGGGCCTGAATAGTGAACTGTACTGTACACCCCTGCAATGGCCTCGCAGGAGTGGCGTCTCGAAAGGCCACGCGTGATACGTACACTCACACGTACAATGTACGTATACACCCAATTGTACGTATACAGTTCATGTACGGGCACTGTTCTCATGCATTGCGCTACGTAACTGTACTGTGCGTTGTGTCTGTATGCGCAGCCTGCTTTGTGGGTTTGTCTGATACCTTGTTTTTTCCCCCTGGTCTATGGTTTGTCTCAGTACCTAAAGCGTATGGGGTTGGTGCGCCCCACGGTGGCTTGTTTGCCGAGTGTGCTGTGGGACCTGTGCGTGAAGTATGGTAATCTTCCTTCGACTATAAAAAGTGCCGACACCGCCTTGGACAAGGCTAGGGAAAAGGGGAATAACTAAACATGTGAACCCAAGGTCGTTCCACAGGCCGTTCACCAGTAAAGGCACTGAGAGATTTTGACCTTTTGGACAGTCTAAGAAATTTCATGTCAGCCTTTTCTCAAATTACCTTCACTTCTGAAGAGCTCAGTGAAGAGCATCTTAGGTCTGTCATTCAGCTGAAGATGCTGGAAAGCTTCCTTCACGGAAGTGTAGTCATTGAGGACCACCACCGTCTTGTTGAGGACCCTTACTTGAAACACGGGCCCGTACTTGGCAGCATAGCTCATAAAGAGATCGTGGGGCAGCACGCCCCGTCGCATTTCACGTACGATGGCCGGAATAGAGCCGATGAGTGGGAATCCCCAGGGGCCAGGAGGGAGATTCTTAGGTCGCCCGAAGAACCAGCGAAAAACAAGGAGAACAGCCAAGCACATCAACACCGCGCGGACGTTTAGGAACCACAATGCATCCTGAAGATGGGACATGGTTTCCGCTGTCGCTGACGGACCGAGCTGATTCTGTTAAATTCAAAATTACTGAACTTAAAATTGATCGAGATTCAGAAACTCAGTGTGTGTCGCAGATGCAACAAGCCAGCGACTGATTTCAGTGAAGCCGTAGGGTATCACACCAGTGACGTAGCTAGGATTTTAATAGGGGGCGGGTCAAAAGGGGCAGCAGCATCTTGTGAGGGGCATTGGCTTTCAGTGGTGTAGTTTTTTTTAGGGGGGAAGCTTTTATTAGCCTTGTTCAATCCATTCAGTATGGCAAACTGTGATTTTATGTCTTTTTTAGTGGTTGTACCTGGGAGGCACGTGCCCCCAGCCCCCCCCCCCCATGGCTACGCCCTTGTATCACAGGAATCCAGGGACCTATGATTCTGCATTATTCGTTACCTCCTAATAGTTACAGATCGCCTTGGCAGGCTGGAGAAGCCAATCAAAAAGAAGATTATGCAACCCTCATGAAGGTCTGCTGTACTCCCTTGCACCACGTTATTGTTTGTAATTCTTTGTAATAAGCTCACAGCAAAGAGCCCATTCGTGAAGCCCTCGCATTATACTCACTGTCTGGACTCTGTTCAGTATTAGAGAGGTTATGCACGGCAGCCGTCTTCCCGGGCAATGCTTTTGTTATGGGGATATGCGCAAAAAGTGCACTCATGTGTATCCCTACAGAACAAACACTGACCGGGAAGATGGCTGCCATACATAACCTCTATGTGAAAAAATCAGTCTTGTAAGATGACTTTTCATTCTTCTGCGTGACACCACATCTATTATTGAGGGCGCCGATGCGTTGCTCAAATGAGCGTTTCCTGATCATCATTCTTTTCAGAGTTTTCCGACGTAAAATCACATGATTAGTAGCTCTTTTCGTTTCTCTGTAACTTCTAAGTTGATTTCCAGTCTATAAGACTCTTTGTCTCCTTAACCCATGGTCAACAGACCTGAATTCAAGCAGGTAATTACTGACATAATACAGGTACATGTGTGCATGTTTTGACCACCACGACCATAACTTCGAATAGCACTCTGCCGGACATTCGAGTAGCTGTATATTTTATCATCTGTCACATAGTAAAATATGTATTGTTTGTTTGGATTATTCCAAGGTGCAGTCTTGAAAGGTATTTTCCAAATTGTATCTCGTGCTAAAGCTTTGGTGCATGATTCCTTTGTGATGGCAAACGTGACTCAAAGGAAAAATTAAAGTGATAAGTTGTCATTTCTTTATCTACAAAAATGCTTCTGTGGAGGCTTGGTCGACCAAAAACTTTAATACCATACAACCGAATAGTCGAATATTTAGTCTAATTGCAGGTCAAATTTTCGAATAGTCAATGATTTGATCTGACTTAGTCTAATTTCCAACTACTTGCTTGGATTCATTATTCACGGATTCTTGTGGACTATTACACAATTCACCTGTATGTGCTTTTTTTTTACTTCTTTCATCTTTCACATTTCGTTCTCCTTCTTTGGTTCACCCTTCTGCTGTCGTTGTCGTGTCGAAGTACACAGTTCACTCTCCCTGAAAATGTATTTTCTCTGAGGCCTCAAATAGCTTGTTAGAAACTATACACCTAAAATCTTTGGTGCCCTCTGGTCTCGCGTGTACCCACACTTCGTTTGAAATCCAGTCTAGCATGGAAAGGAACTCGCAGGTCTTATGTCTTCTTTTCATTAGACAGCACGAGAATAGAAATTTTCGTAATTTGTTCAGAAACATAAAACAGCTCCAGTGGTTTTTTTTCTAATTTGTAATTAAGCTTCAGCAGGCCCTGATTCGAGAAAGTTAGCGCAAGATTTGTTATCCTTAATTATTTTTGTCAGTTTTTAATACATGGGGTCGGAGGAATCATGGGAAAGAGGTTGGATACCTAAAGGATCACTTCCGCGTCAAACCTAAAAATACTACATCGTGTGTGTCGTGTGTCAGAAGAGCTTGTCACGTGTCTAATGTTTTCCGAATTATTCTCTACCGACAACATCGTGTTACATGATTGCTGGCTCGCTCTTTTGTATGGTTCAGCCTCCCCCATCAAAAACCGTCCCCGTGGGCCTTTGTTACGGTAGTCATTCAGATGCCACCCCCCCAGCGAATATTTTTGGTAAACAGTGTCTAGTTGTATACCGAGATCGTTCTATTCGTGTAGGCCTATTCAGTGGATTTAAGATCAAATTGAACATTTTATACTGAATATGCTTGCCTGGGTTGTCGAGCGCTTCAACCGCATACAAAACTCGAATACTCGTGGATTCTTCTCCGTTCTGGATATATTTCAGTGTCGATTTATGAGCCTACTAACTCTTTTGAAGGGCATGTCACCCTGATTAATTTGTGCATCCGACGTAACTTTATGCCAATATCACTTAACATGCTGATTTGGAAAAAAGTACATGAATTTAATGGGATGATACCGGCCTATTATGCTTTGTTTTACATTACTAAGACTTTTTCGCACTCCATACTCTTACTGTTTTATACGCACGGATCTTAAGTGGGAAGACGATGTGGGGCAATGGGGGTACATGTAAACCCATATTGCACGTACCGGTACATGTACGTGTCTCTGAGCAGTAGCACTTCCCTCAAACGTTGTCACTGTAAATAATGGGTACCAACGAATGTACCTGAAAGTGTGATCGAGAAATTATCAATTTTACTGAGGAGTTTACGGTTTCCCTATATGCATGTATTGACTGTTTCTTACTTTTCCGATGGAAGTGAAATGTCAGTGTAGTGAATTACGTCAAAGTTCACATGGATTGGTATCCGTTTGGAAAAGGCTTCCCTGGTCTCAACCTTTCCCCTACTTCCCACTGGAGAAGCCTTTACACGACAGATAATGAAGCAAACAGACGCCATTGCCCCCAAGGACATATTTTTAGTTTTAATAACAAGTGTATACTCCCGGTATTGTATTGATATAAAAACCAAACAGTCGAGAGGCCCCCCCCCAGGATTCGACAGAGCCAGACACGCTACTAACTGCAAATGCCAAACTCGCCTGTACTTGGACTCTTTTGTTAACTCGAGCGGCGGATCCGACCCCTATAATAAGTCCCCCGGAGGTTTTTTCTTTGTATTTTTTGTTGGATTTCTTTGTTCATTTATACCGCTGTACATTTCAATGGGTCGCTCAGGCGCTTCACCCTCATGGCCATTTATGTGCATGTGTGCATCATGACGAATTTATGTGTGAAAACGTCCCTTCAGGGATGATATAGAATTAAGATCCAGGATTCCGGAACCTCACACCCAGATCATAAAAATAAATCGTTTTTAATGGAAACCACAATCACTCATGCAATCACCAATTACAACAATTACAATTATGTATTTTATCAGTTGGATGATTTTTTTTTAGTTCTCTCAATATTCTGGTCGATTTCGCAAAAATCCTTATTTAAGTTATGAATCAAGTATAGCGAAGCTCCGAATCCGGATCTTCAATTATTTTTCTTTACCCGAATTTTTTCTCTGCAGTGATTTCTTTTAATTTCTTTCTTCAAAAGTTCTCACTAGTTTGTTACTACCGAGCTATTCAAAATCGACAGAAACCGTAATTCGATGTTAAGTGCCACAACCGAAAAAGAGAATGACACACTGAAATTACTTTCTATCTTATTAAAGTTGCCATTTTAAGAGCACGTCTTTGGAACTGGTGAAATCCGCGTATTTAGCGTAGCTGTTCACATAGATGCATTGGGAATTAACCACATCATAGATTTCTACATGGCAGAATCACTACCAACCTTTTAGGATTTGGTTTAAAGTGAAACAGTTTCGTCGATCCTTTGCATCAACCCATATGCTTGGTGACGTTTAATACAATGGCTCAAACAATCCCAAGCAATACCTGACATTTTTATGAAGGATTTATGAGAAGTTTTAGCGCTCTACTTTTTCATATTTATGCTCTTATAGGTGAATTCACTGACTTCCTGATATGACGGTTATTACCGTGTGATTCAAACTGTCACTACAGCGAAGTCAAAATATGGTCAAAGTATAGGCATCAGGATCGCTGACAAATACTTCTTAGAGCAGTCCGTCGCAGTACATAATTATATAACTACGGAAACCCTAATTTCGTGTCACGAAGCAATGAGACGTGAGCTCTAGCGTCCTGTTTTGGTTACTTGCGCTTAGTTGCACAGATTTGGAATTCTTCGGGCGAGTAAGTTAGACCGACTCTTCCCTTCAGAGACAGCGGTGGTGAGTCGTCTGGTTTCTTGAAGGTAAACTGATGCATGAAGTAGCTGAAGAAGATCACCAGCTCCATCTTCGCCAGGTTCTCCCCGATGCAGCTACGGCGACCGACGCTAAACGGTATTAACTCGTCTGCTTGAACAGCCTCTCCCTTGTCGTTTAGGAATCTCTCGGGTTTGAATTGATTAGGTTCTGGCCAGACATTTGGGTCTCGAGCGACCGCCCATAGGTTTGAAACCAGCAAGGCACCCTTGGGAATCTTGAAACCCCTCAACTGGGTATCGGAGGTGGCAGCGTGTGCAACACCCAAAGGAACAACAATAGTCAGTCGTTGAACTTCCCAGATAACCGCTCGGGTGAAGTTCAGTTCCGGTTTGTCGGTCATCCTGGGCAGGCGATTGCGGCCAACCACGTCATCGATCTCGGTCTGAACTCGCTGTTGGATCTCGGGGTAGACAGCCATATACAAGATGGCCCACTGGAGCGTAGTAGCGGTGGTCTCGGAACCTGCTGCGAAGAGATTTGCTGTGGTACCAACAACACCCTTATCGGTAAAATTGCTATGTCTTACACTGGTCGAGTCTTTGGCCCGATTTATTTCATTCAGAAAAACATCGATAAAGTCATTTAGACTGTCGGCATCGAAAGCTTCACGATGGTTGTCGACGATGTTTCGGAGGAATTTCCGAAGCTCTTCAAAATTTGACATCAACTTGTCAGTTGGTACGAAAGGCAGGTGGCGAAGAGCCGGGATGAAATTGATGATGCCACCCGCACCCAGCAATTGGACACTTTGACCAAGTAAGTCGAGAAGTTTCTGGAACTCTTTGTCGCTGTAATCGTATCGTTTGCCAAAAATGACAGAGCAGATGACATTGGAAACCGCGTTGCTGAGTAGAGATTTGGGACTGAAAGGTTTACCGTTGAAATCAGACATCTCCTTCATCAGTGCCTCAGCTTCCTCTCCGATCTTCTCCTCGAAGCTCGTTTTGCCCACACCGAGGCCTCTGAGAACAGTCAGAGAAAATCGTCGAAGATCGGTCCACTTGGCGCCAGATACCGATGCTACTCCTATCAAATCAAAACGGAAAACCGAGTTTTTATTTGAAATGTATTATTCAGGTCTGTACTACAAACTCAGATTACACTCACCACTCTTGAATGAAAAAGGTGCTACAGAGTTTAAACACATTTTAAAACTCTTTTAGTACGCACTTTTAAAAATGTGTTTAACCATAACATGTTTATTGCTACGCATTTAGGAATGTGTTGAAATGCTAAGCGGATTTCAAAAAGCTGAACATGTACCATGGAAAAGCGTTAAGCATTTAAACACATTCCTAAACACGTTTCAATAAAAACATGTCATGGGTTAAACGTGTGTTAAAAAGTAGGCATACAAAAATGTGTTTAAACTCGACATGTAAACGTTGTTTTTACAACGTACGTCCATATGACAGCAAGGAAAGCGTATACCCGATAGGTAAAAAGGCCTTAATCTATCAGTAAACTACTTCGATGATTACCAAATGAGATCATATAGAATGAATTCTTCAACAAGGCTGAGCGTTGTACAGGGAGTTATTTGTCTTCAATCCTTATTAGTTAGGACACTTACCTTCGCCTTTGAAGACATCATTAAGGAGCATATTAGGTCTGTCTTGCAGCTGAGGATGCTGGAAAGCTTCCTTCACGGAGGCGTAGTCATTGAAGACCACCACCATCTTGTTAAAGACCCTAATGTGAAACATTGGCCCGTACTTGGCAGCATACCTCATAAAGAGATCGTGGGGTTGCACGCCGCGTCGCATCCCACGTGCGATGGCCGGAATAGAGCCGATGAGTGGGAATCCCCAGGGGCCAGGAGGGAGATTCTTAGGTTGCCCGAAGAACCATCGAAAAACAAGAAGGACAGCCAAGCACAGTAACACCGTGCGGACGTCCAGGAANGCACAGTGCATCCTCAAGGCGCGACATTATGTTGCTACCGCAGAAAGATTGTGCGTATCCTCTAAGAATCTAACGGGGTGGGTCCGTTTGCTAAAATGACTTCAATCTGTCAGCAGCAGTAAGGTACTCTACTGTTGACTGGAACCTAGTTGGTGCCTTCTTGTGGTGCGTTAAAGCAAAGCGGAAGGAAATGAAGTATGCTGTGCTCTGGTGTGATTGTAGGTCAACTCGCCCCCTGGCCAACTCACCCCTTACCAGCTCGCCCCTTACCAACTCGCCCCCTTACTGACTCGCCCCTTGCCAACTCACCCCTAGCCAATTCACCCCCTGACCCACTCGCCCCCAGACCCACTCGGGGTGCACCCTCGTATTTAGGCCAGAAATATGTCCGTCGAGCTCATGAATAAAAGATATACACTCAAAATATTCTGTATTAGAGGGTCCTGAGAGCCATGGAACTGAGGAATTGAAGAAAACATGAGACTGAACCTCTGGGCCGGACTCAGGGCTTCCAATTCTGAGCAATTTGGATGCAATCAGGTTTGAAAGTGGCACTATTTAGCCATTTTGCTGAGGGATGGTTTTTCAAAATGGCTACTTTTCTGGACAGGGACATTTTCTGCATTTTGTGGGTGGTCTGCTTCTGGTGAAAATTTCTCAAAAATTCAATGGTCAATCCCCCGAAAATTGAAAGGAAAATGAAAGAGGACATGTGGAACATTTTAAAAATATTTGTGAAGTATGGGGAATTATCACTGCCGTCTATGGTAATTTATTTCTAGTAGTTTACCCCTCGCCTCCTGGCCAACGCGCCCCCCCCCAAAGTTTGCCAAGCATATATGGCCGGCCCATTCACCATTTAATTAAAAAAAAACACACAATCAGTCGGAGATGGAATCGATGATTGCTGCCCGTAAAATTAGGTTCTTGGGTTTGTAAATCTAATTCAGCATTATCGTGTGTGTGGGCCATCTGCCCAGCTGCGTCCCTTCTGCGGACCTCTGTCACATACCCAAATAATAATGGGGCCGAGGTTTCGAAGTTGTTGAACCTGAGGGTATGTTTGATGTACAAATAACCTAATCAGACAGTGGACGTGGGAAGCGCCAAGACGTTTGAATAAATAAGTGATTAGCGGTGATGTCCAAATATCCATCACCGTCCGTGAGTCGCTCTTGTCGCGTCGTTGGTTAGAACCGTTCGTTTATTTTTTTTTTACACATTGGGTCGGCCATACCTGCTTGACGTTCCTTAGGGGCGAGTCGGTCAGGGGGCGAGTCGGCCAGGGGGACGAGTTGGCAAGGGGTGAATCGGTTGAGCGGGGGCGAGTTTACGAGGGGGCGAGTTGGGGAAAGGGGCGAGTTGGTAAGGGGCGAGTCGGTCAGGGGGCGAGTTGACCTGAACACCTTTGGTGTTTGTTGACGATTGTTTCTATTCCCACTTCTTTGGTACATGTACATAAAGCTTAACCGCTCCTCTCTACACTGTGGGGCAATGAGACCGTTCGTACCGAAAGTAGTGCAAAGTTGACGTATTTTGTTGTTAATCTATAGACCTATTTATTCTCTTACGTAACATAACCCGAATTCAATGTAGGCCTAAACACTTCGATATCCCCAGCTATCATCTTGGCTTGAACCCCCTAGACGCCTGACAATTTAACGGACAAATGTGATGATTTTTCTGAGATAGAAATTTTGGTTGTTATTGCACAGACTTTTAGGCACAGCCAATTTGAAATGAGATCCTCTCATGATATTAAACCTAGTGGCTTCACATTCGAAGTCGACGCGCACTTACGAAAATGCCCAAGACATTGTTCTTGCTCGGGTCGATAATTTGCTGAGCTGAGCTTACTGATCAGTGCGCTTGCCAAACATTGCATTCGAAAACGTCTCCGCGTTGTGTTTACCCTCTGGATTCCGTCCATGTGAAAAATTCCGTTCGTGTGAAAAAATCAATATTAGAGTCTTTAAGAGTCAGTGAATGCAGTTTGTTACGCCATAGCGTGAGACTTTTTACCTCCGCTATGCTATTCAATTCGTGTATTTCGTTGTTGGCATCCCGATGAGTTTTCAGCTGAGCGTCTCATGCTTCTACAAGTTCTATTTTTGTAACGAATTCTTCATCGAACAGGTCCACTGAGACAGAATCACATGGCATTATTTCGTTCCTCGGTTAACTACTGAGTTGGTCGTGATTTAATCAGCTTCTTAAACTGTATCATAAAATTATCAGGGATATAATAATATGGTACAACTTGTCATTTTGCATGCTGCAGCAATTAGATTGGTCTGGGAAAATAAAATCCTCCCTTCAGCTCAATGAAATTAAATAATGCATCTTCCGAGAAATCGCAGAGCAGTTACTTCCCATTCCGATAATGAAGTACATGTAATTTTAATTTGCAGGGAAGACTTATTACAAGTAAGTGTGTAAGTCATAGTCAGATACAGATTTTCCTGTGGCTCAGATTAAGACCCACACTATTGTAACAAATGTCACCCTAAAGAACTTAAATAAGAATCTTTAGCACAGCGGAGGATCCAGGTTTGGGATTCTAGGGATGGGACAAAACTAGGGCTATTTTCCAAAAAGATCATTCAATTATTTTTCCCATTGCAAAAATACCCTCTTGAAATTTGTTGTGCCGTCTCTAAAGTGTTGCCATTTTCAAGTGTTAGAAAAAAACATACACATTTGCAATATGTCTTCAGGGGACCTCCCGCCTATTCCCCGCTTGATGTGCCATTATTCTAGCTCAATAAATACAACTTGCGACTTTCAACTTTGACATTTGAATCCTCAGTTTGGCTCGGTCGATCCAAGGCAACATTGTACTTGTAACCAGCCTGTGTTCCATTTGCACTCGCGTGATGACCACGCCTCTACCAAATATTTGACGACTTAATAACATGTATCCATGCTGCACAGATTTCTTGTGCTAGTGTTGATTATTGCATGTTTCTTCTCCAGAAATTACGGGTCGTGCCATTACAACTGAATGTTGCTGATTGTGCATAAATATTTTTTATACGACTTCATAACAATTGGTGTCACTTGTTCTTGGATCGTGTTGCTTTTCGTAATAGCTTCAGTACCCGGGAAGCATGGTAGTCTCATAGTTGAGTTGTTCACACAGAACATTGCAAACGCAAACCATCAGTGCAACCCTCGCTCCTGAGCGAAATGAGGGAATCAATCGGAACAGGTTACACCCTGTGGATGCGGTGTCAGTGGCAGGGTTCGACTGATCGTGGGTTGCTGAGAGTGGTCATTGAGTGTGTGGATTAACCGAAATCTGCGAAGATGAGTCGGACCGTGCGAGTACATGTCTATTCATACACTAATATTTATGGCTCGAGAGACCTATGCAGAGCTTGGCTTTATTAGTCACGGTCTTTTCCTTGTAACGTGCATTTTAAGTTGAAGTATCCAAGCACTTTCATCTATCCTATACGTAAACTAGCTTTCCTTTTAAAATCTTTATAAATATTTACCACAAAATTAGAAGTACTAGCCCTTACCTATAAAATGCCATAAAATGTGTACCCGTGGGTCATTTTGAAGGGTACAGGGTGACACAGTACCTGACCAGGTGACTAACCTGGTCAGGTACTGTGTCACCCTGTACCCTTTGTGATTGGAAAATGCCCTTTCTAGGCTACCTTTTAGTCACGCTTAACAGCACATATGTTAAATGCATCAGGTATGTTTGAAACCCCGCCTTTTCCCTTCAAAGAAAGGGGGGAAGAGTCGTCTGGCTTCTTGAAGGTAAACTGGTGCATAAAGTAGCTGAAGAAGATCACCAGCTCCATCTTCGCCAGGTGTTCACCGATGCAGCTACGACGACCAACGCTGAACGGTATCAACTCGTCTGTTATAGCAGCCTCTCCTTTGTCGTTCAGGAATCTCTCGGGTTTGAATTGATCGGGTTCTGGCCAGACATTGGAGTCGTGGGCGACCGCCCATAGGTTTGGAACCAGCAATGCACCTTTAGGAATCGTGAAACCCCTCAACTGGGTATCGGAGGCGGCAGCATGGGCAACTCCCAAAGGAACGACGATAGTCAGTCGCTGCACCTCCCAGATAACCGCTCGGGTGAAGTTCAGTTGCGATTTGTCGGCTATCCTGGGCAGACGGTTGCGACCGACCACATCGTCGATCTCGGCCTGGACTCGCTGCTGGATCTTGGGATAGACAGCCATGTACAGGAGAGCCCACTGGAGCGTAGTAGCAGTGGTCTCTGTTCCCGCCCCGAATAGATTGGCTACGGTTCCAACAAAACTTTCTTCAGTCAGATGACCATGCTTGACGCCAGCTTTGTCTTTTGCTTCATTCTCTTTAATTTCCTTGAGGAAAGTGTCGGTAAAATCGTTCAGATTGTCGGCGTCGAAGGCAACACGATGGTTGTCGATGATAGTCGTTATGAAATTTCGAATCTTTTGTATATTCAGTTCCAATTGGCTCCACGACAGAAAGGGGAGGTGGCGCAACGCCGGGAAGAAAATGAGAACACCCCCAGCCCCGAGTAATTTCACATTTTCTGTCAATAAGGACAGAAGTCTGGTAAACTCTTCATCGCTGTACTCATAGCGTTTCCCAAAAATAACAGAGCATATGACGTTGGAAGTCGCGTTGCTTAGTAGTGGTTTGGGGTTAAAAGGTTTCCCGTTGAAAGCAGACATCTCCTTCATCAGCGCTTCAGCTTCCTCTCCTATCTTCTCTTCGAAACTCGTTTTGCCCACTCCGAAATTCCTGAGAACGGTCAGGCAAAACCGACGAAGCTCGATCCACGTCTCACCGGAGGAAAATCCTACACCTGTCAATTAAAGGGTGTGTTTTTAGAACGTTATTATCCTGCAATGTTTTCTCCATAATACGGTTTGGTCTTTGTAAATCGTTAATTGTGTTTTAGCAAACTGCGGATACAAAACTGAGGAAGTCGGTTTTGAGAAACCCTGTCACAGTCAAGGACTTTGAGCTCCCCCAGCCATGGTCGCGTATTAAGGATTTGCTCCAAATTCAACCCAGTTGGAAAGAAATTATACCGTTGCATGTATGGACTACAAGATAGCATTTACGCAGAGTGCAGGGTCAACAGGCTGGAGTCGACATCATATTATTTGAATTAACTCTTTTTGCTGCTTTGTCGAAATGACATTAGTTGCATAAAAACTAGTGGAATATCATTTCTGCGCACCCAGTCCCCCTTTGAGCTTTAAATTTCAAAGTGAAACCTGTTTGCAACCTTTGTCTGTTTGTTTATTCAGAACTTAAAAATCGTATTAGCATAAACTGGTAAAAGCAGAAAGATCATTAGTTGTTCACCCCCGTTTACTAGTCCTATTCTGTCCCCAATCCCGGTGATTTCAGCCACCCTTGGTAGGCAATTTTACATTTACCATAGAGATTTCCCCTTTATCTTTTACCTTCACTTCCAAGCAGTTCTGCTATAACAATCTTAGGCCTGTCATTCAGCAGAGGATGCTGAAAGGCTTCCTTTATGGATGCATAGTCATTCAGGACCACAACCGTCGTGTTGAGGACCTTCAGATGGAACACGGGCCCGTATTCGACAGCATACTTCATGAAGAGATCGTGGGGCTTCACGCCGCGTCGTAGTTCGAGTGCGACGGTAGGAATGGAACCAACGACTGGGAATCCCCAGGGGCCAGGAGGGAGGTTCTTAGGTCGCCTGAAGAACCAGCGAAGAACCAGGAGGACAGCCAGGCACAGCAACACTGTGCGGACGTCCAGGGACCACGATGTATTCTGAAGAAGGGACATATTTTCTGATAATGCTGATGGACGAGATACGCTGTTGAATGCACGAGACGCCTTTCTAGAAGTAGAAATGGCTCGTCGTGTAGTCGGTCCAATTCCAAAAATCTAAACCTAAGTCCGTATGCAAACAAGCTACATGAACCGCAATCGGATAGGTACGTCAGACTATGGTATCGCAGATAACATGTTCGTAATGTAATTTCTCAGTGAAATGCACTGTTCTGAAAGCCGTAACCCCTTGATCCTGATCTATTTTTATCCACTAATAGCGATACATCGCCTTATTAGCCTTCTGCTCCAGAGTACCACCAGCCTCGGAACAAAACAAGACTTCCCCACTGAGCAAACTTGAATAGAGCATCAATGTTGCATTGTCACGTTTTATTCAGATCTTGCTGCGCCGGGGCCCACGGACTTTCGGGGTTCACAATGTCTGTAAACCTAAGCAAACATTCCATTGTATTTGCAGATAGGATTGCGTGTAGCATATCGGTGTTCTGGAGATCGAATTTCGGATCGAGGAGTTGATAACAGACTTCGCGTGCATTGTGCTCTCAGGCCTAGGCCTATGCACATAATAGATGCCGATGCAATACTCGATTTAGGGTCTCCGGATACGCGTAAATATCATTTTGGGGTCACTGTTTCATCAGTTAATATCTTCAGTTTTTCCTGTTTACATTTCTTTATTTTGGTTCGATTTCCAATCTTCCTTAAAGAAATCATCCTTCTTTTTGCACCCGGTGCCGACCCCAAACTGCTGCTCTATGTATTAATAAACTTTCTAGGGACTGAGTGCAATGTACTTACAAGTGCTCATAGGAAATAGTTCAATTCGTCGTTTCTTTGCATGTATATACTACTTTATGTGGCAATCCTGGGAGAAGCCTATTTGTTCTTTTTAATTAACATGTATTTCACCAAATACACGTGGTTTGTCTTTCTCTACGCAATCACATGGCAGTTTGGTATCTGTTTTAAAATGCCAAAGGAAAAGAAAAGATCAATGTGAAAAGAAGTCTTAAAATCTAATATCTCAATGCATAAAATTTTTTGTATCATTTCTTAGGCCTAGATATCTCTCGGCGAAACCCCGAAACCATTACTATCATTCAAACAATGTGGTGTCCGTACAACTTTTCAGCTCCTAAAACAACAAAGACCTCATGACTTTTAATCACCGCCCTGTCCCGAAAATGAGGCATTTGTTCTACCGAAAAGGTAACATATTCATGGGCATTATACAAGCAAGATTATGCAGCTTCCTGCCAGTAACGAGTTTTAGAGATTCTTTCGTAGCGTAAAGCGCAACATTTAACCTAACTGAATTAGCACTGGCAATGACCAACCTAATTTCAGGATTCTTCAAGTTATACGTCTATAAATACAAGTAATAAGTATGGTTGGGAATACTGGCTTGCACTATTAATACACAGTCTCCACTCGTCAAAATCGTCAGACTTTCAGACTCTGTCTGTTAGTTTTCTATTGGCTATCAAAATTGAAGAATGACCAGTTTGACTACTTGAGAAAATCAAAACAATAAGTGATAATGCTACGTACAAAATGAAGAACCAATCACAGAACAGAGTGCACTCGTGTGAAAAGAGTAACTGATATCCGATAGTGAGATATTATCAATTAGTACTGACTGAAATAAAAGCTCTTCTGAGTTGCTGCTTAATCACGCTTACAAACACAAATGTCATATTCTACAGGCGAGTTGGTGAAGCCACCTCTTCCCTTCAGAGACAGCGGTAGTGAGTTGTCTGGTTTCTTGAAGGTAAACTGATGCATGAGGTAGCTGAAGAAGATCACCAGCTCCATCTTTGCCAGGTGTTCACCGATGCAGCTACGACGACCAACGCTAAACGGTATCAACTCGTCTACCTTAGCAGCCTCTCCCTGGTCATTCAGGAATCTCTCGGGTTTGAATTGATCGGGTTCTGGCCAGACATTGGAGTCGTGGGAGACCGCCCATAGGTTTGGAACCAGCAATGCACCTTTAGGAATCGTGAACCCCCTCAATTGGGTATCGGAGGCGGCAGCATGTGCAACTCCCAAAGGAGCGACGATAGTCAGTCGCTGCACCTCCCAGATAACCGCTTGGGTGAAGTTCAGTTGCGATTTGTCAGCCATCCTGGGCAGGCGGTTTCGACCGACCACGTCGTCGATCTCGGCCTGGACTTGCTTCTGGATCTTGGGATAGACAGCCATGTACAGGAGGGCCCACTGGAGGGTAGTGGCGGTGGTCTCTGTCCCTGCCGCGAAAAGATTGGCTACAGTTCCCACAAAACTGTGTTCAGTAAGATGGCCGTGCTTGACACCAGCTTTGGCTTTTTCTTCATTGCTTTTGATTTCTTTCAAGAATACGTCAATGAAATCGTTCAGATTGTCCGAGTCGAATGCAGCTCGATGATTGTCGATGACAGTTGTTATGAATTTCCGCACTTGCTGCCCATTCAATTCCAGTTGGTTAGACGACACGAAGGGCAGATGGCGTAAGGCTGGGAAGAAAAGAAAAACACCACCAGCTCCGAATAACCTGACATTTTCTGAAAATAAGGACAGAAGTTTCTTAAACTCTTCGTTATTGTAGTCGTAGCGTTTCCCGAAAATTACGGAGCAGATGACGTTGGAAGTCGCGTTGCTGAGTAGAGGTTTGGGGTTAAAGGGTTTCCCGTTGAAAGAAGACATCTCCTTCATCAGTGCCTCAGCTTCCTCTCCGATCTTCTCCTCGAAACTTGTTTTGCCCACTCCGAAGCTCCTAAGAACGGTCAGACAGAACCGACGGAGCTCGATCCACGGCTCACCGGAGGCCATGGCTACACCTGTCAAACAAACGGGGAATGTTACTGTTTCGAATAGCATCATTGAAGCTGTGGGGCTGTGGGCAGAATCTAAATCCCTCTCCCTCCGACCTCACCTTTACATGGATGTATTTGGTGGGTTACGTGCACATTCGTGTGCCTTTGAAATACCAGTTTTCGATACCCTTGTAAAAATTCAAGGCAACACGCGTCATCGAATTTTTGCACACGATTTGCTGTGATTTTGGCATGAAATCGCTATTTGGACGAATGTGAAGATGGTAATTGTCTTCATTCACCATTGCTCGTACACGGCTCAAACTGATTTGAATCTTTAAAGTTTGAATAAGGATAAAGGGAAAACTCTTTCCGATTTGATTGAAATTTTCTCAGATTTGAAAATTCATCATGCATGATTTCCACACTTGTGAAGTTTCAACAGAAAATCAGATTCCTTTCAGGGGACAGCCGATTTCGGATCCCCCCATCTGGAGAATAATGACAAAAGAGTTTACATGAAATATTGCCATCCATGCAGATGACATGGTCATGTCAGACTGAGAGTTACAACGGGCGATATTTTAAAAGGAACGTGTGTTGTCACAGTGATCACACACTCTCTTTCCCCTGGACAACTTGTGTTCTCCTGTTTTATTATATCCTCCAGTTTATGGGTAAATGCTAGGTAAAATTTCGTATTAGCATAATATGCGTCAAACATCTCAGATTACCTTCACTTTTGAAGAGTTCAGTGAAAAGCATGTGAGGTCTGTCGTTCAGCTGGGGATACTGGAAAGCTTCTTTCGTGGAGGCGTAGTCATTGAGAACCACCACCGTCTTGTTGAGGATCTTCAGATGGAACACTGGCCCGTACTTGGCTGCATACTTCATGAAGAGGTTGTGGGGTTGCACACCGCGTCGTATTTCAAGTACAATAGCCAGAATTGAACCGACGATTGGGAATCCCCAGGGGCCAGGAGGGAGATTCTTAGGTCGTCCGAAGAACCAGCGAAGAATCAAGAGGAGAACAAGGCACAGCAACACTGTGCGGACATCCATGAACCACACAATTCTTTGAGGAAGCGACATGCTTGAAGTGGTGAATGAAGCAGAGGAAGACTGTTTATAGGGGACCAGGCTGTGGCTCAAAGAGGCAGTGCCAGACGCTACAGACCTTTACCGAAGAAAAACACACCCAGAAGAGCCCAGCTGATCCCTAGTAACGTGCGAGTGGAGTTATGAAACATGCATATATCCACTAGGTCAATTTCAACAGCGTATAATAGCACCTTTGACCTTAGACATTACGACGTGGCGTTGAGTAACAAAAAAGCCTATCCAATTACTCATCCAGTGTACCACGGACCACATGGAATTTGAACCTGGGTAGTACGCGAGAGTTGCCGCTGTTGCTTAATTTCCATTTCAAATGGGGCCCGGTGCGGGTTAATGTGTTTAATGCAGTCTGCACGGGCTAAATTTTTACTCTCCGACTATGAAGGTATATTGGAGCATAATTAAACACGTTACAAAGTACTTCAAATTCTATCAAACTACAGAGTTGCGAGTTTTAAGATAGGAAGATGGAAACCCAATCAAGTCCTCCATTTTAAAGCCTTATGTCTTGGTATTATTCGAAGCTGCATTGAACAGCAAAGCAATGTCAAGTGGCCTTTACAGATATCACGTGTATATTGGATAGGCCTACAGGTTAAGGAAATCTAGGTGTGCCTAGAATAGCTATACTTGTAGTAATACACAAGAAACTTTGCCCACTTCCTTCTTGCGTATGCAAGCAGTTGATCACTCATAGCACCTTAGTACATGTATGTTAACGTGAATGCATAATGTATTTTGTAAAACATACTGATAAGATGTACATTTCAGTGTACACTATAGATGACGACTTTTGTGGTAGACTGTCCCCTTTGTACCACTCAGGACTCCTATAGGCTGAAATTAAATGTATGACCTCTGAGCGTCCTTTGTATAACCCACGCCACGAACATCTAACAAAAGAAACACAGTGCACTAACAATGAGCATCCATTATTATTGCACCGTGCTTCTTTAGTTAGATGTTCATAGAGCCAGGAGATCTCAAATGTGTTGAGACATGCGTAGATTTCTCGTGACAGGAACTGGCTTCAGGCCAACCAAAGCATTGATGAAACACCCAGTATGCGTCCAAACCGGGTGAGACTACGCTTTGTATTCAGTTCTGATGTGTGGTGAAGGTCACTGACCGCAACAAACTTCGAACTTGTTTACTATTCTAGAGCATGCAGTAAGTTTCGCCTCACACTTTCGACAGTGCTGGAGATTTGCGACGTATTTCTAGTTCTCACTCAGATATCAACAGGTGTATTAGATCTTTTTGACTCTTGCATGGATTCAGGAGATTAGATGAATAACATTTTGCAATGCATATAGGTGCACACTTATGGGAAAATTGAAATGGTAACACATTAATCAGTTTCACCTTTATAAATACTCGATATAAAGTATCTTCTACCAAATTGTTGAGTTGCGGATGTGAAATTATAAAGCTATTCAGATAATTCAAATTTGAAAGCTTGTTTTTAAAAGAAAGTTTGGGGAATCCATTAATTTTTGTGATACCACGGCCATAAATAGTGAATATTTTTTAGTTGCGAATTGATCGCGTGATACGTAGCTACAAGCGCGCATGTATCCTTCACGCGTTGAGCGCACTGGCGATGTTGCCGGGCTACAAAACAGTGATGGATAACAGGGATCTTTTCCACAGTTGATGTGTCGTGACCACTGCATTGTAATGTTGTAATCTTAGGTACGAAGATGGAGAGCCGTGATGGTGCTATGCCTTCCGTCGTGATGCCAAAGAAAATCCCTTAGAATGCATGCAGTTTACTGATTTGTAATTTCTTTATTTAATACAATACTACAAACACACCCTCTCTTCATAAAGTGATTTTTATGCAATGGCTTATTGCCTTATTTACATTTTGCAAGCAATGCCAATTTTGGCATTTTCTTAACTTTAACCATTCATACATGTATTATTTTTCTGTGTTTATGGTTTATTTTGCTGTTATTCTTTATTTTCATAACGATTCATGTTGAGAATAAAAAAACGAAAAGCACTAACATTCAAAATAAACATTAATTAATCGTTATCCGCCCTTTTTAATTTTTTTTTAATATTTACTCAAATAGTGCCTTGTTAAAAGCAGTATATCTCTGTATCACGAATTAAATGTTCAGCAGTCAACTTCTTGGCGGGCCAGACATCTGAGCATGTAGGTCTGGGAGTGATTGCAACCCTTTGTGCATTTTGAAGGAGAAGGCCGATTGGACCGTTTCACCATTTATGAACGTGACATCGATGGTCCATCGGCCTTCTAGACTGCAGTGAAGAGGATTTAGGCGATGCCTGCTTGGAAACATCGAGTCGAAAACAGGCAGGCAGCTTATCGAAACTACAACAGTGGAAACGCAACCTTGGTTTGACTCATAGAGTGAAGCCAAGCGCGCGGTGTAGTAAATTAGGCATACAGGCCTTTATCATGGGGCAGCCAACTTGCTTTTTTACCATTCAAGGCAACTTCAAGGCTGTGTTACTAGTACCAATGGGTCTACAGGGAACAAGACAGACATGGCAGTATCTTGATAAAGCTCTGTGGGGTCATCTCTTGGGAACAATGCATCTGATTCTGATACAAAGTGTCGGCAACTCCTCGAATGTCTCCGTGGTCACAGTCTCGAAAGTGGAGCTCTAGAGAAAAATCCGGATGTGCTAAGATGACGAATGCGGCCGGGAAAATCTATATATATGTCAATCAGCACATAATCTATTGCACAACCTATAAAAAATCTGACTGCCCCGACCCCCACCACTGAAAAAATCCCTGGTTATGCCCCTTACTTTTACCTAGTCCTTAAATCAAGTTGCTTTGATATGCAAAAAGGCCTTTTCTCGGTTACCTTTAATCTCGCTTAAAAGCGCAGATGTTAAATACATGAGGCGAGTTTGAGAACCCGCCTCTTCCCTTCAAAGACAGTGGAGGAGAGTCCTCTGGTTTCTTGAACGTAAACTGATGCATGAAGTAGCTGAAGAAGATCAGCAGTGTCATTTTCGCCAGGTGTTCACCGATGCAGCTACGACGACCGACGCTGAACGGTATCAGCTCATCTACTTGAACAGCCTCTCCCTTGTCGTTTAGGAATCTCTCGGGTTTGAATTCATCTGGTTCTTGCCAGACGTTTGGGTCTCGAGCGACTGCCCATAGGTTTGGGACCAGCAAGGCACCTTTAGGAATCATAAAATTCCTCAACTTAGCATCAGAAGCGGCAGCGTGTGCAACACCCAAAGGAGCGACAATAGTCAGTCGCTGAACCTCCCAGATAACCGCTCGAGTGAAATTCAGTTCCGATTTGTCCGCCATCCTGGGCAGGCGGTTGCGACCGACCACGTCGTCGATCTCAGCTTGAACTCGCTGCTGGATCTTGGGATAGACAACCATGTAGAGGAGAGCCCACTGGAGCGTTGTAGAAGTGGTCTCCGTTCCTGCCGCGAAGAGATTCCCTACGGTTCCAACAAAACTTTTTTCAGTAAGATGACCGTGCTTGACGCCAACTTTGTCTTTTGCTTCATTGTCCTTAATTTCCTTGAGGAAAACATCTGTGAAATCGTCCAGATTGTCGGCGTCGAAGGCAGCACGATGATTGTCGACGATGGTCGTTAAGAACTTTCGAATTTGTTGCATATTTAAATCCAGTTGGTTCGACGATAGAAAGGGCAGATTGCGCAACGCTGGGAAGAAAATGAAAACACCCCCAGCTCCAAGTAATCTCCCATTCTCTCCAAGTAGAGACAGGAGTTTCTTAAACTCTTTGTCGCTGTACTCGTAACGTTTCCCGAAAATTACGGAGCAGATGATGTTAGAAGCCGCGTTGCTGAGGAGAGGTTTGGGGTTAAACGGTTCCCCGTTGAAATCAGACATCTCCTTCATTAGTGCCTCAGCTTCCTCTCCGATCTTCTCCTCGAAACTTGTTTTACCCACTCCAAAGCTCCTGAGAACGGTTAGGCAGAACCGACGAAGCTCGATCCATCTTTCACCAGAGGCCGTTCCAACAGCTATTGATAAAAAGTAAGTGTGTTTTAAAAATTTTAATCTGGCTCTGCTTTTCTTCTTCAATGGTTAGGTTAAGTTTTTAGAAATCTTCGTTTTTGCTTGAGTAAACTGCGAGTGGGGCTGATTACCAAAACAAAACTAAACAAACGGGGTAGCTGGTCAGTTGCCTCGTCAAAGCTTGGGAGCGACACACTCCCAGCCTTGGTCGTACATGGAGGGATTTCTCCTAAATGTGTCTTACTTGGAAAGAAATCTCTGCCCGTTGCAGGTAATAAAGCATATAACAGGGTTAGCAAGCTGGAGTGAATATTGCATTACTGAAATAAACACTTTCTCTTCTTGTACTGTCGGAAAGACATGCCATGACAACTGGCGAAAGACCGTGTGAGAACCTACCAGATTCTGGGCATACTGATCCCTTCAAGCTTCAAAATTTCAACTCAGTTTGTACACATTTTTGTTTGTAGAATTGTCAGGTAATTGTACGAGTGGAAGGTCATGGCTTATCCTTCCCCGTTGTAATGATTCCGTCCCTTTTTCATTCATTATGATATTATAATATTACCTTCACTTCCGAGGAGTTCAGCAAAAAGCATCTCGGGTCTGTGGTTCAGCTGGGGATGCTGAAAGGCTTCCTTCATGCATGCATAGTCATTGAGGACCACAACCGTCGTGTTGAAAACCTTCAGATGAAACACGGGCCCGTACTTGGCGGCGTACCTCATGAAGATATCGTGCGGCTGCACACCGCGTCGTATTTCACGTACAACAGCCGGAATGGAACCGATGATTGGAAATCCCCAGGGACCAGGAGGGAGATTTTTAGGTCGCCCAAAGAACCAGCGAAGAACCAGGAGCACAACCAAACACAGTAACACCGTGCGGACGTCCAGGAACCACAGTGCTTCCTGAATATGGGCCATGTTTTCCACTATTGCTGATGGATCAGACGTACCCTTGCCTAATTTCTTTACCAAGTGGCTCGTCTGGTAGGGCCAGTGCCACAAAATTCAACCAGTGTCCGTATGCAACAGAGTTGGGCCGCGATTGAACGGTTACGTTCAGCAGATTCTTATGCAACTTCCATATGCTCTGTCACGAAAGCTGGCCGTCACCCCTTGATCCTGATCTATTTTTATCCAGTGATAGCGCTTATCAGCCCGCTGCTCAAGTATTATGTCACCAGACGCGGAACAAAACAAAATCCCCGACTGAGCAAATTTGAATAGGGCGTCACTGTTTCACTGTCAGTATGTCACCCTGCGACTATATTCAGACCTTCCTACTGGTGCCCGGCCCCATGGACGCATTGCTTTGTTCCTTATTTCTAAATACCAGAGCAAACATTCCATTCTATTTACAGTTCGGATTCCATTTAGCATATTTGTGTTCAACAATCGATATTCAGACCCTGGAGCCCGTGATAGTAGACTGCCCTTACAATGTGCCCATCGGTATTATGTAATCGTAGCAGGTGCGATACTCCATTTGAGGTCAAATGTGCATACACTTTGTGGCAACGATTTCTTTATACAGTCTGGTTTCGGTTCTTAATTACAACTTACGGTTTGATTTCTAGTCAGTCCCCTTACAGACACTACCCTTCTATTTTGCTTTCTGTGCCGCCCCAAATGCCGGTCTGTGTATTTTACAGTATGGATTTTTCCAGAAATAAGATTTGATGGAATATAATTTTGTCGTTCGTTGTTCTGAACTACGTTTGTATGACGACCAAGGAAACGCTATTTTTGTCTATTCATTTCTTTATTCATTTCAGATAAAATATGGTGACGCTTACATTGTGCTATCACAAGACATTTTAATATTTGTACAAAATGCCTACGAAAAGATTTAATCAGTGAGTAAAGCAGTCTCAAAATCTCCTATAGTAATGCATGAGTTTGTGGTTTCCAATCCGCAGATATTTCTCGTAGATGAAAACTGAAAACCATACACCATCGTAAAAATGTGGACTTATGCAGATTTTCAGCTCCTAAACAGATGAACTCGTCACTACCTACACTCTCCCCGTATATTGAGCCACAACCAAAAACGTCACACATGGGCATTATGTATAGGCAAAAAATTATATGGCATGCAGCTACTTGCTAGAAAGCGTCTCAACATAATGTGTAGCATTCACAGTCCATCTTATCTTAGAAATATGGAAGGGCTACATAGCACCGTGATCAGAATATCGACACGCACATAATATAAAATCAGTGCTCTGGAATACGTGATTGCCGAACTTCCGGAAACTGAGTACCTTCTTCAGGGCAAGCAGGATTCAGTTCATTAACTGAATATGCTTACCCTGAAGTAGATAGTCATTTACCAAAAGCTCGGCAATCACATATTTCAGAGCACTGATTTGATATCACATGCTTATCGATATCCATCTTATCTTAACTAGGTGTGGCGGGAACTAGGCTGACAAGAACGTTATGACATTATCACGCAATATTAACTTGGCCTTTGCTCTAGGACTGTTATTTTTATCTTGGATTTCGCAATTAAAGATGGTTTAACTACAGATGAAAGCAAGACCATCAGCAATCATGCCATGTACAAAGATGGAGGAGCCAATCAGAAACTAGGTTGCACTTTTGATTATACAAACATAAGGTATGTACATGTATTTTTTTTTCTAACGTAATAAATGTATTATCCGAAAGTGTCTGATATGGCTGTATTGGCCAGTTATTTCTGACTGAATATCAGAAGGTAGCCCCATACTATATTCAGTCACGCTTACTAACACAAATGTCGAATACTACCGGCGAGTTGGTGAATCCGCCCCTTGCCTTCAGAGACAGCGGAGGTGAGTCGTCTGGTTTCTTGAAGGTAAACTGGTGCATGAGGTAGCTGAAGAAGATCACCAGCTCCATCTTCGCCAGGTGTTCACCGATGCAGCTACGACGACCAACGCTGAACGGTATCAACTCGTCTGCTTTAACTGCCTCTCCTTTGGCGTTCAGGAATCTCTCGGGTTTGAATTGATTAGGTTCTTGCCAGACATTTGGGTCTCGAGCGACCGCCCATAGGTTTGGGACCAGCAATGCACCTTTAGGAATCGTAAAACCCCGAAACTGAGTATCGGAGGCGGCTGCGTGTGCAAGACCTAAAGGAGCAACGATAGTCAGTCGCTGAACCTCCCAGATAACCGCTCGAGTGAAGTTCAGTTCTGGTTTGTCGGCCATCCTGGGCAGGCGGTTTCGACCGACAACGTCGTCGATCTCGGCCTGGACTCGCTTCTGGATCTCGGGGTAGACAGCCATGTACAGGATCGCCCACTGGAGCGTAGTAGCAGTGGTCTCTGTTCCGGCCACAAAGAGATTCCCTACGGTTCCAACAAAACTGTTTTCAGTAAGATGGCCGTGCTTGACACCAGCTTTGGCTTTTTCTTCATTGCTTTTGATTTCTTTCAAGAATACATCAGTGAAATCGTTCAGATTGTCCGAGTCGAAGGCAACACGATGGCTGTTGATGATATTTGTTAAGAATTTCCGTACCTGCGCCATGTTCAAATCAAGCTGGTTGGACGATACGAAGGGCAGATGGCGTAACGCTGGGAAAAAAATGAAAACACCTCCAGCTCCAGCTAATCTGACATTTTGTCCAAACAAGGACAGAAGTCTCTGAAACTCTTCATCGCTGTAGTCGTAGCGTTTCCCGAAAATTACAGAGCAGATGACGTTGGACGTTGCGTTGCTGAGTAGAGGTTTGGGGTTGAAGGGTTTTCCGTTGAAAGCAGACATCTCCTTCATCAGTGCCTCAGCTTCCTCTCCGATCTTCTCTTCGAAGCTCGTTTTGCCCACTCCGAAGCTCCTGAGAACGGTCAGACAGAACCGACGAAGCTCAATCCAAGGTTCACCGGAAGCCGCTCCCACAGCTACAAGACAAAAACGGATATATGACTGTTTTGAACGGTATAATCCAGTAGTGTACTGACAAATACTTCGCCGTTTGTTGGCACAGCAGGTTTAGAGGTGCATAAGGGGACGTAGCGTAAGCTTCAGATTTTAGAGACAAAAAGGCTGTTTACCATGTGTATACCGCAGAGTGTGCGGCTGTGTGCCAACTGTCCAAGTACACTGGCACATGTGCACCTGCCAGTTAGTAATTGTTTCCAACAGTGGTGGCACTCATATTGCAACTATAGCGTATCAAAAACAAATGCAACAACATTTGTTTCGAATTTTGAGGAGATTGTAATGTTTACAATGATGTACTTTGCATATAAGGTTTTAGGCCTACAAAAATATGTGTCGTAGCTTGTTCATCAAGGTACCGTCATTTTCCAAGATGGTTCAGTTGACTGAAGAGCAGAGAGTATATGTGGTGACAAAATCTAAAGATAAAAGTGCAAGAACTATCCCATGAAAGCCAATCATTCAGATACCACCCGATAGTGCAGATACGTACTAATTCACCTGGCTGCATTATGAAGACACCTGACCTGTTCATTAGAAACATTTCATGGGAGAGAGGGAGAATTGAATAGGATTTATGCTGGCATTTCTAACTGAAACTTGGTCCCAAGCCCACTTTGTCCCATTTTCCTGAAAGAATTATTATTCAGCCATCCGTGACCGTATGTGAATAAATAATATATCATTGGAAAAGGGAATCTGTGGCCTTAAGGTGTTACTACTTGTTTTGGTGTTAAACAATCTCCTGAAATTCAAAATAGATTTTATAGCTTTTTCGATACGCTCTATATGCGGCTCTTCCAAAGGTCAAAAGGGTCTGTAGGTATTTGGGAGTAATTATGGTGGTCAGAAGGAGTGGGCAGAAGCAGATTTGTGTAAATGGCACCTACACTTCAAAGGTTTTTTTGTGATTGCGGAATTCGGCCTCAACCTAAACTTGTTCTTGTGACAAATGCAAACTATGAACAACGTGTCTCATTGATGACGCCTAAATTCCTCACGTGTGAAGTTTCAACAGAAAAACAAGATCATGGGACAGCCGATTTTGGGATCCATCCCTACAAATAGAATAACAGAAGAGTCCAGACTCCCTTAGGTTAATTTCTATTATGAAATATTGCCCCCCGTGCGGATGCCATGAGTATTTCAGACCCAGGGTCACACCAAAATTATTTAAGAATAAAGTCGCTTGATTATGGACGAAAACTCTTCTCTACACGTACATGTAACGCCTTCCCCTGCTGTATTGCCTCTGTGTGGAGTTTTAAGTGAACTGTCAGTAAAAGTTCAAATTACCCAATGGCATATTTCTCATATTAGCCTACCTTCACTTCTAAAGAGCTCAGTAAAAAGCAACTTAGGTCTGTCGTTCAGCTGAGGATTCTGGAAAGCTTCTTTCACGGAGGCGTAGTTATTGAGGACCACAACCGTCTTGTTGAGGATCCTTATATGAAACACGGGCCCGTACTTGGCAGCATACCTCATGAAGAGATTGTGAGGTTGCACGCCGCGTCGTATTTCACGTACTACGGCCGTAATGGAACCGACGATTGGGAATCCCCAGGGGCCAGGAGGAAGATTCTTGGGTCGCCCAAAGAACCATCGAAGAATCAAGAGGAGAACCAGGCACAGCAACACTGTGTGGACGTCCAGGAACCACAGAATGTTCTGAAGATGCGACATGGTAGTTTATTCTGTTATCCGGAACGGTGAATCAATCAGTTGAAAGCAGGCTGTTTGTCAGGGGCAAGTTCCTCAACTTCCTGTGAAAGGTGAAGTGTCAGAAATAGCGGACCTTTGCTTAAAACACGAACACAAGAGCCCTATCCAACCTGAATAAGTACCGATAGCTATCTCTTCTTGGTATTTCATGTAGAGTAATGAAACCAGAGTACGTGTAGATGCGCACTACCACTTTTAATTGCGTGCGATTTGGTACTCCCGTGGCCCCAAACCAGCCTGTTTATCACGCAGGGTTGCTAAATACAAAACGTCTATCCCTTTGAACTATCCAAGGTAACCAGGTCAACACGGAATTTGATCCCACCGTAGAGAGAAAGGACCTATGCCCTACACATTGATCATGAGAGTTGGCAGTAGCTGGGTTTACCGCAGGGCAAGGGTCCTTGCTCTGTGATTTTTACCACAGTATGTGGTCATCCGTGGTTAAAGCGTGGAGGAATAAAAAATATCACACATAAAAGTACGAGCAAGTCTACGATACTCTCTACACAGGCCAATTCTCAACATCAATGGGTAAACATTTATTGATAATCACAACACTTTCAATGAGTCACTATCGTTTAATCGTGAATACAGAAATCGAGGAGTGCCTAAATATTTGAACAGCTGATATACCCACTTCCCTTTGGAGCCAAAAAACCATAATTATGCACAATCATGAATTCTGTATCATAACATGAATGGTTAATGCATTTGCAGTACTGTGAAAAGTTGTGCCCCAGGGTTGGTGACTACCGCACAGTGGACCATCCAGTTTCGTGCCACATTAAATTTGGACTCGGACTCTTAAACGGGATGGGCCATGTAGGGATAAATTTACATTATATGACAATTTTCAACCGTCTTATATACAATTCGATGGATTAGCCCCTCTTTTATGTTCTTAAATCAACAAAATTTGGTGTTTCCTGTGTGCTTTTTTCAGTCTCCGCCCTAGTCTTGGGCTAAGACGGCATAACTCGATCGAGCATAATAATATGCCGCGCTCGTTGATTTCTATTGCGCCCTCTCGTGACCTCATTTCACCAATCGACTGCTCGTTCTGCGAGCCGTACTGTCGATTATGCCAATTTGACATTGGCGTGGCATCATGAGTGTGGATGCAAACAAGCATGTCAGTTTTAAATCACAAACTTGTGGAGGAGTGAAAATAAAACATTTAATCAGTATCACGTATATATCATTGAAAACTCGAAACCAAACCATCGTCTTTTCACATATACGTTACATTGTGGATACAGAATATGAATCTATTCAGATCATAACAATTTGATAGCTCATAGGAATCCATAGATTTTGGGAATCGCTCGTTTGACTTCCAAGCTGGAATAAGCAGATCGTAAGATTGCTCATTTGGAGGACTCTACACTGCACCTTGAACGGTATTCGGGGAGAGACAATCTTCAATTTGGAGAATTCCAGAACTTGTTGATGAGTCTCCAGAAAATAAAAGAAATCCTGAAGGAAAAATGCAATCTAGATCCTGAACTTGAGAATGCGCAGCGTTCATGGCTGGATTCCAAAGTCATCCTCAGACAAACCCTGGCACATTCTGGCAAAGTTCGTATACCGCCATGAACGTCAGGCCATACCGCTACGACGATGCAAAAAGGCTCTTGCTGAGTGTGGGATATATATGATCAAGGATCTTCCAGCAGCAGACGCAGCAAAGAAGAGATCCCCAAGAGACGTGATATGAGCAAGGCGTATAAAGAAGGCAAGAAGCCAAACTTCCATAATGGCCAACTCTATATCAATGGACAAGAACACACCCCTAGTCACAATGCCCAGTCAATCCCAGCATAATAACCTTTGTTGTAATTGGTGGTCTTCATAAATATCGTCTCTAATGCCATTGATGACTCCCAACATACCCTGGGCATTTTCCTCGATCTCTCTAAAGCGTTCGATACTATCGACCATGAAATCTTACAATATAATTTTCTTTTTATGGTGTTCGAGGAATTGCCATAGAGCGGTTTAGGAGCTACCCCTCCAGTCGATTGTAGTTTGTATCTAGTAATGGTTTTAATTCAAACTCGAGTCCTCTTACCCACAGAGTACCCCAAGGAGCCCACAAAATAAATTTCAGTGGCCAGTGGCTCTATAAAGGGCACTCCCAAATATTAAAGAAACGTGTTCATTTCCGTTTCGTGGCACAGATCTCAAAAATTGATGGTGAGTTAACAAACCTTCCCATTCCCTTCAGAGAAAGTGGGTGTGAGCTGTCTGGTTTCTTGACGGTACAATGGTGCATGAAGTAGCTGAAGAACATCACCAGCTCCATCTTTGCCAGGTGTTCAACGATGCAGCTGTAAACGGCATCAACTCGTCCGGTTTACGTGCCTCTCCTTTGTCGTTCAGGAACCTGTCTGGAATGGAGTTATCAGGATCCAGCCATGCGAAAGGATCATGACCAATAGCCCATCGTAGTTTAAGACAAGGGCACCTTTGGGAATCTTGAACCCGCAGAACCTAGTATCTAAAGCGGCAGCATGAGCAATCTCCAAAGGAGTAAAGACAGTCAGTCGCTGAACCTCCCAGATAACCGCTTGGGTGAAGTTCAGTTTCGGTTTGTCAGCCGTCCTAGGCAGGTGGCTGCGACCGACTACGGCATCGATCTTGGCCTGGACTCGCTTCTGGATCTCGGGGTAGACAGCCATGTACAGGATCGCCCACTGGAGCGTACCAGCAGTGGTCTCTGTTCCGGCCACAAAGAGATTCCCTACGGTTCCAACAAAACTTTTTTCAGTAAGATGGCCGTGCTTGACAACAGCTGTGGCTTTTCTTCATTGCTCTTGAGTACTTTCAAGTATACATCAATGAAATAGGTGAGATTGACCGAGTCGAAGGCAACACGATGGCTGTTGATGATATTTGTCAAGATCCTTAGCGTAGACTGTCATGTACAGGAGGGCCTACTGGAGCGTAATAGCGGTAGGGTGTGTTTATGCCCCGAAAAGATTGGCTATGGTTCCGGACAAACTCTCCTCACTACGATCCCTTTGCTGCTCTGATGATTTATCTTTTGCCTTATTCTGTTCGAACACGCTTTTCGAACTGTGATGCTACAACTCACCGGCACTTTTAAAAACCTCCGTCAGAAGCATTATAGGCCTGTCATTCAGCTGAGGATCCTGGAAACTTTTCTTAACGGAGACGTAGTCAGTAAGGACCACCACCGTCTTGTTGAAGATGTTCAGGTGAAACACGGGCCTGTACTTGGCGGCATACTTTAAGAAGAGATGGGCTGCACGCGGCGTTGCATTTCACGTACGATGACCGGGATAGAGCCGACGATTGGGAATCCCTAGGATTCAAGAGGGAGATTCTTAGGTCGCCCGGAGAACCAGCGAAAACCAAGGAGAACAGCCAGGCACAACAACACTGTGACGACGTCCAGGGATTCTGACAAGATCTGGGAAGAGGTCATTTTCCTTTTGTTATTCAAGCTGAGAATGCCAGTGCATCAGACGAAGGCAGTACCCTGTCTTATATTTTGGGTTCCCCCAGAAACCGAAAAGAAAGAATCCAGGGAGGTACGTCTGAACTTTTATGTGAAAAGGTACATGTAATCCTGCTTGCATCCAGTTACGTGCTTGACCGGCGCTATTAACTTGTTAGTAAGAGTTCAGTGTACCTCAGAAAAACCTTGTCCTTTTGAATAAATTTTAATTACTTAATTTTAATTACTTTCATTAACATTAATCTTGTTGACCTGAACTGTAAGATATGTTTTTAAACGATTTGTAACAAAAGACAAAAGTTCCAAAGGTTATTTACATGAAGAAAATAAAATTAACTAAATGAAAATTGGGATTTAGGAACGGTAACCTAGCGCTTTTTATAGGTTCACTTATGAACCCAGCCTATTTTATTCAGTCGGATGAAGTCTGAGTAAAAATGGCTATTCGACAGCAAAAGGTTAAGGCAACATTTGACTTTTGAAACAAATCTAGTTCTAAAGTTCAAACTACTTTCGTTTATCTCAGCCTGTTTACAGTCACAACATGTTGCCCTAAGTTGAAGCCGGGGCTCTGTAAAGGATCTGAGGTCATACAGTATGGAAAATTCTCGACAAGAACTTTATTCGCGCTTGATGGCACAAATCTCGAAACTCGATGGTGTGTAATTTAAACCACCTCTTCCCTTCAGAGACAGCGGTGGTGAGTTGTCTGGTTTCTTGAAGGTAAACTGATGCATGAAGTAGCTGAAGAAGATCACCAGCTCCATCTTCGCCAGGTGTTCACCGATGCAGCTACGACGACCAACGCTGAAGGGTATCAACTCGTCTGTTATAACAGCCTCTCCTTTGTCGTTCAGGAATCTCTGGGGTTTGAATTGGTCGGGCTCTGGCCAGACATTAGGGTCATGGGCGACCGCCCATAAGTTAGAGATCAGCAAGGCACCTTTGGGAATTGTAAAACCCCGAAACTGGGTATCGGAGGCAGCAGCATGGGCTATACCCAACGGAACAATGAGACTTAGACGTTGGATCTCCCAAATAACCGCTCGGGTGAAGTTCAGTTCTGGTTTGTCGGCCATCCTGGGGAGGCGGTTACGACCAACCACGGCATCAATCTCGGCCTGGACTTGCTGCTGGATCTCGGGGTAAACGGCCATGTACAGGAGAGCCCACTGGAGCGTAGTGGCGGTGGTTTCTGTTCCCGCCCCGAAGAGAGCAATTATAGTCCCAGCAATATTGCGCTCGCTGAGAAAACCGTGCTGGACTCCCATGGCATCTTTTGCTTCGTTCTGCTTAACTTCCTTCAAGAAACAATCGGTGAAATCCTTGGGATCATTTGCATCGAAGATGGCACGGTGGCTGTCAATGATACTGGTCACGAATACACGAATCTCGTCGAAATTCGACAGCAGTTCAGCAGTAGGCACGAAGGGTAGATGACGGAGAATCGGGAAGAAATTTACAGCAGCACCTGCACCCAGCAGCTTGAAATTGCGAGCGAGTAAAGCCAGAAGCCGTGTAAACTCTTCATCAGCGTACTTGTACCGCTTGCCGAAAATGACGTTGCAGATAACGTTGGAAACAGCGTTGCCCAATAGAGGCTTAGGGTCAAAGGGTTTCCCGTTGAAATCAGACATCTCCTTCATCAGCTCCTCAGCTTCCTCCCCGATCTTCTCCTCGAAGCTCGTTTTGCCAACTCCGAAGCTCCTCAGCACGGTGAGGCAGAACCGACGAAGCTCGATCCAGGGCTTGCCAGATGCAATTGAGACACCTGTCGGTTGGAAAGTAATTTTGCATAATTGTGTCATTCTCTGTCCCCAAAATTTGTCGGTTACAGGAAAAACATGACCAATTATCTTTACCAATATTTACCCTCCAGATCTTGTGATAAATATAAACCTACCAAGCTTTTCTTCTACATTTCCACTAGACAATTACAGCATCAGTGCATTTCGACGCAATAGACATCGGTCCGACCTTTGAACTTCAAAGCGTCATGCATAGAAACCTGACCTCCTGACCCCTTTCCAATTTCCGAAACAGAATCTCTTACTTCCTCTGGTTTGCTGAAGTATTTTATTCTTCAGACTAACATTTTGACAATCGTCCAAACTCTTTTAAGCATGCTTTATTCAGATTACAGATTTTATTTCAATCATTTCCACAAAGACCATCTAAAAAGTGATTTGATCGGAGCCACAGACTCTTCCCTGAGGGGAAGTGTCTCTCCGGTTAATCCTATCGGTCGTTATCTCGAGTTTTGGAACATCAAATACTCAGTGTTCCAACTTTTGGGGCTTAGTTATTTCAAGCTTACTATAACTCACCGTCACTTTTTAGAACGTCAGACAACAGCATTTTGGGCCTATCATTCAGCTGAGGATGCTGGAAAGCTTCCTTCACGGAGGAGAAGTCATTGAGGACCACCACCGTCTTGTTTAAGATGTTCAGACTAAACACGGGCCCGTACTTGGCAGCGTACCTCATAAACAGATTGTGGGGCTCTATGCTCCGGCGCATCTCACGGTGGATGGCCAGAATAGAGCCAATGATCGGGAGTCCCACAGGACCCGGAGGGAGGTCTTTACGTCGCCCGAAGAACCAGCGAAGAACCAGGAAGAGAACCAGGCACAGCAGCGCTGTGCGGACGTCCAGGAACCACAACACACTCTTGAGAAGGGACATGTTTTCTGACTGCCTAGCTGCTGAATGCGAAAAGCAAGCCCGAGTGACTTACGGTTAAGGCTCCCTTGGCAAATTCGGGATTAAGCCGCACGTTTATGGCTACATATACATGTACATGAAGCCAAAAGAGCACACATGTAAATTCATTGCGACCTTTGGTCTACTCGATGTGCATATTGCGTACTACAGCAATAATAGTACGCACGATTTCTAGAGGGCGAGATTTCGACTGCGTGATTTGGAGTGGTTGACATTTGTCTTGGTGCACAGAACTCATAACTACGCATGCGTGAAACTGAGAAAGAAAAGGCTTTCCAGACGAGTCCCTATTTTATATGATATACTTGGTACATGTAGGCCTACCTGTTCCACTGTTATGCATGCCAGGTAGCCGTGTTTACTCAGGGGACCTTACAATACCATGACCTTGCAAAAAAAGTATCGCATTGTCCTGTCCCTTAGATGTCAGCAGTCCCTTTACAGCTATCAATAGAGGACGTGTCATTTGTCACTTGTTACACTGCAATGATGGCGTGAGATGTGGAAAGTGGGTTTGAGAGTTGATTTAAACAATATTCTGGTTACAGAGATTCTTTCAGTTCATCCCTATCCCTTGCTGAAGGTGGTAACTCGTAACCCATCTGGGACACCACTTTTTGGACAAATGTCTGTCGGGTCAGCCTCCTGTTATTGAATGAAAATGTATCCCCGAGGACAATGAATTTATGTTAACTGCTTTCAAGGCAAATCTACTTCCTGAAAAGAAACTTGCACGGAAACGCCAAAGATTCAGTGCGAATCGAGCTGAAGTGGAGTTCGGTGAGTGCAGGTGCAAGTCATGGCATGGTTTTAACTAATTTCCTGGTCAGGGCAGCGATCGTAGAGCGTAAACATCGGAGGCCTTTCATCCCTCCTCTCACAAGACAGCAGAATGCAGCTCAGACAAATTTTAGGAAGCTTCAAACCCACAAGTACATGTATAACTTAAAAAACACGTTGTATGATTGTTGTCAGTGGGCTTTTGTGCTTCAGTTGAGTTATTTAAAAATAGGTTCACCCAGGCGTGTTTGCATGCAGTGCAGGCTTATTGTACGTAAAGTTCCACACGTAACTTATTATATCCTGATTTGTTCTGTAAGTGGTTGGAAATCAAGCAAGACAATGTGACGTCAGTGATAAAGAATGGGAAAATGCAAACAATTGATACAGACTTTACCGAATCAACCTACACTGTGAGCCACGATTCTCCGCTCAATAAAGCGAACCACGTCTCTGAGAGCGCTTTCAACAGTGCCCTCACGAACTCGGAAGTATTTTTCGCGTGCCGTCTGTGTACCCTCTAATTTATCCACTTTTTTTCTCCACGTTTTTAAAGCAATGTAATTTGATTAAAGATAGTAGCTTTTGAAGATTTCTCGTGTTTTCGTTTTTTTTTTACATTTGCAGTATCCTACCCTCCTTCTGGTAAATGTACTTGGCTGGTTCTTTCTGTGAACTAAGAACCTCCCTCCCGGCCCCTGGAGGTTTCCACAGAGACGGATGGGGGGGGGAGGTTGCAACCCCTCAGTTCAGACACAGACTAAATGGAACCACCAGTGAAACGACAGTAAATGATTACCCCCCCCATAAAAAAAATCTTGGACGAGTATTGCATCGTCCATCTATCCATCTATAGTTAAACAATTACATCGATGGTCTTAGATTAGAGGAGAAATTAATATCGTAAGTTTTGCCGAAGTTTTCTTTTCATCAGGGAACGGGGCATGATGATTTTGAACCCCTTAGCAGGGCATCCCTTAAGTGTGCCCATCCCGCCACCGTTTCCTGAAAGCTATACCCCCCCTGTACCACTCATCGGTTCTATACACTGCCTCTTATTTGCTACGTTTGCCGAGGCGTAGAACTTTAAGAAATCTTGAGGAGGTACGCCGCCAAATACGTACCAGTGTTCCATCCGAAGATCAAGAACAATGCAATAACAGTCCTCAGTATCTACACCTGCATGAAAGAAGCTTTTCAGCATCCTCAGTTGAACGACAGAACCAACTTTGACATCGTTGATCAGTTTTGAATGACTTGTGTTTCCTGTACCGACAAATCTTTTAAAGCATTATTTTCTTTGGAGGTTTATCGTATAAGTTCGACGACGACTAATTAAATTCAGTCACGATCGACGGTATACTTCATCCACCCGAACCCTTGGCCTTGAGGTAGTTCTGAGTGGTCCCTCGTCTTCCGGGACGAGCCTTAAGCTGGGAAGATTGACTCTGCCACAAATCGTGCTAGCTTTGATCCCATCAACTTATAAGGTAGGCCCGAGGATGCCCACCACGTACCTTTGGAATATCGCAACCTTCCTGCCCCTGTTGACCTATACAATCATCCCCGAAAAGTGGACTTCGTTACAAAACGGACTGAGCTGTCGATACGGGCGATTCAAAATAGTGCGCCACCAAGAGTTCGCAACGCGTTGCCCAATCACGATAAACGAAATCTGTCGACCCAATACGCGTTTGGAAAGGGTCGACAGTTATCGCGCTTTGTGATTTTCCAATGCATTGCAAACTCTTGGAGGCGCACTTTTGTGAATCGCCCGTATTGGGTAACGTGCCTCAGTGCTATATTCTGGACGAGATTGTCCTTCTTTTATTCCGGTCCTATTCAACGCCCAAATAGTATTCCAAATTACTGCTGCCCAAATGCTAGAGACGCGAACAATGCAAGAAGGAAAGGGCGACAAGGTGGAATCTTAAAAGACCTTATCTCTTCTTCATATGCAAATTTCCCAGTTTTTTCTTAGTTGCCCCAGAGTATTGAGGGAATTTGCTTGGCCGTCTTAAACGTGCGCTTAAAGCCGCCTCATCAGGAGAATGGACGCGACCAATTTTCAGCAATTTTGTTTTAGAATTTTACTTTAATTTTCCCGTCTATTAGAGCGTGGCGAGCTGCGTGCACACAGACTCTTGTCCAATCAGAATCGATTACATTGTTTTATATCCAGGCGCCAGCGCGTGATTTACACAGCGGGCATTATCACTTCTCAGCGGGCATTATCAAATGTTTTGTTTTGGTTTTTTTTGTTTTTTAGAGATACTATTTTATTTCTCTCATATCAACTGAAATTCAATAACAATGACATACTAATGTCTAACAATACGTTATTTTTGTGCCAAATTGCCAGTAGTTGTACGAGTTAAATTGGACAAAGTGCAAAGTAATCTTCCCATTTCAACCAAAATTTCTGGAAAGTACCGTTTACTAAACTCAAGTTCGTTGACACCAAAAATACCACTGGATAGCCTTCTTCAAACCTTCTACCGAAGGCCTTTACTGGTTATTTTCATTTTATAGATGTCAAATCTAGAAATTAAAAGAATAACATAAGGCATTTAAGTCCAGTGTCAGTAACACCGAACAGTAGTAGTTGATTGTCTATTATAAGCTGAGTCTAAGTCTTGTCCATAATCCAATCTACCAATAAATTCCAAAAGAAACAACATAATGGCAGTTACAGAAAAGTTGAGTAAGGGTTTCCTCTTCATCTTTGCAGAAGGTTACAAACATTAGAATCTAACTTATTAACTTTAAATTAACGAAAAATGTGTTACAAATTTTAATGCACGGTCAAGTAGCGTGTTGTTGAATAGGCAGACTGTCAGATATGTATGAATGTTGTTTATTTCGGTCGACGGTGTGCCGGAGTCTTACTTGGCATGTACATTTGGGTTGGATTTTGTTTACGTTCTTGACCCCTGCGTTCAACCGACAAGCTTAGTGTGCTTTCCTATTACAACTGACTGTAGAAGTGTAGGTCCTATAGAAGTTTTTTCATTTTGACTTCTAACGGGCGGATGTCAGTTTTGACAGGTGCGAATTTTGTGGTCGGCCTTCGGTACGTAGTTGGATTCTGATTCGACCAATCCTTGCTCTGGGTTCTTTTCAACGCCCAGATAAATTTTCCAGCCATCCTAGCACAAATAAATGCTACAATGACAGAAGACAAGGTCGGAGTTTGAAAGAGACAGTGGTCTAAATAGTACACACAGTGTGAACACGAGCCTCTGAAGCTGATTATAGTGTCTCTGGATCTTGAATCTATATGTGTAAAAAGCGGTACGGCGCCAAACAACAACTGACGTTCCATAATTAATTTACAACTTAGATTCGACTGACTAAATGAAAATATCGGTTTGTTGGAACAGTGAGATTCGCATTTCGATGAGGTTTAATTATGGACTGACCATTTGTGTATTATGACATACAATGTAATAAAATGTGAAAGGGAATTTTGAAATTTCGTGCAAACTAAGTGGTGACTTAAATGTCACGTCAAATGATTGTGTTTTTATACAGTTTGGGTGGAAGCTAAATTTGCCTTTTCTGAAATTTGAAAGTGAGAAGTGCACTGCGCTGTTTGAAGTCTCTTTTGTAAGGAGAACCACTGAGGAAATAATAAATCATTGATTAAGATTGCTATTACTGGTTATGATCGATTTGAAATAATTTTACAAACGTTCTCTTGAACATGTAAGTGCCGTGACGCATATTTTTAACTATGACTTCAATCAGTGTAAAATTCGAACACTCTGCAATGTACCACGCGTGGAGGATATCCACGCAGATACCAGCACTGATGCTTGACTAGTTTAAAACCATCTGTTACCACTTAACCACCAGTGATTTCCCTCCTTTCACAACTAAGGAGTTATTCAGTCGCAGGCAGAGGGGGTGAACAGATTATTTTAAAGGCTCCACCTGGGGGGGTCAGCCTCGCCAACTCCCTCCCTTCTCACTCATTAAGGAAGACACAACTCGTAAATCTAATAAATGTTTAAAATTACATCTTAATGGCTATATGAAGAAAATGCTGAAGCTTCCTTGATGAGATTGCTCAGTACTCTCAAGTTCAAATTCCATTCTCGCACCCGAATTTGCTTCGAAAGAACATTATTCGCGGTTGATGGCACAAATCTCGAAACTCAATGGTGAGTAATTGAAACCGCCTCTTCCCTTCAGAGACAACGGTGGTGAGTTGTCTGGTTTCTTGAAGGTAAACTGATGCATGAAGTAGCTGAAGAAGATCACCAGCTCCATCTTCGCCAGGTGTTCACCGATGCAGCTACGACGACCAACGCTAAAAGGTATCAACTCGTCTGCCTTAACAGCCTCCCCCTTGTCGTTCAGGAATCTCTCGGGTTTGAATTGATCGGGTTCTGGCCAGACATTTGGGTCATGGGCGACCGCCCATAAATTAGGGACCAGCAATGCATCTTTAGGGATCGTGAAATTCCGAAACTGGGTATCGGAGGCGGCAGCATGGGCTACACCCAACGGAACAATGAGACTTAGACGTTGGACCTCCCAAATAACCGCTCGGGTGAAGTTCAGTTCTTGTTTGTCGGCCATCCTAGGCAAGCGGTTGCGGCCAACTACGGAGTCGATCTCAGCCTGGACTCGCCTCTGGATCTCGGGGTAAACAGTCATGTACAGGAGAGCCCACTGGAGCGTAGTGGCGGTGGTTTCTGTTCCCGCCCCGAAGAGAGCAATTATAGTCCCGGCAAAATTGCGTTCGCTGAGAAAACCGTGCTGGACTCCCATGGCATCTTTTGCTTCGTTCTGCTTGACTTCCTTCAAGAAACAATCGGTGAAATCCTTGGGATCATTTACATCGAAGATGTCACGGTGGCTGTCAATTATACTGGTCACGAATACACGAATCTCCTCAAAATTCGACATCATTTCAGCAGTAGGCACGGAGGGCAGATGGCGGAGAATCGGAAAGAAATTTACCACAGCACCCGCACCCAGCAGCTTGAAATTGCGAGCGAGTAAAGCCAGAAGCCGTGTAAACTCTTCATCGGCGTACTTGTACCGCTTGCCGAAAATGACGTTGCAGATAACGTTGGAAACAGCGTTGCCCAATAGAGGCTTAGGGTCAAAGGGTTTCCCGTTGAAATCAGACATCTCCTTCATCAGCTCCTCAGCTTCCTCTCCGATCTTCTCCTCGAAGCTCGTTTTGCCTACTCCAAAGCTCCTCAACACGGTCAGGCAGAAACGACGAAGCTCGATCCAGGGCTTGCCAGAGGCAAATGAGACACCTAACAGAATGAAAAGCATATGTATTTTGACATTGTCGTGTTATTCTTTAAATAAAAGTTCGAACCACAGTGTCAATTTCGTGAGATTTACCCTTACAACTTCAGTCTCCAGATCCCGGAGAGATGTTTCTCAGATAACGCATCCAATCTCATTGCGTCTGTGACTGTGAGGTCATAGCCTTTGAAGTTTGAAGTGTACCATGAATAGACCTTCCAATCCATTTCCAGAATTCAAACCAGAAACACGACCTCGCCTCTGGTTTCTCAAAGATTATTGAAACCAGCATTTTTACAAGTGTCTAATATCTCTTAATTAAGCATAATTAGGGTTCTGGTTACCCTCTCCCCCATACTCAAATTTATTTTTGTTCAAATGCAGAGTTTTGTCAGCCATTTTCACAAAGCACTTAGAAGAGGTGATTTCCAGTGATGGACACCAGATTAAGTTAAAGGTATAGGGTACGACAAACACAACATGGGGTAATTTCCCCCGTGTATCCTGTCACTGCTTCAAGTTACTGTACACTGAGTATTCAACATCCCAAATTTTGGGGCTCAGCGTTTATCATGGCAGTTTCAAGCTTGCTCACCGTCACTTTTTAGAACGTCAGACAACAGCATCTTTGGTCGATCATTCAGCTGAGGATGCTGGAAAGCTTCCTTCACAGAGGAGTAGTCATTGAGGACCACCACCGTCTTGTTTAAGATGTTCAGACGAAACACGGGCCCGTACTTGGCAGCGTACTTTATAAACAGATTGTGGGGCTCTATGCCTTGGCGCATCTCACGGTGGATGGCCAGAATAGAGCCAATGATCGGGAGTCCCACAGGACCGGGAGGGAGGTCTTTACTTCGCCCAAAGAACCAGCGAAGAACCAGGAAGAGAACCAGGCACAGCAGCGCTGTGCGGACGTCCAGGAACCACAACACACTCTTGAGAAGGGACATGTTATAGCTGTTGAATGCGAAAAGCAAGCCCAAATGACTCAATGACGGATTTGGAATCCCTTTGGTGAATTCGGAATTTATGAAGCCGTACGATAATGTGCTACACAAATCCACAATCGCATATGCATTTACGACCTTTGGTCTGTGCTGTGAACGTTGCGTACTATGGCAATGACAATACGTGCGATTTCCTGGCGATGTCCCAAGGTCAGGGCAAAATTTTGACCTCGTAAATTGGAGTCAGTGACATTCATCTTGCTGCTCAGAATACGCGTGAGTGAAACTGAGAAAGAAAATGGCATACGAGGCCCTTTTAGTATGATGTGCTCGGTACATGTCACTTAGCTATGTTTAACTCTGGGGACCTTACAATGCCATGGAGACTGTCGCATTGTCCTATATCCTTATGTTAGCGGTCCCCTTTACAGCTATCAATGGTGGACGTACAGTATATTGCACATGTCACGCACTACACTGTAATGTGCGCGAGACAGGTGAAATGGGTTTGGGGCATAAGTTTTCAACAATACTCTGTTTTCAGAGAACCCTCAGTCCATCCCTATTCCTTAAGTCTTCTCACAAACGTGGCAGCACGGTTTTGAAAAGATTCCAGTACATCAGTGTAGATTTCTTATGAATGGTGTCTCGGGTTAATTTATTTACCGAGAGAAAATATATACTCCAAGCACATCAATTTATGCTAGAGTTCTGCTATCAAGGCAAATCCACTTTCTGTGAAGAATCTTGGACAAATTTGTACGGAAACACTACAGATTTGGGGGCGAGTCGAGCTGAAGTGGGGAGCAGGCGAACGACGTCCGGATTTGTAATGTCTCGTAGCTATTATGGCGGTGATCCAAGGGCGTGGGAGCTTTTCCTGACTCAACTTATAAAACAGCAGAGCACTTTGATTTGGGTAAACCTCAAGCAAAATTTAGGGAGCTTCAAAGCCCACAAGTTCAACTGGCAATGGGTTGTCAGTTAAAATTACATGTACATATGTAGATCTTTTTCATTTGCGTGGATTTGCTACAGGTGAATGGGTTCACCCAGGCGCGGCCTGGCTTGTTTTGAAAATAGTTGAAAGGAGGCAGCTGGACAAAAAGCGAGGTCAGTGATGAAGAATGGGAAATAATCCACACAGATTGCCACACAGTGCATTGACCAACACTGTGAGCCACAGGTCTCTGCCGGTTTGTCGGCACGTCGAGCATATGAGGCATAGGCCTACACTGACTATCGATCAATAAAGCCAACTACATCAGTGGCAGTGCCTCAACAGTGTCATCACAAACTCTCAAGGAGAAACCCCACAAAACATTTTTCGTGTGCTACCTGTGGGTATATTCAGATACATGTACATGTATATTCCTGCGTGTCCACTTAGTGCCACTGTTGTTTTTCGTCTTTTATAATGGGAGCTCTTGAAGATTTCTGGTGGTTGTTCCTCGACATCCGCTGTATCCTGCTGTGGGCGTTTCTCCTCCTGCTACTTGGCTGGTTCTTTCTGCGAACTGAGAACCTCCCGCCAGGCCCATGGGGGTTACCACTCATCGGTTCCATACCGGCTCTCATCTGGGAGGTTGGCCGAGGCGTGGAACTCGAAGAAGTCTTGAGGAGGTACGCTGTCAAATACGGACCCGTGTTCCATCTGAAGATCCTTAACAAGACGTTGGTGGTCCTCAATGACTACACCTCTGTAAAAGAAGCATTCCAGCATCCTCAGCTAAACGACAGAACCAATATGCAGATCTATGTTGAAGGGGTAAAGGGTGAAGGTAAGTCCACCGGCGCACTCAAGGGACTCCCCTCTCTGAGGTTTTCATAATGTTGTTGGAAAAATGAAGATGCATTGAACACCACCACCTTAGCTATAAATAAGTCGTAATCTCAGTCCTGTGGCGCAGCTGGGGGGTGGGGTTGAACGTTACGAGTCGACAAATCCTGGAAGTGCCACTACACATAGCAGATTGGCTCTCTTTCTGCACGTATACATGTATATGCCAACCCTATATAAATCATGTAACGATGGCATTTTGGTTTTGACAGCATATTACTATACTTACAGCCCCAATGCAATTGCTTGTTTTCACCATTAACGAATTGGATGGCGGCGAAAATGTTTCAATCACGTGAGTTCAGACTAAAATCCCGGCTGCTGAATATTTCGGACCTTATATGACATTTTTGTGAATCTCTTCCATCAAAGGATGGAATGGATCAGAGTTAATCCACTGAATCGCCTCTGACATTCAAATGTCTGTAATTCATGTTCGGCCGCTACGGCGATGAATTATGCTAGAGAAACTCCTCTTGACCTCCACATGCAATCAACAGCTATGAACTGTATGGCCTTTCCTTGAGAAACTTGATGTAGTCAGCTGAGAAAGAATAGTCAGGTGACCCCTATCATCCAATTAACAAATTTTTTATTTCTGCTCAAAATCTGCCATACAAAATGTGCAACACATGTTGCTTAGCTACCAGCCGCTACATTGTTATTCAGGAGTCGCCGAGGGTTCCGTTACAAGGAACGATACAGGGAGTGATATTCAATGGCTCGGGTTTTGTTTAGTTTTCACATTTTGTAAGACGGGTAAAGATTTTAGCATTTTGATAGTAGTTCCAATTATCTCATATAACATTTCTTTCATTAATGACTTTATCCTCCAGGGATCATTGCATCATCGGGTCAGGTGTGGATGCAGAGCCGCCGATTCTGCATGAACATTCTCAGGAGCTTCGGAGTGGGTAAATCCAGCTTCGAAGAGAGAATCGGCAGAGAGGCCGAGGAACTGATAAAAGAGATGTCTGCATTCGACGGGAAGCCCCTGGACCCCAAGTCTCTCCTCATGAACGCGGTCGCCAATGTCATTTGCTCCGTCATGTTTGGCAAACGGTATGAGTACACGGATGCTGAGTTTAGGAGATTGCTGTATTGCATCAGTCGCAACGCCGAGTTGTTTGGTGCCGGTGGCGTCATTTTGTTCTTCCCCTCGCTTCGCCACCTCCCGTTCTTCTCGACAGCCGAGCTGAAGGCGAATTTTGACTTGCTGTTGGAGTTTCTGAATGATGCGGTCGACGCCCATCGCGCTGCCCTTGATGCCAACAATCCGAAAGACCTGATCGACATGTGCCTTTTAGAGATCAAGCAGCATGAAACTCAGAACCAGTCTCCCTCTGTGGCGCCCTCTGGAGACCTTCCCAATTCGTCTGCGTATATTAAGGAGGAAAACCTGCATAGCATTATCTCAGATATTTTCCTTGCAGGCTCGGAGACAACGGCCACCACGCTGCAGTGGCTTCTCCTCTATGTAGCTGTCTACCCCAAGATTCAGCAGCGAGTTCAGGCCGAGATCGACGCCGTGGTTGGTCGCGACCGCCTGCCCAGGATGGCCGACAAACCGGAACTGAACTTCACGCGGGCGGTCATCTGGGAGGTCCAACGCTTGTGTCCTGTTGTCCCGTTGGGCGTCGCGCATGCTGCCGCTTCCGATACCCAGTTCCACGGTTATACAGTACCAAAAGAAACAGTTCTTGTTTCAAACCTTTTGATGGTATTTCAAGATCCCAAAGTCTGGAGAGAGCCGCAGAAGTTTGACCCCGGGAGATTCCTGAACGAAGAGGGAAAAGCAATCAAGGCAGATGAATTGATTCCATTCAGTGTCGGTGAGAACCAAAAATTAAACAAATAGAAACAAAGACATCCCCAAAACAAAACGAACGAACAAACGAAAATAACTCAAAATGTAAGCATAAAAATCTACCCTCTGTCAGATGACACTTAAAAATGGAATAATATAAATCTTTTCGTTGCTTTTGTTTTAGGTAAACGCAGCTGCATCGGGGATAACCTGGCGAAGATGGAGCTATTCATCTTCTTCAGCTATTTCATGCATCAGTTTACCGTCAGGAAGCCGGACGACTCGCCCCCGTTGTCTCTAAAGGGAAATGTTGGTCTAATCAATCCGCCTGTGCCATTCCAAATCTGTATATGTAAGCGCGAGTAGTTCAAAATAAAGGAAAAAGAGGGCGTTCTAGCATTGCAACAGTGCATGTTTCCCTGCATGACCGTTGTGCAAGTTAATGCAAATTTTGACGTACATGTACATCGTACATTTACTGAATATGAACATGTATTCGTGCAGCGCACTCAATGTTGAATGATAACATGGTGAACATCCGAAGATTAAAGAACAGCACAGAATCAATATTATATTGGTTTATGCGATACACCTTTTAAACTTCACAGCCATTTCTGTCCATTATCACAGCTATCAAAATATATGACCAATGATCTTGTACACATGCAACCTTTATATTGACTTCATTGCTATAATATATCTTCATATTATATTGAAAACGAAGGCCTTTTCAAACGTTTATCTAGCGGTTGCGAGGGCTAAGTTTTCCCAAAGACAAGTTGTCTTTTAGGAAGAAAGCGCATTCGAAACCGTACTGCCACATATTGGGCTGGACAGTGAACCGCTAGGAAGTTTTCCGGAAAAAATTGCCCCCGTTTCGACCCACAACCTGAATACAACTGATGTCGTCTCCAGCGATATTCAACGCAAATGTTTAGCGACATCAAATCTGCTTCCCTTAAACGCGTTTGCCTGAAGCATGAACTGGCCTGAATGGGATAGCTAGTGGTTAGAATCATAACTACGGGTTTGACGGCAGTTGATGGTGATATACAGTTTTACTCTTGATATTGGTGCTGCCGTGATGCGTTATTCATGTACCAGTGATTTAGTCTACCCATTTTATTGTGCATTGATAAGCCTATTTAAAATGAATACTTGTCATAGATGATATTTTATGAAAAAAAAGCAGTAGATTCACACGGATGGCTTTAAGTGATCAAACTCCAAAAATAATATCGACTGACTCATGAAGTTCGACAACCGGAGGCTAGGCCTGGACCGGCACCACGCCACACACGAGATGCGCTGATCACCCAGAATAAAGGAATTCCCCTCCAAGGATTCTGATGTAAGGGAGTCGGTACACGTACCTAAATGTGTACACGTACACGTAT
>NW_019091434.1:788993-816139 GCF_001949145.1 Acanthaster planci
ACACGTATGTTTATTTAACTTGTTCACCTTACGCGCTTTCATGGGAACGGGTACATCACCCCTTCTAGTGTTTCTTCGATTTAAACTCTAGCCCTACATCTCTTCCAAAAATGCATTGTATGGTCCAGAAAACAAGATAACAAATGTGATGATTCTTACAAATGCTTTGAGCTACGACATGCATTCCATTCATTGTTGTGTTGGCTCGCTGGAGAATCTTGACTCATGGCCCTTAATTATATGCGATTGTTCCTTTTTTCGGCTTATACTGGGTCCAATTGTTATTCGCGTGGGATGCGCAACTTTTGTCCCAGTCATCACCATGCACAGCACATGTATCCAAGGAATACACACATGTACATGTATAGTCAGCAGTGTTCGGTTTTTATCATGGTCATTATGTAGGCCTACACGTATAATCAACCAGGCATGCATGTCAGTGCTTGTATGGGTAATTTTGATACCACTTTGTTCTGGCAAGCAGCGCAAATTTAGGAACCTCATTGGCGTGATATCCTGCTGTGGAACTTTGCCAGGAATCAATTAAGAAGAAGTCATTCCATTGTCCACGCACAATAAAAGTCAACTATATTCTTGACAATTTGTGACATCGATCTCGCCTACCGCAAGAAATTGGAAAATACACGACATTTGATGGCATGCACATCAAGTGAAAATGCATTAACATTGTCAGTTCATCACATTGGTACATCGATTGGTAAGTTTACAGTGTTGAGTTTGTTTGATTCACTCACTGATCCATTTTCCAGTATTCACGGATTGTTCCTTTCTCACATTCTCTGTTAAAAGTAGGAATAGTTGGGATAAAACGTAGGGTAAATACGCCACGCATGGACACGAAACCTTGAAAATAAGTCGAGAAAATCATTAAAAATATTTTGAACAGAAAAAATTAAATCAAGCGAGCGGTAAAAATTTCAAATTTGAATACTTAGATAGTACAAGAAAATAAAAAATGAAGCATGGAGAATTGAACTTTTGAAAAGGGCGAAAAAGTAGAGATAAAAATTGAGGATTTAATATATTGCAGTTGAAATGGATATATATATACAATCGCCTCCGGGAATGAAATATCCAAATAAAAAGAGTATTTTATACTCTTCCCCATAAAATCAAGATCTTTGCAATCGCCAACAAAATTGAGCTCAAAAAATACGAGAAGAGCATATTGAACACAACCATGCGTAGAAAACAAAAAACGGCAAGAGACAACTTGTAAAAGTAACAGTGTAACAGAATTCCTTGAATGTGTGGCTATTTTAACGGATTTATTTCGTGCATTAAAAGACATGTATTTTGGCATGTGAGATCAACGAATCGTCGTATATTTGAGGTATCTTTAACATCCCATGGACAAAGTGGTGTATTTTCACGTCCCGAAGAAAAAAAGCTAAAAACACGGGAAAATGCCCCACATCCGCTGAAGTTGCTGTTTATTCTTGCTGTATTGCTGTTGGTTGTTTTGGCTCTTGGGAAATAACGTCTTACCACTAAACATTGGGGTTGATAATGGCACACCCTCTTGGGGACATAATTCTCCCCGCCCTAACCCTCGAAAATAACGCCCAGGGTCATCTAGGAACTTGAAGCAGGCAATGAGAGAGCAACTCTGCACGTCGCGTATTAACAAAGAAAACATCTTTTGGGAGAGGCGACTGTTCTATTGTGCGTTTTACATGCATGGTGCCGGGCTATCTCTGGCAGAAGAATTCATGTGTACACATATCATGTATATCGAAAAGAAACCTCATTTCTTAGGTATGGAAAGCCTCTGGTTCTCCGCCCTGACTATCCCATAATGCACTTAAATCCGGTCGGTATTGACATCAAGGCATTATGCAAATACTGTACCCTTAGAATACCGCAACGTCCTTGCCCCCTTTCAACCTGCAATCAGCAGAAGAGTGGACGCCGAAACAAAACGGACCGAACTGACGCTGGGACAAAGTGCCTTACGGGATTCTGGATCCACTTGTCCCTTCTTTATTCCGGTTCTGTTCAAGGCCCAGTTGCAAGCCACTCCTGCCCAAATGCAATAGACGCAAACAATACCGGAAATGGAGGGCGGCAAGATGGAATTTAAGAGGACGTTTTCGATGGAGGGCCCAGACCGAATCTTTCCTCCCCTTGCAGCCGAATTTTGACAGGTCTTTTGCCGTCGGGCTTCAGTACGTTGTTTGATTCTGTTTTTCAGGTTCTTTTCAAAGCCCAGTAATTTTTTCCAGCCACCCTTTTCCAAATACACGCAGGCGTGACAGACAAGAAGACAGAATCTAAAAGAGTTTCCGAGAGTGAAAAAAATCAATCGGAATTCTTGCTTGTCCAGGTTGGTTATTTAGCATACAAAAGCTTACCGCCTTAAGTTCTAGTGCTGCGAGCTGGCGGGCGAACACTTGTACAGGCATGAACAAAGGGAATACGTTACCAGCATACCAAGTTTCAAGACACCTTCAGACAAACGGCAAACGAGTGTACTGTCAGCCGACATTCAGTAAATAATCTGTTTTTGATGTGATATGGGACACTACGATAGCGTACTAGTGCCATGAAATAAGTGATTTCAAATCGTGGAGTATATTTTTCAAAGTCTGTTTTTCATTAAACAGATGGCACTACTAGGCTTTCGTAGAACAGCCAACATTGAGCCTCAGTGTTTTGCATATGAGCGACGCAGCCCGTACTTGACCCGCTTTTCGCCGGCCTAACCAAGTGTAGCAAGGTAGTATATAAAGCCGCTTGAAGCTAGTTGGATTTCACACATCAGCCTAACTAGATCACCTTGTCAAAGTTAATGATTTGAAGACGCCAAGTCGTTTTTTTTTTAATTTCCATTAAACTTCATAATTGGAGTCGTGTTCGCTTGCGAATAGTCTGAAAAATTCCTCAACCATGTCAATGATCTCGCAGCTAGGCTGGATGCTTGCTAGTGTTACGCCCGTGCACGTCTTACTCTGCGGCGTGGTTTGCCTTATCTCATGGTGGTGGTGCCGGCAATCCGCGGCGGGCCTGCCTCCAGGACCCTGGGGTGTGCCAGTGTTGGGGCTCCTCCCGCGGGTCTTCCTTGAGCAGCGCCGAGGCTCCCATCCTCACCTCCTCTTCACAGAGTACGCCCGGCACTACGGACCGATCTTCAGCGCCAGGATCGTCAACAAGACGCTGGTGGTCCTCAACGACTATGATTCGGTGAGGCAAGCCTTCCAGAATCCGAACTTGAGCGACAGGCCGCCGAGTACTCTGATCGCAGAAGCGATGAAAAGTGAAGGTAGGCCTGCTATTATCACTCGGTGTTAATCACTGTAAAAATATAGGCCCCACTTATTGTTGATGTTCAAGCGGTAATTTGGATTAACGGTAATGAAAGAAAGACGGTTTTTGGTCTGTTTAATTTCCCTTCCACAAACATGTCACTTTAAGAAGCTGCATCATTTAGCCTCCCCCTTCAGAAAGGATTTAAAAAAGAAAAAAGTTGCCCCTCCTGAAAAAAATTGGCCTTCCCAACTATTCCAGTTTGGTTATACTTCCTTGCAGAAATTACTTAATCTGTTAATTTTTGGAAGAATTTCACAGGATTAGAGGGCGACCTTTCGGCAAAAGCTTAGCAGTGAAAACGTTCTTTGTACGATGAAAAGAGGGTATCATTTTAATAACCACTTTCCGGCAAATATAATTTATATGTGAAACACGTACTCTTTTGTCAACAGTATATAGGCGCAGTAGACCGTGCACAACCTCTGTCCCCAAATTACAATAGTTCGCATTTCCTCGAAACTCGCCGCGCGCCGAATACAGAGCTTTTTTTTACAATAGAGCAAGTGTGTGTGCTAAATTTGTAAACGCAGAAGGCCGACAAGTAGGTCTAAGGAAGCGCAAACACGTCCAAACAATCGAGTTCAAAGGAAAGTTTCTCGTCTAAGTTTGCTTCCTTTATTGCCTCAGCTGCCTCTTACATTTTGACTTTCTTTTGTTTTTCTGTGAAAACATTTGGTGCTAAACGTAAATGCGAAACATTTCTGGTTATACCGGAAATTCCTCTAGACACAAAACAATCGGGAAAAATGTCACGAGAAACCATCCACCATCTTGGAAAATCCGCCATCTTAAAGAGAGAATAAAAAGGCCACCCCTTTAAGACAAACTTGGCCGAGATTTTTTTTTTCACCTGACCTCAAATAGGCCATGAACCTGAAGGTCTGGGGGAATGGCAGCTTCCTAGTTATACTGCATACATGTACAGTATACCTCTTCTATGCACGTACAGCCCTTTTTCCAGACTGTACAACCAACCGTCACAATAGCAATTTTAAAGGGTCCATACGATTTGCCTTTTTCATGCGCTTTTTTTGTAACTTTATGCTTCCCTTATATGTATGAAACTATTTCGACATAGGGTTATGTGTTTTGAAAATTGCGCACCGTACATTTAAATTAGTCCAGCAGTTTTCGGGACAACTGCATGTGGGGGGTTGTTTTTGTGACGTCAATCGAAATTTGCACCCCCAAAAAATCCAGTGTGAAATTAGCTTCAGGAGCCCTTGGTGAAACGAAGCCGGGCGAAAACGAAACTGTTACCCACTAGTTTTAGTTTTAGTTCCTCGTAACCCCGCTGGGGTTTTGAGTGCCGGCTCCTCCTACCCCCCCCCTGTGTGTTCTTTCCATTCTTGTGAAACTAGAAACAAGACGGGTTAGAGTCAAACTGACTGACACTAACTTCAAAAAGACTGAAATACTTCAGAAGCGAATTCGTTTGTGTGAAGGAAACTGCAATTCCCGTAATGTCCCGACTCTCAACCGCTGAGAGTAAACTTTCACTTGAACAGAGCTGCACTGTTTTGAAATACGACAATTTGACAGGAAGTACGTGTACATGTATGCCAGAATTGGGTGTGTGCCAAGTTTATGCACGGTTCCACAAATTGCTCTTCCATTCAGTCACTAAAGTAATCCAATGCAGTGCCAAGACTTGGGTGGCTTAACTACAGTGCAAGATTGGTGAAGGTTAGAGTATCACGCAAGCTACTTCAAGTGGTATACTCTTTTCCAGGGAAGAGCGTCAAGTGGCCCTTTTTCTTTTCGCCAGAAGATTTGATTTTTCTTGTCTTACCGACTACGAGAGTTTTCCTTATTTAACAGTCACCACGGGCTGGTTCGTGTCTTCTTAACGGGCCACACGTACACCAAAGTATCGAGCAAAGACCAAAGCAACCTGTCGAAGTGAATAATAACACCAACAGTGTGTAATACTAACTATCTCTAAAATGATGCTCCTTTGCCGTAGTACTAATTATTAGCCATTCAGAACGCACTACTTATGCGAGTGATTCCGACGAACAAGCAGAGTAAAGGCCGGTTCCTACTTTCAGCGCGATAAACGCGAATTTATGAGAGTCGGTCAAATATTTTAGCTACAAATTCGCAGAAGTTGAACACGTTTCAACTGTGGTGAAAATTTGCTGCCATTATTCGCGACGCCTTTAACGCTGTCGCTCCAGCTGGTGATTTGTAGTAAATGTGAATTTGTTTTCATTTTTCTGTTGGCCAGGTTGCAACTTCAAGACAAAACATTAGGGGGATAAGATATGTATATCGCAATTATGAGATGCCGATTGATTAGGCCTATTTTTACAACTGATGAGACTTTTGAAGTGAACATTTTTTATTAAGTCTGCGTTCAGTGAGTGAATATTCGCACATGCTTCGATATCTTTGTCCATAAATAGTGAGACATTGCGGCGCGCACTTTTTATTAATAAAGTAGGTGTACTCTGGCTACTGAGTCAGTCATATGTGAAGTAGATGGAGAACAGGGAGGGAGCCAACACACAGCCGTGCTCGACGCCTTGGTTCACAATAAACTGAGATTGTGCCGTTGAGGGAGACTCGGGCCATCATGCCAGTGTGACCGCCTTTAGAACAGCCATAGTGACGCAGAAGAGACCAGAGACACTGGTAAAGTCGATGAAAAAGATGTACAAGGATACGTTCTGTTCGATAGCTTTCTCTTGCAGCTGGAGCACTGTGAAGATTACATCGATCGTTGATGCGGAAGCCACACTGCGACTCAGGGAGAACTGCATCGAGGATCAGAATCACTTTGAAAAGCATTTTGCCAGCGGTTGAAAGAAGTGAGATGCCTCAGTAGTTGCTGCAATCTTGCTTGTTGCCTTTCTTCTTGAAGATGGGGATGGCAGTAGCGTCCGTGAACTCCCGTGCCACATGCTTCTCATTCCAGATAGCTGAGAGGACGTCATAGAGAGCACTGGTGATCTGTTATCATCCATTGTGGTAGATCTCCACTTGCCATCCATTCCGGGAGACTTGTTTGAGGCAAGGCTTCGTACGGCCTGTCGCACTTCATCTATGAGCAGAGGATCATCAGCACTGAGAAGCATTGGACTCAGCGATTCTGTCAAGAATCGAGATCTCAGCGTTTGGTCTTTGGTTCAGGAGCTGGGCAAAGTGTGTCCGCCATAGTTCAAGGTTATCACCCTCTCAGTCTGCTGGAGGAGCAGCTGATTGGCAATGGCAGACCCAGTGCCAGAAGTACCCTGTAGCCTTGATCCCTTGGGATTGCCAGACCAGAAGAAGGTGTGGGTCTTCTCCCTCCTGTCTCCTGTGACCAGGAGCTTCATCGCTGAGAGAACAGCGATGTCCACATCAAAAACATCGAGCTCCTCGCCAAGCAGAGCAGTTCGTCTCTTGGGGAGGTTGGGGTTGTCGTCGAGGAGGGTTCGCACGTTCCAACATACGATCTGTAGCTTTGATTTGAGGTTTCACCCACTGAGAAGGAGAACCCACTGAACGTAAGGCAGGCAGCCAGGTTGATTAAAGGGTGAACCTTTTACCTCACGTTTTCTAGAGGCGTCCTCGGATTGAGGCAGGCGGGGCATTCCTTGAAAAAGGCCGCCTGATCGCTCAGGAAGGACCTCACAGCACCTCACCCGTCAGAGGCTGTGCGACCATCACTCCTAAGCCGCACAAATACAAGTTCTTGCTACCGCTTTCCTGCTTCTCAAACCTACTGGCACCATAAGAGGCCTTGTCACTTTGCGACTCGGAGTTCCCGAAGTGGCCCGCACAAAAATTAGGTGAGGGGAACATTGTGCGGGTACTCTCCCTCCCTCTGGGTTATGTGGCTGGAGAATCAAGTGGCAGGAAGAAGATCCAGACGACTGGGCCAGCAACTTGACTGCCCAGCAGTATCAGACTCATGATGCCGATAATCTTCAAAGATGTAATATTTCTAAGATGTACAAGGCACTTGGCCGAATTCCTCCTGTCGCTGCTCCGTGATGTTGAAGACGGCAGAAAAAAAATGCAAAGATTCACAGCACATTGTTATACAGGTGCACTCATACCTGCGTATTAAAAGAGATAAAGGTAGTTGCCGATCTGACTTCTCCTTCACGAACAGTACTCATCAAGTAGCCACTTTTTATTTCATATTGCTGTGCACGTAGGCCTGATTATAAATTCCACAACCCAACGGCTGTTACATTAATGGTAGTGCCGAATTAGTTGTAACCGTGCGCAATCCCGATGACCAATTACTATTGTCTTGTCCGCCATTGTTCTTTTCAAAATAGCGTCATCAGTTATTAAATTACAGGAAAGATTGGGCTGGCAATGACAACATTCAACCGTATTTCATGATCGGAAGATCATAACTGCGTATTTGAAACCCTTTTGGACTCTGGAGGCAAACTAACCTCATGTTTTACATCTGCTGTAAAGTTCAAATCAGGTAAATTTGAATAATGCAGAAAGTTAAGACTAAGGGGTATAACATATTCGGCATAATTAACTGGATGATCGTGGATACAGGTATAAACATGAACAGTCATCTGCAGACTGCATTTTATGACGTCACCCTCGTGGTATGATGTACTAAAATAGAACTTTCCAGTCTTGACTGGAAATAATGATACATTGTGACCAATGTCAACATATATTTTAATACGTTTATTATTTCCATTGGTTGTCAGGCGTTGCTATGGCTTCGGGGGAACCGTGGAAGGACCTCAGACGATTCTGCCTGACCGTCTTGAGAAGCTTCGGCGTGGGTAAGTCCAGCTTTGAGGAGCAGATCGGCGCGGAGGGCCGAGCGTTGGTTCAGACGATGACCAGCTACGGTGGCCACCCCTTCGACCCCAAGTACCTGATCGGCAACGCCGTGGCTAACGTAATCTGTTCGGTCGTGCTCGGAAAACGATACGAGTACTCAGACGCAAACTTCTCCTACCTGATGCGAGTGTTCCATCGGATCGTCAATCACGTTGGGTCCGGGGGACTCTTGAACGCCGTCCCGGTCATGCGCGTGTTCACGCGCAACAAGGCAGACGTCTACGCGAGCTTCGGCGAGTTCAGGAGCTTTATCCTCTCCGTTGTTGAGTCTCACCGAGCGACATTGGACCCAAAGAACCCACGGGATTTCATTGACGTCTTCCTGAATGAAATTGAAACCAACGAAAAAGCCATGTCGAATGGCACTATCCAAGAAAACGGTTCCACTTCCACGAGCGGTTTCGTGGCTAAGAAGAGCATCCCTCCTAATGGTCTCCCACGGACGCATCACCCTCACCTCAGCGACAAGCGCATCGTGGGCACCATTGGGAACCTGTTCGCAGCTGGCATGGAGACTACTGCCACCACTCTCCTCTGGGCCCTCCTGTACATGGCTGCCTACCCAAAGATCCAGGAGCGAGTCCAGGCAGAGATCGACGCTGTGGTCGGTCGCAATCGCCTGCCCGTGATGGCAGACAAACCGGAGCTTCACTTCACCCAGGCCGTGCTGCTGGAGGTGCAGCGGATTGCGGTGGTGACCCCACTCGGGATACCGCACGCAGCGGCATCAGACACTGAGGTGTTGGGCTTCAAGGTGCCCAAGGGTAGCCTGCTGGTGTCCAACTTTTGGGCACTCTTCCGCGATCCCAACATTTGGCCGGAGCCGGACAAGTTCAAACCAGACAGGTTTTTGGATAAAGATGGTCTTGCTTTCAAGCCTGAGGAACTTATACCATTTAGCACAGGTACCAGACTATCAGTGATCGTAATGCCCATTGACAAAAAATTACAATTAACACCTACAAACGATGGCGTGTCCGCGTTGTGGGTCCACGGGGAATGGTAAAATGAAATTTCTTTCCATCCGACTGTCCAATTTTGTTTCATCCGTGAAAGAATCATCACCACCCAAAAGAAAGGTGGTATAGTTGCGTTCATGAAATGTTGGCGATTTCACAGTCTATTTAAACAAACTGTAAAATTCCCTCCGCTGGATCGATATACCACCATACGAAAGTGAGACCTGCTTAGAGGTCTACTTAAGCATACATAATGACTTCAAGGAAATCTATATTTTGCATGAACCGGGCGGGCTCCAACAAGTCCGTATTGTTCCACGTGTATGTAAAGTTTGCTGATTTCATGGTTCTTGCACATCGGAGTAACCTTATTTTTCTTGTCATTCCTGCTGAATGAGGGAAAGAAATGTGAAATGCACTGAATAAGCCGCCTGGTCGTCCAAAGGGAAACAAAAATGTTGAAAATCGAGAAGCTCGACCAGGCAAACTTACGAACGGCTCGGTGTTGTATGATAAGAAGCAGCACGTTCTGCTCATTGGCCTGGCATTCCATTTGAACCTTTAACTGTCTTGATTTTTATAGGTCGCCGTAGCTGCATCGGGGAGCACCTGGCCAAGATGGAACTCTTCATCTTCTTCAGCTACTTCATGCATCAGTTTACCTTTGAAAAACCCGACGAAGCGCCCCCGTATACGTTTGAGGCACGGGTTGGCTTAACCCACTATCCCGTGCCGTACCAGATCCGTGCTCTCCAACGAAACTAAAATCTGTACGGCCCTGATTTGTTTCCACAGCATATGCATACATTTCTAATTGCTCAAGTCTGGGGGTCCCTCACACTAAGATCTTCTCGGTACCTTGACACGATTATGCCCTCCCGGGTTGGTAGAATGTACATGTAATCTAACCCCACATAACGAAGAAAAATTAATACAGTTTTCTTGCAACTATGCTCTACATGGAAGCTGAATCAATTTCCCAGGTACGGTCACGAAAACTTGTTATTTAGTTAAGGCGTTTTCTCTTCTGATAACTCCAGAAAAAGCTGCAAATTCTTTGTTCTGTCTAAGATACACTTCCAGACCCTAATCTTATCTGCTCATGCCGATGACAGTGTCTTCTTTGTATCATGAAGTTGTTGAGAGTCAAAAATTTGTTCAAGTGCCACTCTAGGAGATACGCTGTTTTGCTGCTACCAACATCCAAAGGTTAACTCCATATCCTTACAGACAGCATGCTATTTTTATCGCGTAATACACCCAGGGAGATATTTATGTATGCATAGTATATCAATCTAAATTGGGGTGCAGTTTTTCGTGTTCCTCTCAAATCGGATGTTTCCAAGAGCGATTAAGTAATGCAGAGCTACCTGCCAAACAAATTTGGTATTTCCATGTCAAGTTAAACAGGTATGGTGTAACAGGGACAGCAACCTGTCGCACTTTTGGACCCCAAATAGAATGATCCACGTACACGTTATGGGCGTGTCAAGTGGGGGAGCAAGAGAGGTGGTTCCAACCCCCCCCCAAAAAAAAATGGGAAAAAATAATGTATGCAATGCTGTATTGTATCTTCATCTTAAAAAGGCTTTGTGTGCAGGTGGCCATCTTGTGGGGCAGTTGTTTTGTTCCACAGGGAAACTTACTTTGCGGATACCTGTAGAAAAACTTGCCTGCAAGATGGCAGCCATGCAAACGCTCTATGAGTGTTTTGGTGGGGTCTGCCTGATGGTCTGGAGGTTCGATCGTCCGAACGCATAGTTCACATTGCTGGTTCGTTTATATTCCAAAAAATGAAGAGCGGTTTGCAAATCTGATGCGATATTTCGAAAGTTCTCTCTTCTGAATTTAGAATAAGGTTCGATATCCCGAATGCCGGGACAATAAAGTTTAATAATCAACCTTCGGACTATCGGGATGTCGCATTTTGTTGCAGGTGCATTATGTTGTACTTCCACCGAACAGATATATATCGTGTATATAGGTGGCTAGCTACAAGGTTAGGACAGGGTATAACAATGCAATAAGCCTCCAATAGCCTACAATCACATGACACGCCTTACCCTCCATTAATTAAAGAATGACTGTTTGACAATTTTTGTCAACATCTTGGAAGCAATTCAGTTTTCTCATCAAAGTGTACATTTTTTGATGTGATGAAGCCCCACTAATTGGCTCCGTGAGTCCTTTTGTGTTTCAATATGGGGCGATATTCACGTGTTTCTTAAAATTTGGCGTAATAAAAACTACTGAAGTCTGGTTACTATTTCAAATCTACCAAACGGAAATGTCCAGAGGATGTGTTGTAAATACTAGTAATCGACAAATGATCCTCCTTAGAAGAAATTTTCAGAATAATAAAAGTATCTGTTTGCATCACACTTTTCTTTATTATCATTTTTAACCAAAATAACTTTAATCATTGTTTGAATATTAGTTTAATTCAAAAATTAATAATACTTTTGTTAGGTAGGTGCATTGAGTGTTGCTGTCTCTTAGAATTAGTGTTGAAATGGTGAATCAGTTTGCAGCAATGGCCAGTTATAATTCTTTGTAAAACAATGGATAAAATTGATACAAACCGGCACACAACTAAAATACAACTTGTAAGCAACGATATCAAATCATCGAAAATAGTCCCTTCCACTCTTTACGACTCTGCCTGTCTTTGGCAACCTTGATTCAGTATCTATATAAGATCTTTTTTCAGCATTCATTCATCCAGCGATAAAAAGGAATCGAACGTGGAAAAAATGTTGGTTGTACTGTAGAGGATGTGTAATATAGTTACAAATTTATTTTTGGTCTTAAGAATTATTGCAATTTTTTTCAGTTTAGGCCTACTACCAGAAAATACATTTGAATTGTATAATCTGTGACGGAATGTAATTCGTGCAGAGTTACCCATACGTACATGGTGTTTATTTATGACAATAATTTCCTGAAAAAAAACTCTTTTTTATACGTTGGTATCATAAAGACCATCCATTATAGCGCGGCCAATAGGGTGGATGCATAGAGGCAGAATGCAACCAGTTGGAGAATTTCAAAGCAAATTTAAAATCAAATCCGAAAAGGAGCGGGAAAAGAACATGAGTTCTGCGTTACAAAAATGCTCCCAAGTTCACGACATTCTCCGAAGCCTTAATTTCGTCTAGCGATTGAACCCATACTGGACGAAAATCTGTTTTGCAACGGGCAAACAGAACCTTGGCCATGCACAGCAATGCGAATGTCTCCTTGCGCCAGTGTTATTTGCAAATGGAACTTATGAAGCATGAACAATTGTTACAGAAATAATAAATTGTAATTGTCTTCGATTTTAATAACTATGCTATTGTGGGATATATATTGCTCTTTGGAAAAATACTAATTAAAAACGATAACGTGATCTGTTTCCTTGTTCTGACTGGATTTTGCTGGCAAGGTCGTCTCGCCATTATACTTTCTGCACGAAACGCGTTCGTGTCCCCCCCCCGGGGTATTTCGGTTCGGGAGCGTCCCAGAGCTTGAACGAAAAGAGGCCATTTGAGCTTGAGGAAGATGTATCCACCGCTTGGGTTGTTCGCGGCTCTCCTTGCTGGCTTGATTCTTGGAATACAATTCGGGGAGGCTGCCACGAGATTTAACTGGCGCTCAGTAAGAAGGGTAAGATTTTTCAGGTTTAGTTCTTGACCGAGATCGTTTCACTGAGATGAGAGAAAGAATATACCTTGATATTTCACCCAGTTGGAACGGAGTCTTGAAATTTGGCATAAATTCGAAAAGCATAGTGTAATAGGCTAGTTTCTGGGCTGATTTCTAAATGCAAGCCGTTTCCGGCATGGTTCAGTTCAGAATCTGTAATGAATTACTGTGCACAAAGATTTTATTCACATCCATCAGTAAATCAGTCAGTCAATCAACAAACAGTCATGAACATTGTCATTCCCATAATGCCATGCGCTTGAGTACAAATAACAACAGTTGTAACAAATTCTAATATGAGATATAAGGAAGAAAGAACATTATTTAATTGATGGTCAACACAATTTATTAAATTCAGAACAATTCCAAGCATGCTATATTCGCTGGTAATTGGATGGAATTGAACAGTTTGATGTAACTTGAGACATCCGTAGAGGAAAATCGCCAGCTTTATGGATACATTATTTTGATTATCTCCTCTGAAGAATTCAATTAGGCTTCTCCATGGATCCCGTGGCAGACAGTTTGGAAGAATTCAGCGACCTCTCCCTAGCAGTGTTGGGCACACTAACGCCCACTTGCGTGAGTACAGACCTATAGTATTGGTTAACAGAAGCAGTTGTGAAACGGAGAGATCCCCCCGCGTTGAGTGAATCATTGTTTTGCTGTCTCAGGAATTCTTTTCCAACATCTTGGGGCGGATGTGTTGGGTAACAATAATCTAGAGTATTTACAGGGATTGGATATGTGGAAGGGGTATTCCTCCGTCTCATTTCGTGCTATTACTCGGAACACAGACATTCAAGCGCTGAAAGGGGTTTGAAGTGCACATAGCCATGCAACCACACTATCTGAAATTTTCGTCTTTCAATTGACTCATGCACAGGCACTAGTCATAAATCATTAAAGATCTCGCCAATGGTACAGTGCTGACGGCATTGGTAATAATTCCAACCAGGTTGACAAAATTTCAACCAAAGAGCATGCAAGCAGAGTTCGGCTTTTGCATGAACTTCAGGCTTAAAAGGTGGGTGGAACAAAGACGTCAGCCATTGTTGATTACTATCGGTTACTCCAATTAGTACTATATTGAGGCTCACTTGAGATTGGGTCTAATCCAACCGTTCAGCTGATGCGTACTATACCCCAGTTTTGTTCATTTTCACGCGAAAAAGTTCATCGAACTTGGCCGACGCGAATTTTTGTCAACCACTAGCGTAGCAGTGTACGTGTAGCAGTGGCGCGAATAGGCCTCTTCACTAATGAAGTCATAATTATGCACGCGTGCGCACAAATGACCTGAACGGCAAGAAGTGTGAGCAGGCCGTTGAAAATGTACAGGGGTGCGACTTTGATGATCATTTCAATCGTGTTTGCGATTAGTTTCTAATTTAAATGGAATTTTTAAAGCTCTGTAAAAGGACCTCATATTTGTATGCATGAGATCGCCGTTTCTTAGTATGGCCCCCTTCCACCATAAGTAGTATAAATTACATTGTTAGTGTTTCTTGGAGAAAACCTGTGCATTTGTAAAAACACGTACCGATGTTCAATATACAAGTATACTGTACGTACATAACTTACCATTAAACTTGGTCATGGCTTGGAGTACTACCGAAAGAAATGGTATCCAGTTGTTGCGTTTGGGGTTGTACAAGACAAAGTGCAGATTCCAAAGAGAAAGGGATCTGGTTCTTCAGACTTCCCAAGTGCAGAAAGCAGCGAATCGAATGCGTACAGTACCGGTACGTGTGCATTGAACATCAGTACCTTTTTGTTTTTTACAAATGCACAGGTTGGCTCCAAGAACACTAACAATGTAGTTTATACTCTTATGATGGAAGGGGGCCATACTAAGAAACGGCGATCTCGTGCGCACAGGAAATATTACGAAATTACGATTTCGTCTTTACAGGGCACAAAAATTCCACTTAAATTAGAAACTAATAGCAAACACGATTTAATGGGATTTCTGAAGAAATGATTATCAAAGTCGCACCCCTGTACATTTTCTATGGCCCACTCACAATGCGCTTCTTGCCACCAAGGCAATTTGTGCGCATGCGTGCATAATTATGAATCTATTAGTGAAAAGCTCTAGGCCTATGTTGAGACGGTAGGCGTCCGCCGGTGAAAGTCCATGCTCATGCTTCCGGGTGCCCTGTCCCCCACCAGATTCGAAATGTCGCACTGCTCACACCCCATTATGTACAAACTACAGTTCATTGCTTTCAGTGCATGCCCCCTTGAAAAAAAAAAAGGTGCTCCCCCCATTGCCCCTGGGTGCCCACTCAGAAATGCAACCCTAATGACAATAGGCAGCCACCGAACACGTTCGTTCTTTAACTGTTCGCATGATAAAAGCTGAGGAAAAAGTGCTGCTCAAATTGAAAAAAATGAGGAACCTTCATCAAATTGTGTTGCATTGTGAGGAAACCTGCAAAGAGTAGCAATTTATACCCACAACTCACAACTTCACAACTCACCCAAAAAACTACGAATAGGAAAATTTTGACCAATTTCGGAAAACTCCATATAAATGGGAGAAATTCCTCTCGTTTTTGATCACGCGACCCCGGCGGCAATAAGCCCTCAAGATCCCTTGAAGAAGTTGGAATCTTTTGGCCCTGGAACTAATCGATTTCCCAGTATATATTTATCCAAAACATATACTGGTACGTCCTGAGTCCCAGCCAGGCAAAATCAAGTGATTAAATTTGGCTGACGTTGAAAAGGCTGTGGTTTCAAATCGTATCTGTTTTAGCAGATATTGTTTTCATGCATGTCTGTCTATTTGTCGTGAAGGCGCCAGATACTCAAACAAACTGCTCGAACTCACAACTGAGGATCTCCAAAGGCATCCTTGCCCTTCATGTGCATATTAATCATTTAAAGACTAACGAATGTAGCGTGGGCGTTCAGCATGCTCGATGATCAGATTTTTTTTCTGTGTGAAATCTTTGCCAGAGGCCAACACATGTAGGTTAAAGTATGGGCGAAACACTTGAGCGTCCTTTGTGGCAAGTTTCGAGGGGTCAACCGACTTTTCACGTTCATGAAGTCATATTGTGCGGTGAGCAATATACAGACGCCCACTATCAGGCAAACTGTCAATTGTATTTATTTTTTCAGGGTCCGAATCAGACACGAAGACAATGGAAAAAGGCAAACACCGCTTCCTCGTCGGGGGGGGGGTGGTTGTTGACTTTTGTTATCTAATGTGACCCAGTTTTTCCCATTCTTTCTGAAACTGTTGGATAAAGTCGAAGCTCAACCCAGTTTGATTTCAAGGGTCAAACGGTTATAAGCCCTACCCTGGGAAGAACTTACAGACAGGTGCAGTGATTAGACAGCGCTATCATCGTGCCTTGCATGGTTGTACTTCACAGCACAGTTCCTCAATACAGCATTGTTGGAAATGTTTTTCTCGTTTAGCAGTAATATACGTGGAAGCCATCTTGCAGGGCAGTTCTATTTGTTTCACAGTTAAACCTCCTTTGTGCATATCCTGCGGAAATAATAAAAAGCACTAGCCTACAAGATGGCAGTCATGCAAACCCTCTATAGGCCCGTACAGGCGCTCATCCAAACCTTTTCAGCTCAGAGCAAATGAGCGACTACAAGGTGTCATTTTGGACAACAGAGTCACGCAAAGCAACCAACTGTAGGTTGGTGGATCATTGTAGACTTCAACTAGATACACTGTGCCTAAAATGCACAATACCATTATTTGCGCAAAGCATTTGCGCGCAATGGAATCTGTTCAGCACACTCTACCTCCTCAGTGTACATGTACAACTAGTCGTGGGTAGCCACGCCAGGTCGGTCGATCGGTCGGTTGGTTTGTTTGGTTATAGGTTGCGTCAAGGTTCCGTTAAAGTCTGCATAGGGTTAGAGCAGGTTGGATTGGGTTGGATTATGGGCCGGATGACTGTATTTGTCACTCGAACTTGCCCTAAGTTTAACCTTTGACGAAAGGTTTTCCGTTAGTGACCTGTCTAGCGGGGGCGGGGTGACTTAGCACCCAGCCCAGTTCTGCTTCCACTATAGAAATTGAAAACGACAGCGCTTTAACTCTCGAAACCATTCAGCGACCTTTACCCTTCCTTTGAATCCCAGCTTTTTCATAACTGGACAAAGAAAAATCGGCTCCTTTTTTCCTGGAAAGGTTCTTGACACTACCCAACTTGGAAACGATAAGACAACAGTGTTTTCTGCAAATGTGTGTTTTTCTTACAGTATAGCGAGCTGAAAGCGTTATATATGTACGCCCCATAACGCCCTTTTCAGAATATTTTTCTGGCAAAGATAGGCATTACGTTTTCTTCATAAATGATAAGGCAAGTGAACCAATAACAAATTGATAATTTTTCCTCTATTATTACTCGAAATCAAGTCATTTTTAGTTCACAAATAGTGTGAAATTGGTAAAGTCCCTTAAAACTTGGAGTATTGGACTTTGACCATAATGTCATTGAGGTAATATTGACCAATCGGAGTCAGGATTTGAAGCTTACCATCCAACACTGACCAGCTACATTCAACATTTCAGCTTGGCGACTGGTGCCTTGATGAAAGATAGGTGAAGGTGATTTCTTTCCATTGGCCTTTAAAGTTTGTATTTTGAAAAAAAAATTACCATGCGTGTATCTGTATCTTGTTGAATAAGCACACAGCTGAAAAACAAACGGCTGGAAGAAAAAAAGTAATGTTTGGCTCGGTCACTTCCTTCATCAGTTTATGCACGAAATCCACTTGTTTTCCAAACCCATGAGACATGGAAAATAGTTCATTATTTTAAAATGGAAAGAGTTCGAACTGCTTTATTGTATCACCAAACTCATTGCCTGTCTCTTTATCAAGTCACCTATTGTGGGTATTAAATATAAAAAACACGGGGGCCCACCAAACGCAAAGTGTTTCATAAGTACATGTACCATTTACCAAAATCAAAGCCGACATAGGTACTCGAACTATTGGTGTGCTGGGCACTATACAGTAAATCGGCTTTATTGTTTGTGAACACTTAAAGCACACTTTGCTATGGGAGTGATACCCACTGTGGGTCACGTGATTTTGCGGGCGCAATCAGTCTGTAAATATAAGGCCGTCGTTGTACTTTTGGTTTTGTCTCATCCCGCCCTCGCAAAACCTGCGAGCAGACGACAAATAATTTGGAGTTGCCAACATAAGTGGCAGCCTAGAAACCGATCACAAACGCCCATGGAAAAATTGAGTCACAGAATATGTCATCGTGACAAAGGACCTGAACTTTCTGAGAACGGCGTGGGGATTGTTAGTTTACTCATGGTTTACTTGAACTGAATATCGAAAAGGACACGAGCAAAAAAAAAAATCGGTGGGGTTCCTGGAGGGTCGCTACCGTGGGTATCTTTACCTGAATTTGACCTGTAATAAATTTCCCGGAGATGATGCATGGCTCGTGTCTTTCCTTGGCCATTTGCCACGGATGGGCGCGAAGCTTAAACAATAACCGTGCATGCTCTAAGGGAATGAAATTCTTCATCTCAACTGAAAAATTTTTCCTGAAATAAATCTCATGAACTTTCCCCTATCCTGGAAAACTTACCATGTCAACTGGGAAGAAAATACACAATAAATTCAACTGCGTGTTGGAATTTTCCAGTCTATAACAGGTCAAACGGGGTTTTCGTCACAACTCGCTGTCTTTCAGGTTACAAGTTGCCTGAAGGCCAACGGGGCCATTGGGGATGATTTATTATTATAGTTTGTATTTTTCTAGGTTGGAATCCAGTTTTTTGTTTCTATTTCAAGGTTTCAACTTTGTGGACCAGCAGTCCCAACGGTGTCCAAGCTACCGTTTCGCCTGTACCTACACCCATCAGTGCATCAGTAAATCGTGGCGCTGTGATGGCTACTATGATTGTTGGGATGGATCCGATGAGGTCGAATGTAAGTTGGAACCACATGATTTAGAGTGAAAAAAGGGTTGCGTCCCGTAACAGACTTCCAGATCTATGTTGTTACGTTGGTATGCACCCACGTTCACAGTACATGTACATTATCATCATCCCAGCGGGTGAAGACACAGACCCAGCTCTGATTTTTATAAACACAAATACATGTAGAACCCGGCCTCCGAATGTTTGATCGGAAGGCTATTTACAAAGAAATTACTGAAGTGGAAAACGGTTCATTCGGTCTATAAAGAAACGGGGCAAGTACGGCCCTGTATGGAACTTAAGTGTGCACACGGGTTTTTTACGCTTTCTTAAAAGCTGCACTTTTTTGTTTGGTTCGGTTGACTGGCTGCCAGTGATGTTTTGTGTCTGGCTGTCTGTCTCAACGAGATTCGTCATCGCTCAGAATTCATTTCCCCTTTTTTTCATGTGCCGCTGTATTTTTTAACCCCTTGATGATTTTTGTTTGATGTGGTAACATAAGGTTGAAAAGAATATACTGTACATGTACAATACATGTACCCTTACATCAACAGTTGTAAAGTGCGTTCTTTGGAAAGGAACTAGGAGATGTTAGACGTGAAAATCTAAGATTTTACATGAATACCACATAATGATTTATAGCCTATGCCGCACCAGACAGAGCTGAGGTCGTTGCAGACGTCAGCACAGGAGTTTCTGTATATAGTTTTGAAGGGCTGTGACTTTTTTCACAGGTAGTAGGTGTCATTCCTACGAATTCGAATGCGAGAATGGAGGTTGTATCCAATTTGGTCACCGATGTGATGGTTACAATGACTGCGGTGATGAGAGTGACGAAAGCTTCCTAGAATGTAAGCATATTAAGGGAAGATCTCCCCGGTGGCGTGGTAGTGAATATCCCCTTTTGGTTAAATTCCATATTTCGATGCATGACACAAACACGATTTGTGCGCCCACACTAGCAGAGACTCTCTGCCTAACCTGCATTCGTTTTACTTCAAAACTGCATGGCGCTTTGGGAATTTCTTCTTTGCGGTTCTTTTCTGTGAGGTACGAAGGCCCGTTTATGCCATTGATTTTTTCATTTTTCGAGGTCACTTATTTTTATGTTCTTATGCATTTCCAGGAACTTTATGAAACAACCGTCTGGTCTCAAGACTTACCTTATTTTATGTACAAGAAATTACACGTCATGAGCCTATCATTGGGTATTTCTCAGCTACTGTTGGTTTTGCTGGGGAAAACCTGAAAAGTATAAATAAGTTTGTACCCGACAAATCCATTGACAGACGACTTTAAATCTATCAGATATAACCAAAATTGCAGTGGAACACAGCATAATTTCTTTCCACATCCTTCAAACTTAGTCACGATTTAAATGTTTTCTATTCATAACTCAGGTGGGATTTGTGACATTTCTACAAAGTTTGCCTGTAAGAGCAATGGACGCTGCATACCACGTGACTGGTCATGTGACCATTATGACGACTGCCTGGATCACAGTGATGAAATTTACTGTAAGATCATTCACTTGTGACTACAGTATTATAAATAGCCTTTCATCTTTCCTTCCTCTTGAAGATATTTGATTATGCAGTGCATTTTTTTTCTTATAGCCATCTGGAAAAATGGACCTTCGTGATTCAACTAACCTCAGTTTCAATTTTTTGTCATTTTTCATTAGGTACGTCGATGCCCTTTTGGTTTTATGTAATTCATAAGCAAATCGGTGATGTCATTCTGGAAAGAACACCTCGATATTGCGTTGATTTGTGTACAAACAACTACCGGAAATTTTAATAATTTTTCACTTCGTAAATTTCATTTCCTACCTTAAACATTTTTTGGCAGTCAGCCAATTTGTACAGAGATGCTAAAAACTCAACAGCGTCTTCCCTTTATGACATCTCAGTAACAGCGCCTTCAGTTGTCCAGAAAAGCATTAGAAATTGTTGATTAATTTCATGCATTTTTAAAGATAGATAGATATAAGAAAATTAAGAAAAATTGATTGCATGGATCTTATGAAAATAACACGTTTCCGGTCTACAGGTTCTAGCGGTAGTTATAATGGGATTTTTAATGTCTCTGGCAATGACGAACAGACCACTACAGTCTCAACCACGACACAGTCTCCCGTCACCACTGAGCCACCTACAACATCCTTACCAGGTAATTTGACTTTTGGTGGTGCAATGGTTAACCACAGCATTTTGGTCTGACGATGCATAACTTGGACAAGTCACAAAATGACCAAATAACGTTATAGTCTACTGGAATGCTCCTTTGAGACTCTGGTTTCTTTGTGTCGGCGTCAACACCTCAGGCATTCTAGAAAAAAAATCTTAGATCCACCTTAGGTGTTGCTTTGTGCATGAGCTAACACATCAGATCCCTTCTCACCCCACGCCGACAGCATACTGTGACTGGTCGCCGTGGGGAAGTTGGAGCCAATGCACAGCCAACATCTGCTACGCAGAGCGGCGGAACCGGACCCGAACCTGCCCGTGCGGAACCGACAATTGCCCTGCGCCGAACGACGGCACCGGGGCAGGTGACCGGGAGTACAGGATGTGCCCGCTGCAAAATTGTCCACAGGACGCAGGTGAGGGGAAGTTTTCACGCAATAGGTTGCTTTTGTTTTGTCACTTTTTTGCTATAACCCAATCTGGTGACTATGGTAACGCTATCATTGGTCATGTGCAGTGGCAATCGTCCATGGTGAAGCATTGCATGGAGCCACTGTTCCATGACAGTCGCTCCGTACAAAATCCAACACAGCGATTTCGGCCCTTAAAGGGGGCCACTGAGAATGACAAGTGAAAGGTCCCTAGATTCGTCTGTAGACAAAGGATGAACCAACTAATGTAACAGCCGACAGCAAAACAGGAAGCAGTAGCGAATCTTACGAGAGCAGGGAAAAGGCTGAGAAGTTGAAGATGAACTACCGGTAGAGCTTCATGGACAAACCGAGAAAACGATTATGTCGAGAAAACGGGTCGTCCAGGAATATTAACTTCTATTAATGATTGAATTTGATAAACACCAGCACATTGAACAGGCCGATCAAACGTCATCACCAGCTGCGTGGTGACCAGGATGACAACCCACCTCCATTAAACCTGGTTCTGGCTCGTCCAGCCATTGATGATTGCAGACAATCAGATAAACAAAATATCCAAGTTAATTCTCAGTAAATTCAGTCTCTGAGGGGCCCTTTACAAATCAATCTTCTTCCCAGATTCCGGATGCGGCACCCACGCCAATCTAGGTTCCCTCTTCTCCGCACGAATCGTCGGGGGCGAGAGCGCGACTCCCGGAGAGTGGCCGTGGCAGGCTCAGCTACGTGTCCGTAACAGCACCGGTCAGTTTGTCTTCGTCTGTGGTGGCTCGTTGGTCGACTGGAGATTTGTGGTGACGGCAGCTCATTGCTTCTCAGGGTGAGAACTGTCGGTTCCTCCATGGTCGGTAATCCTGGTGACGACTTAGAATTCGTCAGAGTTGATGCGGGGTGGTGACCAGGCCAACGAAGGGGAGGTGTTGGGTGATGACGTTCACTAATGACAATCAAAAATATTGATGGGGTGACTATGACGACGATGACAGTGATTGTGTTTCGATAATTGATGAAGTATTGTGCGGTAGTGGTGGATGTGGTTTGCACGGTGTTGTAATGATGACGAAAATATTGAGGTTGGATACATGATTAACGAAGTTTTTTCTATAATCAAGACAAACCGTTTAAGACAATTATGACATTGATGCAAAATGTAAGCCAGCTTCATTGTTAAATGATGAGAAAATATGATTGATGGGTAATGTTTTCCTGGGTCTAACAAGCCCTGCTGATCAGTCGATTTCTTCCTTCCTCAAAACAATGGGTCCAAAGGCTCAGCACCCAGGGTGGTTACTTCGCCGGGTTTCAGAACCACTGAAAATTGGTTGTTTGAGGCCGCCCAGATCCAATAATCCATACAACTGATTGGTTATCTGGTCAGGTCCAGCAACCCCAGTAATTGGTTGGTCATCCTAGGTCGTCACCAGATCGACACAGGAGGCACACAGTTCACAGTCTCAGACATCGTCGCCCACGAAGACTATAACGTTGGTACGTCAGAGCACGACCTGGCTATTCTCGTGCTGAGCGAGCCCGCCGAGCCGTCTCGCACCGTCAACACTGTCTGCCTCGACGAACTGGGCGAGAAGAGTTTCAGCAAGGAGTCGAACTGCTACATCACTGGATGGGGATACACTTCATGTGAGTGCTTGCATTCTGAGATTCTTAATTACAACAGGGAGGAGGGTTGTTCCAGATGGCGAAAACAGTTAAGATTTAATTATGACCTAAATGCCGTCGTAAAAGACTGCCGATTTCTTTCACTTCAAAGATCAAGGTCCAACGTCTACTGTATTGCAAGAGGCCAATGTTCCCCTGATACCACATGACGTATGCTCTAAACCAGAAGTCTACGGTCAATTGGTACTACCCACAATGCAGTGCGCCGGGTATCTGGAAGGCGGGGTTGACTCATGCCAGGTGAAAAATTTTTTTCCAGAATATAAGTATTAGTTTGGTAAAAAAATAAAAAGCAATCACAATGCTTTATTTTTTGGAATGTCAATTATTCAGGGTGATTCTGGTGGACCGCTCGTCTGCACGACCACAGATTCATCGAGTGGCAAGGCACGTTACTACCTCGTCGGGGCCACGAGCTGGGGGATCTCGTGCGCGGAAAAGAACCACCCGGGCGTTTATACCAAACTTGCCGACTACACTGATTGGCTGAGGCAACAAATGGACAGCCACCCTCCGTCGTAGAGGGAGGACTTTCCAATTTATCACAATCCGTCTGTGAATACACTGTCTTGATTCTCGTTTGTCTATTTGGTCATTTGGTGAACAGCACAATTTTGCAACCGCAGAGGAGGTTGGTTTGCTTACCGACGCTGTTTGCTTTAATCTCCTCTTTCTCTTCGTATAATATAAGAGGTGTATTAATGTTTTTGACTTCTAAGCCTAATTTGTTTGTATAGACCATTCTTGTTACAGCGCAAATAGCCTTTTTCTTGAACATAGCTTATGAGAATCTGTGGGTTATCTCGTCGTAGTTTTTGACTCTCGTGTATCCTGGAGTCCGACACGGTTGTTTTGTGTCTTTTCATAGGTTTTATCTCTGGTCTTACAGTTAATTCAACTTTATTGGACGACGTCGTAGGTTTGGGGCGTACAAATATGGGTAATTTAATACGACTTTCTATGACGAGACATTGTGTAGTAGGATAATATTTCAGAGAAAAATTGGGGGAAGGTCCCATAATATCGGTACATGTACTCCGTTGTAAAATACTAGTAGTGAAGACTTTGCAATAGATGCCGTGAAGATGAAGTCTGCCGTGAAAGACTTACTGCTACCCGTGAATTCTTGAAAAGTCAAATGATACAGACCTACACCGGCGCGTAGGGCGGGGTTTATTTCCCCACTGCAAAAATAGAATTTGAAATTCCAATACAAAATCACGTGGAGATATGATTCCAATACGAAATGACGTGGAGATATGATTCCAATACAAAATCACGTGAAGATATGATTCCAATACAAAATCACGTGGAGATATGATTCCAATACAAAATCAATGGAGATATGATTCCAATACAAAATCAATGGAGATATGATTCCAATACAAAATCACGTGGAGATATGATTCCAATTCAAAATCACGTGGAGATATTAAAAGAAGATGGGGTAGACTGAAATACTTTTGTGATACATTTGATGCTTTTGTCGCCTATTTTCATCGTACATTGACCATCCATTTGCCGTCCCGATTTTGCTTCTCAGTGTCATTGGCCTGATTGATTGTAAGATTTTTTGTTAATTTAATGTTTTTCTTTTTCGGTTTTGGTGTGTGTATTGATTAGTTGCTTTAACCCCTCAGATTTTAATGGAATATTCTTTCTCCCTTCCTATTTAAGTTGACCAGGCCATGAGTCTTCTTCAGGAACTTTCTCATTGTATACACCCCTCCAGTTGGAGTCCTTTCGTGCAGGTCTTTCGTGTAGTGTAGCCGTTTTCTTTCACTGATAGAAAAGTATTATTTCGAGCCAAATTAGAGATGGGTGTCCACTAGGAATTTTTTTCCCGTGTCCTGACTAGTTGGTTAAATTTTCACTCCAGATGTGTTGAACAATAAACCAGTATTGAAGGTGAACCAGTGTCTATGTCTTTTTCCTTAGTAAGTTAGGTTAGCCAGGTTCTGGCAAAAAGCTGATTCTTTTATTATCTAAAAATTAGGATAAGCTTGTTGGAGTGAAGTGTGAAATGGAAGTGATGTGAAAAGTACCATAGCTGGGCTGAGAGTCAGAATGCCAGATGATTCCGCTGTGTCAGCATGACATTTGAGTAGCTCCCAAAAGCGTTTTCTCATTGGCCAAAAGATACAATTAGAGACACTTTTGCCCAGTAGGCACAAATTCAGGTGCCTCATGCAACAACTAACGTGCCACGGTTAGGACAGAACCGAGGAAAACCAGATTTTGTTGTCAAGGCCAGCAGTGGAGCAGAACTCAACCACCTTAGGCCTACGTACACCCCACTCAAGAAACTCGTAAGTGTAAATACCCTATTTATTTTGGCAGATTATTCTCTAAAGTTCACAGATGTTTTGACAAGATGAAGTTCCTTTCCTTCACTGAAAATATCAATAGAATTTGTAGATGCAATTTGATTTGATTTTACAGTCATATTTGTCAAGGGTGAATGATTCAGCTGTGTAATTTAATTCGAAAGCTATCAAGGATTATTTTAAAGTTTGAATAGTCAGGAACTTACCTTTTCTTTTCAAATTAAAATACATGTATACTACTTGTACAGTTTGGCCATTTCTTTAAATTTAGATGGTCAGCGGTCACTTTTGATGTCAGCTACCCTGTTACCGTGCTACCCGGTGTCACATATTGATCTAGACGACAGAAACCCTACAAATACCCCAGTACAGCGCTGAGAATTGAGGCAACAGAGTTGACACACCCCGGGAGCCGGAACTGAACTATACGGGATATGTACATTGAAAACTACATGTATTTCTCAATGAGAAAGAACAAAACCTTTTGTGAATTTTTATGACAACGAACTCTAATCTTCTGTGATTGTAAGGAGCCTGAAATAATTTGAAAAGGGTCAAATTGATTTTGTATTTCACTGATTGAATTTGAATTTGATTTTTTCTTGGAGTAACAAAATACGTCAAATCGGATGTTTGAGAATCAGAAAAAAAGAGGCAATTTAACAGTTGATTGTAAACCTCATTTTTGCCTGCAACTTGATGAAATCCTTGATTGAATCGTGTTCTTTTATGCCTATGTATAAAGTTTTGTAAATAAAGCAGTTGTAAACCAGAAGGGAAGAACACTTTAAAACCGAGAAGTTTCCGCCTCATCCTTTTGGCAGTCACATTCTTACACCGATGTTGTTTCAAAATCTGCAGTCCGTTAGAACCATTCTCGGTTACACACCCCTTGCCACTGATCCGGTATCTGTTTGGAAGGCTCGATAAAGGCAGTGAAACTTGATAATATAGGATCTTCGGTTTTGAAGGCTCGATAAAGGCAGTGAAACTTGATAATATTGGATCGTATGTACAAAAACAAATCGATGTCAAGCAATAATATTATGCTTTGTCACGGACCGTGGTGTTTTTCCTTCCTCCTATCTTTTCGTCTCCAGATCGGGTTTCAGCTGACTTTCGTGAATCTGCACTTATTCATTCACTGTAATTTTGTTCATTTTATGGACCAAGTTTGGATCTAGGCCAAATATTAAAATAAACAATGTGACACACAATGGCTCAACGTTATTTTACTCATTTTAGAGTGTCGTGATGAAAGTGGTAGCCTGTTATCCGTTTTCTCCATCTCAGTGAAAGCATGTTTCACATCATGAAGACGCAGAGTTAATTGAGCTAACTCTGAGCAATATTTCCCAACCACATGTGGGTAATTATCATCTGACCACGTTTTCTGTTTCATTTTAATTTCATGGCACATTATGTGGCATGGGGGGTGTATCCAAGACTTTTCGCATAAATCAGAGTCTACTTGTTCAACTCCTGGAGGGCGCTATATCTTACGTTTGCAGAGCATTGTGCAAAACTCTGGCTGCATCCCCCAAAACTTGGCCCCATCTGTAAATAATGCTATGGGAACTGGCCCTGTTCGACGCTTCCATGCAAGCTCCCACCGCAGGCCTCGCCCATCTTGCTCTTGGCGGTGGTGTCGAGTTCCAAATTTCTTATGGGCTTGCCTCCCTGGAGGATTGGAGGCCATGTGGTCACCCGAGGCTCATCTGGCTGTAGTATTCTTGTTGAATGCTGTCCACTTGTCATCTGACGAGTGCTTCTTGCGCTTGACTGGAGAGGTTGCAGGTCACTTCTACCC
>NW_019091434.1:844088-864447 GCF_001949145.1 Acanthaster planci
CAATTGTTTCATGATTATTCCATATGTACTACACAATTTTGGTTTTAATGAAATGCCAATGAATGGTTTCAGTGAGGACAAGGAAGGTTGGTTTCAGAAATGAGGTCAGAGGTCAAGGTCACCATTGTGAATGATAGAAAATTATTCGTAGAGGATAACTTTAGATTCAGTTTTGTTTCTACTATTTCCATTTTTAAGAAACAAAACAATGTTGGGTACACTCGCCTATAATTGCAGGTTGGTTTAAGGATCTACAGTAAGGTCAAAGGTCAAGATTACCGACTCGAGTCGCAAAATAAAGTGATTTTAATTGACTCAGCAATTGTTTACCAAGTGAGTTATTCTCTTCAGACTGTTTGAAATGTCGTATGCACAGTACAACCTTTTGATCTCAACTGAAGTTGTTATTATTGGCATTGGATTAGGGGTTTAATTATAAAAATTAAAGTGAAAGGTTAAAGGTCAGCATGGTTGATGATTGGTTAGGGTGCACTGAACCAATTCAAGCTCTATTGAAAATAGTGTAAAATCAACAAAGTTTGGAGCCCCATGGCAGGCTACTGAGGTCCTTAAGGCCTCTCAAACAAAAACAGTGTGTTATTTGGTCCTTCGGATTTCATTTCATTTTCAATTTTTAGTGGGGTAACCAATAAATTTGGTAATTATCCACCGAAAACAAACTCACCCCCCAAAAAGTGAATGTTCCCAAGTCTTCCCAGCAGCCATTTTTCAAATGGCATCCCTCACCTTTCTCAGGCTCTTCTGACAAATTTTCTTTCACATGTTTTTCTGCTTTGCCCCCAGATGGGTGCCCCTGAATATACAGAGATGATCCTGTGCCATACTTACACAATCCCACAATTTCTTGGCCCAAACGGACCCCTCTTTTCGAAAGAATCTGTAGGGGTACTTTTTAAGCGCCTCGGCCTGGTGGAGATTTTTCCTTGAATTCGATGGGACATTGCACCCTTAAGTTCTGGCAAACCATTCTTTGTACAGGGCTGAGAGGATGTAAAGCTGTACAAGCTCAGTTATTGTTTTTCAGAAAAGCAAAGGCATTGACATTTAATAATTGAAAAGGGCAGGTATTTCTGGGTGCGACATCTGTTTGTTTTAGTTCATCTACGTCCATAGTATTAGCACTGAACTGAAGATTTGTTAGGCGTAATGAAGTCACCTTTTGATATGACAGGTTACTACCCATCGCTGTCATGACACCAGTGGTTGTGGTGTATAACCATCTGAGAGCTCAAGACCCATGTACTGAGTGAGTTATAACAGATAAAGCCTTGTGCCTTGTACTCTAGAGCTTTGACACTAAGATCCTACAAGCTTTCTTCGATGCTGTTCTGTAAAGATTTGTACATTGAGATACCTCCTGTGTGATTTTTTTTATACAATAAAATTGGCGATATGGATTTTTGGTACAAGGTTCTGTGCATCTGCATGATGTGTTGCCCCAGAGGGATATCACCCTTAGAATGGCTGTTTCTTCTTGCTTGGAACCCTTATAAAGCTTTTCGTCCGTCCTTTTTATGAGTCCGCCATTTCCCGGCTCTTGACTTAACCACCTCCTCTCTTATCCTTGCCCCAAACAGTGCCAGTTGTAGTCTAGGTAAATGGGACAGCTCCAACATGGTGAGCTGTGGGTTCAAGTGTTGCTGTGTCTCAAGCCCACAAGGGTCTCGTTGTGCTCCTCTCCAAGCATTGAATTCATTTACTTGTACGGTTGTTGAATCATAGCAGGTGCAATTTATGTTTTCTTTCAGATGTTTGGTACTGTTTTTCAAGCCTTCTGTTCAAGGGGTAAGCAAACTTGTAAAGAAAAGAATCCTCTAATACACGATTTTTGTTTATTGATCTCTGAAGAACACCTTGAATTTGTGCTGCATGTATATCTATTGCGCATCACATTGGAAAACCTTTGGTTGGAACTTGGGTCGAATCAGGCCAAATGATAAACTGTTTCTTAACTTGATCAAAATGATCAGCAAGTGGCTGCCAGCCTGTTGATTTTCTTGTCTGCCTGACAAAATTTCTGACTTTTTCAAAAACGATCAGTTGACTTCAAGCTGCATTTGTTTTGGTTTTGTGCAGAACAATGGGTCCTTTGAGTCCTGGTCATGGGCACATTACGGTGCAATCTTCTTTGTCATATCGTTAGTGCTGAGCATGATGGCCATTGTGGTAAGTGCATCAAAAAATACTCCACGCTCGGGGAGATCTGTCATCGAGTTTCATGTCTGTTCATTTTAGTGTCGTTATGCAGATGGTGATTCAGAGAGTGACATTTTTCAGTTTCTGTGCCTTTCGTCACCACTTTTGTGTTAAGATGCATGGTGTTTTAAAATTCTAAGCACATGTTGGAGGACATATATGGGACACAGTACCTATTGCTATTATTATAGAAAAGTAGTTATCACAGTGTTAGTTGGCAAATAGTGTGGTGCTCATGGCTCAAAATTGGGTCACACTTGCTGCACATGTGAACACGAGTCTGCAGTGTCAGGTCAGCTATTCGTGGTGGGAAGTTGTAAGAACTGAATACATGTTGCGTTGGGACAAATTTTGCCAAAAAAGGTTCCTTACACCAGATTGCCTTCACATTCTTTTTGCCTTGGTGTAATTGATCTCATTCTTCCCAGACATTCTACGCCATGTCAGCGCTATTGTACAGGCAGCTCATGAAGAAGAACGGTAAGTGATCGTCTCTGCGTAGACTCTTTGTGACGGTCCATTTTCTTGCCCGGCAAATTCACTGTTGCAGTCAAAACCAGTTGAGCAACGGTTACAGACAACGTGCATCGAAGGTCATTTCACCTTTTAACCTGCTTTTGGGAGGGGAACCTTTCTGTGTGAATTCATAAGCACCATCTGCCCCCTACAGATTCCCAATGGCTTCTGGGTGGAGAGAATCTGTTGCAGTGAAATACCCTGCTTAGGGATACCAGCTTTGATACCTGTTTTTTTTGTCAGGGCTGCTTTTTATGCTCGCCTCGTAAGTTCAGTCTTCCATAAAGTCCCACTGGCTTCAAAGTGTAGAGAAGTACTTGTAATAGTGGCAAAATGTCCCACTTAGGAACACTTTCCTCACCCTGTAGCTGGGTTTGAAACCCTTCTTCAGCTGCTGATCCTTTCACTAACCTCTCAAAATTCCTTCACTGTAATCACTGTAACTTGAGTTTTTGTCAACATTTTGGTTTAGTGTGGACCAACAAGCAGCGCAAAGCTCTGATCGAGCTGTGCAAGCGAATCTCCCTCTACATATCGGTCTTCATCATCTGCTGGATCCCTGGTGAGAATGCATCAAATATCTCCTCTCTAGCTTCCTGCCACGACTCACCACTCCCAGATGGCTGGGGGTAGGGAGGGGGGTTGTCCTTGATCAGAACTTGCCAGTGTGCACTACTGATGTTACTGATTGTGGAGGAGATTTTTTTTTTTTTAGCTTGCCCGATCAGGCAGGCCATGCCATAAATTTGCCTGCCCGAATTAGATCACCACTTGCCCAAGATTTCTCGGAATCCACGATTATTGTGGTTATTTAATTTAGGCCTACTGCATGCAAGAGTCTTTTATTAGGCCCCCGATATTGTTGTGCTTCCAATTGCATGCCTCTCAAAAATAGGGTCGGTAGGTTGGAAATTTTTTGGGTCAATTTTTTTGGTCAATTTTTTTTGTCCTGATTGAATGGCATGAACGGGAATGACAGCTTCCAAAATTATCTCAAAAAGTGATGAACACCTTGCTTAATCTATGTAAAAATTTTGACAGGCGACAATTCACAAGAATTGTGGGCAATTCACACAGTGTGACTCAGGCAATCATGACGGCAAACTGGCCAACAACTATCGCGTGGTAAGCGTGCGTGAGGCATCCAGACCAGTAGGCGAAAACCTTGTGCTGCAGGAGGAAATTTGTTGAAAGACACTTGCGTCAAGTACGAGCAAAACAAACTCAAATTGTGGCTTTAGGGTTGCATGCGTGTATGGCCGATGTAGAGTAATCGACCGGAACGTACAGTACATGTATAGACTGGTTCTAGTTGCTACACTTCTTTGCATGGGTGCTGCGCAGCGGGAACCAGAGCAGCTGCGTTTAATGCATTGAGCTGTGGACACGTGTTTTCACCACCGCGACAGCAAAACGTGAATGAGAACTGGTGAAAATAACGGAAGTGTCTTTCCAAAAACTGCAAATGTAAATACGAAAACATACAAAAACAAGCATTTTAACGTGAGAAAAAGTTATTGAAAGATATTTTATGAAGACAGAAAAGACATCAGCTTTTCTAGACTTGCCCGAACGGGCACACCTAGTTAGAATTTTAATTGCCCCAATGAAAATTTGATTGCCCAGGGCTATCGGACAGGCGACTCATCGCGGCCTGACTTTGTCAAATGCTTTGCAGGCAAGAACAGTTGGACTACAGTTTAGTTAAGTGTTCAGGACCAGCTCACAGAAGTTGGTTGTGTGAATCACTGGTAATCAAACACCTGGTCTTCACTGCATTGTGGAGCCCAGCCAGTACCACAAATTATCTTGATGATGTTTCAACAAACACTTGACAGGTGGCATGTGTAATGTCTGTCATGGGGGGGAGGGTGGCTTATCGCTCAAGATTTTTCTGGATTTCAGGATATTTATCCACAAAGTGATGGCCTGTTGCAGGTTTAATCATTCTCGATTTGCTACATTTTGCACTCTTTAAGAAAACTGCATGTTTAGTTTACATGGAACTTGACTTGTTTCTCTTTTATTACCCGATCTTGGCAGCTCTGGTCTTGAATATTATGGATCTTCAGTCCAAAGAAGGAGTGTCCTTAATTACATATGATTGGCTGTACGTCCTGCAGGTAAACATTCCGCTTAGGTTATGCCCTAGGCTTTGTTAACATTCAGATGAAAATTGGTCACACATTTGAGTAATGTGAAACATGTTTGGCCCGGAAACATGCTGTGAGTTTGTGAACATTCCAGTGGAAAATAGGTCACACATTTGTGCGCCCTCCCACCTCCCCTGAAACTGGAGTTCTCCACTCTCTGGTCATTTATTTTTGGTGCAACAACAGGGCATTTAGTTGGTAACACCATGCTTCCGTCATTACCAAGTGACTGCACGAAGGAGCTCTGACAGTGTGCACAGATGTCGGCAATTAAATGATATTTTTAAGATTATTGAGAAAAAAGCCTGCCATAAGAAACTTTCAAGACTGGACCCAATAACAGCATTTTTGCAGTACTTTACGGTTCTTATTCCACATTATGCATCAAAGGCTTTATATAAACCATACATGCACTTGATAAGGCTGTGTTATTTTGATGTAGAATTGCTTTGTTGACCATTTTTCCCTGTCGTTTGTTTCCCCCAGGGAGTCACAGCACCTAGTCAAGGCTTCTTGAACTGTATCATCTACGGCTGGACTCGAGCCACCTTCCGCCTGGCCAAGTCTCCACAGGACATGCGGCCCATCCTGCGGCAGTCCTACCGCATCTATGGCACGGCCAGGTTCCCTAAGGCCCCAGTCTCGAGGCAGCACACCACCCAGTCAGCTGGCTCAGAGTTCTCTGATGACACCTCAACTGGCGGGAATCCTGTGTCGGCCGTGGAGGTCCAGTCTCCATGAGCACAGAGGCTTAGCAGATCATGGCTACCAAACGGAGGGGCTACCCCCAGGGCCGGATGGTCAGGGTTTTGTGACCCACGGTCACAGGGTTCCAGACTTGTCCAATCCAGCAGCTGGTTACATGCTGTGACCTTGCGCAAGTCACCTTTATCCCCAACTTGCCTCTCTCCACCCAGGAGTGTATGATGATAAAGTTAAGGCTTGTTACCGTGGCAAAAACTATCGCCCAAAACCAAGCCCTAGCTACAAAATACTCAATTTTGAAAATTTTAGAAAGTTCATCTTTACTCGCAATCACTTTTTGTACAGCAGTTTGAAATGAAACAATGAAAAGTTACTTATCTCGGCCATTTTTTAGACCAGTGTAAATAAATACCTTTATGCCCACTATTGCCAATTACTTATGCATTACTGAAATGATATAAATATCATAGCATATTAATCACTAGCATATTGTAATTGATGAATTCATAGCTTTTGAAAAATATAAAAGTCATATTTTATAGGTGAAGTGACTTTTTAATATACAAGCCAACACGTAATTTGTAAAAAGGTAAATGTGTCTTTTTAGATATTTAATTAAGTATAATTGTGCCAAAACCACTTTCATTTATTTTTGGTATATTACTTTTCATTTAAGTGTAGAAAGAAATATTCCAGTGCAATAACAAATGCTCAACAGTGAAAACCAAAATGCATTGAAACAGTTGTTGAAAAATATCCCAGCAATAAATAATCCCTCCTTGACAAACTGCAGAAATAGTTCCAATGGGCAAACCTTGCCCGCAGCACGTGCTTACAAATAGAATTAACATTACCATGCAGAAGATTTTAAGAAGTGGTAACAGCTGAAGCAAAACCTAACAAGCGTGAAAGTGTGCTTTTCAAAGTTCCATATTACTCGTCCAAGACTGTACAGCTGATCTCGTGTACATTATTTATATGGTTAGGTACATGTATTTTACGAATAACATCAGGCTTGTTATTTTTCCTGTTTCAAAAGGATTATAGGATTTTTTCTCCTTCCATTTCCTATTATTTCCTTCATTGTCAACATTCTGTACTTCAGTTTACTGATGGGGGGGTGGTCTGCAGAGAACTTTCTCCAACTTTTTTTCCAGGGTCATACATCATGTCAGTAATGTATTTTTGTGTATAAATTACATGTAGTTCTTATGCAAGTAGAAGTTCAAGTCTTATGTCTTGACATGCTCGGGAACATGTTCTATTCAAGTGATGTTTTGTTCTGCCTGTCATAAATGTAGAAAGCCATTTGACTTCCGTTTTTAGCTGATCTGATTGAGGAAAAGGGTAATTTAGAAACATGGAAGATTGTGTGTTTTTCCTGACAAACGAGGGCACTGTTGCTGTGACGTAATTTCAGGAAGGATCCAGAACTGTTCATTTTCACAACTCTCTGTATAAAAGTATAAAACCGGAATTTATGTATTAGAAGTATCTGTAAGAAAACCTTGCTCATTAGCCAACTGTGGAGGCTGAAAGAACAGTGAATCACCCAACACAACATTGGACAGTAAATCTAAAATAATATGGAAATAAATATGCAAATTGTACTAGCATAGAAACTTAAAACTCATCAAAACACCCTTAAAAATGGCAAAACAAAAGAAATTTAACATTCAAGAAAACACAAAGATGCGTATAGAAGGGTTGCACTGAAAAAAAGACATTGAATGGCCTTTTAGTAGGAAGTATACTTGAAAATGCAAAACGTTTTTTGTGCCTTTTAAAAGTTTTTCGTTATTTTGAGTTTTGTATTAAATATACACTAAATCCTCAAGAACATGGCAATCCCCTGATCAGCTGACAGAAGCTTTTGTTGTTGCTGCTATTCAAATTTTACATTTTCAGATAAAGCTGCCTGCCAGTTGTGGAAAAATGGGTAGTTCATTTGGCGTCAAATAGCCTCAGGACATCAGCTTTAAAATTCCTGAGAGCTCAGCATTATAGAGACACGTGAAGACAAGATCAAACCAACTGATAGTGGGGAAGAGTGAATTCGATCAGGTACGTGTGTCGATCGACGTGGGATACGAACCCATTTTTATAAAAATTGTCCAAAACCAGTGCAGAATCCACTGCTGTTATGTTGGGTAATTACAACATGATAGCACAAAAGTGAAACAACATATGTGTAAACCATTACTTTGTTCTGGCTACATAATTATTCAATTTAAACATTTATAAAACAAAGCTAACATGTAACATAAAGACTAGACTGGCAAACATATTGAGAGTAAGAAACATTAATTCGCAGTACAGCACAAACATACAAATCATATTAAAAATCTTCCTGTCCCCAGTCTAGAAAGAAACAACCAAAAAACAACAACAAACAAAACACTCCTTCGTACAGCGGGTCTCCTCTTTCTCAGAGTGGCACCCCCGGGTTTCAGCATTGGTGGCGCTGTTCATATGATCACCAAATCCAAAGAGGGCGCTGCGTGCACGTGCGAAACCTCACAGACATAAATAGGTAGGTACGTTTATGCGAAAACTCGTCAACTTCTGTCACAATAAGGGACTAGAAATTTGAGATTTTGTGTTTTTTTGTGGTTTTTTTTAGTTATTTGACATCTGCGGCTATATGTGAGGCATCACTACGTAAAACTCACGCTGCATTGAAAACCCATTTTCAGAATGGCGGACCGACTGAGCTGCGGACAGACAGACACTGCAAACAACATGCAACACGTGGGTGCGGTGGCATGGCACGTCGCGCACGCATGCTCGGCCTCGGGTGTAGTATACCGAGCGCACCGGTGGTCGCTTTAATCCGTTTATTTTCGCAACTTTGTGTATCATCAAGACAACAAGTAAGAAATTACTCTCTGAGGAATCGCTGGCACAGTACTTGATATGGAGTAATGTACATGTGTTTTGCTTTTATTATTCCACACTTACCATGTTTATACTTTCATGATTTTGCAGGAATAAAATTAATATAGGGGCCTACATGTAGGCTACACAAGGGCCCTAGGCCTAGTCCTTGAGACCGTGGAGAAAGGAAAGAACCATGGCGAGACTTATCCTAGGAGTAGGAGTACACTAGGCATGCTGCAAAGTACAATACATGTAGTGTATGGCCCATCTGTGAAAATGACATGAGTATCTAGGCCTATGCCCACGTCCACTTAGATTTTGCACACATCTTGCAAATTGTTTATCCCTCCCAAGCAAGTCGTTGGGTGTGAAGATGTGCTCACGAGTCACGTGCAGCAGCTATTTACTAGGCCATCCCATGATCAGATTTTATAACTACGTTATAAGCCCAACAGGCCCAATTTGGCGTGCTGTTCATATTGAAGTTTTGAAATGTTTGATGCGACTGCATCAGGATGATGTAGATCAGTTAATAATAATAGACTCTACGAATTGCCATTTAAAAAATTCAGATATTGTCCGTCGAAACATGGCAATGTAAACACACTGTATACTCATCAGTGTGAAGTCACCAACTTGGTCTGGATTCAACTCGATCCGAGTCAACTCTGTCTCAGGTCAACTAGGTCCCAAGTCAACTCGGTCTCTTCAACTCTGGAAGGCAGGCACATGGCTGCTGCATGAATAAAAATCTTCCAAGCTAGTTTTAACACACTTTAGCATAGGCCTACCTGTATTTATAATGTAAGTACACATATTTCTAGAATTCTAACATTGCATGTACTGTTCATGTAAATTTACTGACATGTACATGAGATGCCTGGCCTTGTAATTTGGGCAGGCCAGGCACTTGGATGCATCATTAATTACCACAGATGAGACGGCAAAATCCCAGTCTTTCTTGCCACACTGACAAACTTTGGCATATAAGTATATCCAGAATTCTAACATTGCATGTATGCTTCCACGGACGACAGACGTGTTGTTCATTCCACTGTGATCTTTTTGCAGCTTTTTAGTTTTCTTTTTACCTTCTTTTTTATCTGATGCTGTAGTTTTTACGTCGTTGAAGCAGTTTTTTATCGTGTCTCATTTGAACCTGGTCTCGGATGTATTAAACTTTTTTTGAGCATTTTTATTGAGCTTCCTTTCCTGTTCTGTGGTGGGCGACGTTGGAACATTCAAGATGGCGGCCGGCAAGGCGGGAAAATTCGGCGTACATCTATGGACATTTGGGTTACTGAGTGTCTGTGTGCTCCTAGCTACAAGTCTGTACAACACTTATCATAACTTCTGTGGTATCCTTATCCCAGTATTGACCATCCAGCAGCAGTCATCAGGTGGGACCTCTCCTAATCATTCCCCCCCGTTCAATTACCTTCGTGATATGCAATTTTGTTATCTGCAAGCATGACAAGCAGGCATATCATTATTAGCATCATAACCAGGATGATGTCTCTGATAACAGTGATATGCGGTGCTTAGCTGAACTTGAATAGTTTTCAAATGTTTCTGCTGAAAGTGTTTACGTGGGAAACAAAATTGTGTTTTGCAACATCAGCCCTCACGTTCTTAGGCAACCTGAACTTTTGATCTCGCAACTGCTCCTGCACTTAATGGAAAGCGTGGCAAAAGAAACACGTTCGTGGGATGTGACATTCTTTCCCCAAGTTGCACACTGATCAGTATGCACTTTTACCTTTCGGTGAAAAATAACTCCAGATCATCCCTGTGTAAGCTGTCTATGTTGTTACAAGTATGTGTGATGTTATGCTTGTCTGGTGATGTTTATCCTAACCGTGGACCCGGCTGCACGTATCCATGTGGTATCTGCAACAAAGCTGTCAATTTGGCCAGGATATGTTGTGATCACTGTAACATATGGATGCACCGCGAGTGTATCCCCATGAGTGAGGACATGTATCGGATTCTTGCTGATCACTCCAGTTTATCATGGACATGCCTCTCCTGTGGCATCCCCAATTTCAGTTCCAGTTTATTTTGGCAATCTAGTTCATCCAGCTTCTTTGATAAAAACTTATTTTCCATCTTGAGCGACTGTAATGCAGTTCATGACATTATCTTAAGCCTGTCAAATACAAGTCTTACTCGGTCTTCAGGAAAATTCAGCAGGCCTAAAGCCGCTTCCTCCCCACTTCCTAAATCAGCCAGTAAACTCCCAAAGCAAACAGCTTCCAAAATTAACACCAACATGCGTGTTGTGATCACAAACTGTAATGTCGTTCTTGGGAAGAAAGAGGCATTTGCCGAGACGGTAAAGGATTCCAATCCCCATATCATCTTAGTGACAAAATCATGGCTTAAACCTGGTATTAATGATAATGAGTGCATTCCAGATAACTATAGAATCTTCAGGAAAGACAGAGAAGGGAAAATGGGAGGCAGTGTCGTCATTGCTGTAAGGAAAGATTTGATCCCAACGCACCTTGAGTTTTTGGATGTAGAGGCAGAGATGATATATGGGTTTCTATCCAGATGGCTAACTCCAAGCCAATTTACATCGGCTGTTTTTACTGCCCACCTAACCAAGGATCTGATATTATCCAAAAACTCTGAAATTCACTGGGAAAAACTGGACTTGAAGAAGAACCCTACAGTTTCGATTGGGGGTGATTTTAATGTACCAGATGTCAACTGGGAAGTGCTTTGCTGAAAGTTCAGCTCTGAATGCAACTACCCAGCTGAATTAACTACTGAGCTCCTGAATTTACTTGATGATATTTCTCTTGTTCAACTTGCAGATGAGCCTAATCATAACCAGCAAAGAAGATCACATAATGTGCAGAATATCCTCAACTTGTTCTGTATTTCAAATCCATGCTGCTTCCATCCCCTCAAGACCGAGCCTGGTATTTCTGATCATTTCAAAGTCATCGCAGATGCTGAAGCTAGACCTTGTGTCCAGAGTTGTGAGAGAAGGCGGATTTATTATTGGCACAAAGCAGACAGGGATGGCCTAAAGGAAAGCTTGAACCAGTTTAGAGAATAAATGCACCCAAAAATCAATCGATGAAAACTGGCAGAGGGGTCTACGAGATACAGTTGGTGAACATGTACCCTCTTCGCTGAAGTCTTCAAGATTCAATCTTCATTGGCTAACCAGATCACTCAAACGACTGATACGAAAGAAGAATAGGGCCTTCTATGCTGCAAAATCATCCAACACCGATCGACTATGGAAACGGTACAAAGCACTCAGGAAACAAGTCCAATGTGACTTACAGAAAGCTGAACAACAGTATCTCTCAACTATCTTTGAGTCACTACAGACAAATGTCAAGAAGTTTTGATCCTTCAACAAATGCCGTAGACGGGACACATGTGGTATCACCGCACTTTGGAGCCAAGGTTCGTTGGTGAGCGATGCATCCAGAAAAGCCGAGGTACTTAGTAAACACTATGAGTGAGCTTTTATCTTTACTACGCAAGACACCTCTCTTATCCAATCTCTTGGGAAGAGTCCATTCCCAGAGGTGCCAAATGTCACAATTGACATGGTATTACAAAGATTCTAAAAGAACTCAATGTTAATAAAGCCCCTGGACCAGATGGAATCAGCGTCCATGTGCTGAAAATGTGAGCAGAAGAAATTGCTCCGATGCTTCAGATCCTGTTCACACACAAAGCATAACAACCGGGAAGCTTCCAAGGGACTGGCAATGTGCCAATGTATCTGCATTATATACATTGTAAAAAGGGTAGCAGGACAGACCCAGCCAACTACAGACAAGTTTCGCTCACATCAGCGATCTGCAAGTTATTGGAACACATCCTTTACCGTCATGTTATGAATCGTCTTGAGAGATTTGATATCCTGAGTGACCACCAGCACGGTTTCAGGTCGCGCCGGTCCTGTGAAACCCAACTATTATCTACCATTCATCACATTTTTAGCGGTGCAGACAAAGTCAAGCAAGTACATGCCGTCATTTTAGATTTCGCAAAGGTATTTGATACAGTTCCCCACAGACACTTGCTTCACAAGATGAAATTGTACAGTCTGTGTGGCTCACTGCTCTCCTGGGTATCAGATTTTCTCACAAAATGTGACCAAACTGTTGTTCAGGATAAATCGTCCAAACCGGTCCATATAGCCTCAGGTGTTCCACAGGGCACAGTGCTGGGGCCACTCCTTTTCCTGTGTTACATAAACCACCTTCCTGATGGTACCTCTTCCAAGGTTTTCCTGTTTGCAGATGATTGCTTAATCTATTAGACCACGGGGCATGGCCGATTATCTTGCACTTTCTTGGCCCACCTCGTGGATCTATGTACTTTTTCGGAAACCTCTTCAGAATGATGATAGGAAACTCAAAACTAAAATCCGCAATTCCGGCGTGTACCAGTTTTTGCAAAAAGCGCCACCAAAAATTTCAATTTTTCACGTTGTTGGTGTAGGAAAGCGTGACGTGAAAAATTACGTCATCGTTTTTACATGGCCAATCAATGAGACTTTTAGGGCAAGGCATGGTACGTCATTATGGTTCGACCAATAGCAGAAGCTGTACGTACAGTAAGTTGTTTTAGGTACCGGTACAACAGCAAAATGGCCGACATCTTGAGCTCCTCGGATGACGATTCGGGTGAAAAACAGTGCATTATGCACGTTTCAGAGTCCAGATTGAGGGTTTTGCCTTTCTCTAAGAAGAGCTGGATGACGTTCCTCGAGTGTGCCGGCCGGTGGAAAAATGGGCAAATTTCGACAGAGGCTAAAATCGTTGAAAAAGCAGAGATGAATCTCGGCTTGTCTGTCACGTCCGGTGCACACGTACATGACGTTGAATTAGAAGACATCGTGCTGTCAAAGGTAGGCCTAAGCCCTAACACTCCCGATTATCAACTGTTTAAGCTAGCCTTTATCTGTTTGTAGGGCAAGTATATTTTTTTCGTCATTTTGATACATCCCCGTCAATAAATGCACAAGCTTACTATAGGCAGGAGTTATTTGAGTCCGTTCCTGACTTTAAAATAAATTCACGTGTTTATCACTAACAATAGTAACACTGACTAAAGTCACGAAAGTGTCATTGACCACCATGAGCATGACCACTCTGGCTGCAACTTGTATTCTTATGCAGGGTAGGCTACAGTACAACCACAATGTACATTATACATTTTGCACGGTTCCAAGTGAATGCCTTTTAACTATTGGAAAAAGCTCCATATAGGCCAAAAAAGTTAATTCATTTTCCTCTTTATTAATCAATCAGTCCATAGAAATCAATTACAGGTCAGAAAAGTCAATTTTAGCGCTGAGAGAGTACAAGCATTTTCAATGAAAGCAGGATTTTTCAGACCAGTCTCATGCGGTTTGTAAAACAGGATGTCAAGTGAACTTCGTATATGGAACTCTTTCTTAAAATTTTTTTACCTTGATAATGATAGGCCTTGGTTGTAGTAGTCCGTCCTTTCTAGGCCTAATATTGTAATAACATTTAATGCTACCAAATCTTTTTTAAACACAGGGATTTGGCTGATACTCGCTTACTTCTTCACTGTTTGTACATCTCAAGGATCTCATCCAGTAACGTTACACATCACATCATCATCAAAAGCCCCGACACCGATGTTTTTATTATGGCACTCCACTTCAGCAGATCCATGAAATCACCGTTGCTGTTTCATACAAGCAGGGAAAAATTTACGCACCATAAACATCTCTCAAGTGAGCGAGGGTCTTGGAGCAGACAGAAAAGAAATGCTAATTGGGCTGCATTGTTTGACTGGATGCGACTCCACCAGTGGGTTTCATGGGAAAGGCAAAGCAACACCTGCGAAAATGGTGCTAACTGTCATTTGCTGTTTTTCCTAAAATCAAGCTGGTTTGGGATACCATGTTATTGCAAGCATTGTTTCAGTGTTGGAAGGAGTGAGCACAAGACTATATCTACTGAACTTTTTAAATATTGGCATTTGGGAATTGTCATGTATCTGGTTTGCCACTGTTCACAGATGTTTTAAGTGCCCGCAAACAAGTTCGGTAAACCATTTGCATTTTTGAAGCTGTTGCTAAAATAGTGTCACAGTATGCTTGAGACTTATTTTTCAGATTGTATGTGGAGTCATTGGAGGTTTTAATGGAAAATTTTGGATTTTGCCTTTTCAGGAAGCCATCAAGTACCCAGTCTTGAGAAGAATTGGTGACGACTATACAGTGACGACGGAGATAATTGCAGGAGTTGAGGGGTTCGTCTGTCATCTATACAAACAGTTGGATTGTTCTGATGTGAACATCGCAAGGTATGTGTTGATCTGCATTACAAGGGAACCGTGATGGAGTTATCAATGCCTCCAAACAAGGATGCCTTGTGCCTTCATGTCAAGAGGGCAAACTACCAAGCAGCCATATACAAGAGAGCCCTGGATCCGCATCCTGTGGTACCGTCGCCACACGAACATGGATGGAAGATCAACGGCAATGACATTTCATGGATGGATCTTCCACCTGCTCCTAACAGTGTTATGGAATTTGCCCATTGTTCGTGCAAAAAAGTCAGTGTGCCAAAGGAAAATGTAGCTGTCTTGAAAAAACTTGCCATGTACCGACTTGTGCAAATGCAGCAACTGTGAGAACGTGCAAAGTGACGAGCAGTGTACTCTGCCAGAAAGTGATGATTCCGTTGTTGACGAGTACCCTTAACCCCTTACAGCCTTCTACCTAAATCCTGCAATTGTTGGCCTGAATTAAATTTTACTTAACAGAGGTGTGCCCTGTGTCTCCGTCCTTCCAAAATTATCAGCTATCTTTGTGTTTAGGCAGTGCAAGTGGCATTCTAAAGCAGGGTGGCTGCTTCCAAAATAAATTGGGGATGGAATTAAATGTATGCAGGAGCCCCTTACTGCAAACCTGCCTGTAGTTTGGGAATTTAGACCAAATGATTGAAGAAATCTGTAGTCTTTGCTTGATCCAGTTTGCGAATGAGGCATGTACATCATCATTCATTGATATCAATGTCATGATGACATGGACAGTTTTTAAGTTTCCAGTTCAATTTGATAATTTGCCAACAGATGTATACTTTCAGTTTGGTGTTTGCGAATCATGAAGCATTCCTTTCATTTAGGTACCATGAACCTGCAGAGTTTTGGAGGTGTTACATTTGAGATATCATAATTACAAAGGAAAAAACACGGATGCATTCCTGATGACTGCTAAAGTTTGTGCATGTGATAAACTATTCCCTTTTAGATTAACCAAGAAATATTAATGTCATACTGGTTACACTGATAGTCAGTGTCAGCATGTGTATTTCAGTATACGGAAAAGCAACTTCTTTCAATTTGAAATATGACTTGTGTTTTTAGTAATGTGGAAGCAAGTGTTTTCGTCCTTATTGAAATATGGAGTGAAGTTCTGGGTTTATGAAGTACAAGTACAACCGAATAAAAGAATAAATGAATTTTTTTGAAAACATTATGTATTATGCATGCTCAAAACTTAATTTAACAAGGAAATACATTTTCAATTTAAAGACTTTGATGCTTGAAGAGTGAGAAAACTTCAATGGGAATGGAATTTTGATAAATATACCTGATACTTTGCAATCGACACTTTAGGACAAGGTTTACTACCTCAGCAGACACTCACAGTCCCTTTTCAGCAAGCAACAGCAATACCAAAACTTTCTCAATAGAAAATGTACCTGGTTTTTCTTATCCCGACCATTAGAGGGTGCCCTTTTACATCAATAATTAAAATACAAATATTTAAATAACTGGTGAACTTGGGATTGTGGATTTTGACTTTTTATGATTCATAAGGTCTAAACTAACGATTGGCAGTGATTCCACTTAGATCCGAAAGGTGCGCCAAGGAAGGTGATTTCTGAGCGCATTTTGCTGCCATGCCCCGTGGTCTAATATCGTCCTATTGAAGATAGAAACGACTGCCTTGCCCTCCAGAAAGACCTCCACAAGCTTGAAAAATGGAAAAGAACCTGGCAGATAAACTTCAAACCAGAGAAATGTAGCATCATCCGGTTCACAAGAAAACGGTCTTCGACTCATTACAGTTATTCACTGTCTGGTAATAAGCTATCAGGAACAAACCATCATAAATACCTTGGTGTTATCCTTTCATTTGACATGAAATGGAATCAGCATATAGATATAGTCACAGCGAAAGCCAATAGTGTCATCGGGTTCCTTCATAGAAACCCGAGTAATGCCCCAGATCATGTAAAAGCCCAGGCTTTTAAGAGGGTGGTTCGACCCCACCTTGAGTATTGTAGCTCTGTATGGGCTCCGCATACAAAGATTGAGGCTGTCCAGCGCAGGGCGGTGCGTAGTATCATCCAAGATTATAGTAGGACCAGCTCTGTTACAGCAATGCTAGAAAAGCTCAAACTTCCCCTCCTTCAGCAGAGAAGAGGGTACAGCAGCTTAGTCATGCTACACAAAGTCATTCATCACAGTGTTGATCTGGACATAAGAGATCTCCTTGACTTGCAAGAACCTCCATCATCTCGCACACGAATGAACACTAGGAGCTGCAAGACAAATCAACTTGTCATCCCACAGTCTGTGTCACAATCCCATCTTCATTCATTCTTTCCTAAGATGGCAAGAGATTGGAATAAGCTGCCAACACTTCTATTGAGAAGTTATCTAGCTTCAAAACAGCACTGCAAAACCATCTACGGCTGGAGTGAACAACCCCCGAGTTCTGTTCTGAGTGATGCTCATTTAGAGCTTGTCAGACTATTCATCCAGATCCAGACTATATTTACACATATAGTCCTGTACTGACAGGTGCATGAGATGCCTGGCCTTGTAATTNGGGAAGGCTTGGGTGCATCATTAATTACTTCAGATGAGAAGGTAAAATCCCAGTCTTTCTTGCTAGAATGTCAAACTTTGGGATACACATGTACATGTAATTAAGTATTTCAAGATATCTAATATTGCATGTACACGATAGTCTCATACTGACATGTGCAGCTAATATGCAATGCCCTTGGCTGGTTCCCTGTCCAGTCACACACTGCTTGCTACAAATAGTTGGTAGCGCAGCTCGCACTCTGTGGCGTGACACAAAAGTGGCAAAACAGCCGTCAGCGGGGCAATATTTATCTGGAGTGGGAAAATGGCAACAAAAATGCATAATTTTCTTCAAACGAGGAAAAGGCAAGTTTTCTGCAATCAGCATCCTCGGGATAGTTCACCCCCTAAGTAGTGAACATACATGTACCGGTGCAATTTCAGCTCATAAAATCAACCAGATGTTTAGGTATGCCCCTGGATTTCCTAGACAAGGCTTTTCAAAAGTAATCCCTATGAATCAGGACAGGGCCCAGAATATGACAGAGGAGTATACGTCAGGCCCTGTTTACGGGTCTACCTTCCAGGTGGCCTTCCTGTACATTTGTACATCCATGATCATATAGGCCTGCATCATACATGACAAAAATGTCGAGTTTACACACTTGCTACTGTCACTGTATACTGTACTGAATTCCAAAGCCTTTGCAATTACATCAATCACGTACTGTATGTACATGTAGGACTATTGACCTGATTGCCAGTTCTGTTTTGTTTTTTTTTTGAAGTGCGAAATGAACGCTTTGAAAATGTACCCACAGTGAAGACAGTAACTATTAACGTTACGCCTGCTTTTCTGAAAATAAGTATGATGTATGTATATTTAGAGTAATACTAGAATTCATCAATCTTGAAGAACTTCTTATGTGGGATGTGGGATTTTCAGAGATTTGTTCAAGTGTGCCACAAAGAGGGAACAGTCAGCTGAATTCGTGCCAATTTCTGGATGCTGTCCAGTTTGAATTTCAAGTTTTTAAATCTCATGACACCAAAATTGTTCACAGAGGGGATCAGTAGCATGTATTTTAAAGGTTATAATATCATTATTTACTGTAACTGAATGAATTCAAAGTTTTTTAGCAAAGAGGTTTGGCCGTGATGCGTGTGGAAAGTCAGGGAAACGTTGAAGAGTGGCACGTTACAGACTCAACTTCATTAGGGCCAGGTTAGTGGACTATACCTCGGTATACGTGGCCCTACACCTAAACTAGAAACAAGTGCAGGAAGGCTTAACATTGGGATAAAGCTCCCCAGCTGTGAACGGTATCAGCCACATACAGGTATTTCTCAGTTGCCTTTTGATTAAGTCACCCAGCAGTTTATCATGTTCAATTTGCTCAATGGCGAATTCCTGACCATCACGCCTGTTGGTAAATTATTTGTCATCTGGATACCATAACTTTGTTACAACTTTGATTTGCTCAAGATCTTCACTGGCAGTGAACATGTACAACTCCAGACACCAGCAGTTGTGGTGATCTCTGAGAACGTTAATTACGGCACACCACTTTAGATATGTTCAGCTAGCATCTATCATGTGTTGCATTGAATCTATTTTTAACATAAGAGTAGCTCCCCTTAGGCTTTCGTGCCTGTAAAAGTATGTAGTATACCCAGCACAGTCATTGCAAAAGTTTAGGACCACTCATACAAAAATGCATCAAGCTGAAGAAAAACCAAACTTAAACCAATCAATCATGCCAACTTATGTTTATTTTCAGTGTGTAATCTTCGAATCTTGGTTAAACAGCTATTTGACTACATTTCCATGGTTTGAAATTTTAACAGTTAACAGTCTAATGTTTTGTGTGCCCTCCTTTCTCCTGATTACCATTTTGCAGTTGATTGTGTGTGTTCATTTGATTCTAAAAGAACTAGGAAGTAGATAGAATCTGCCCCCTCAAGATTTTTTCCCGATATTGCCATTGTAGTCGAGCCTTCAGGAGTTTTTCAGTAACTCTTTTTGTGGTCTTTTTGACACCAATTCTGTGAATGTCACACATACATGTACATGTTTCTTTCTCGCTACTAGCACCCCTTTTTCCTGAAAGAAAAAGCAAAAAAAAAAAAAAAAGCAAGTGGTCCGAGCCAATTTGGCTCATCAGGCCGGTGTTATTTGCAGTTTCCTTGGCATAAAATGATTGAGAATATTTCTTTTCCCCCCTGGATGGGATGCCAGTCCATCGCAGGTTGCTTTCCAGCTAATGCTGGTACCCATTTATACTCCTGGGTGGAGAAAGGCAAGCAGGGGTGAAGTGGCTTGCCAAGGGCCACAACATAGTGCCAAAAGCTGGATTCGAACCTCAAACCTTATAATTGGAAACATAGAACCTAATCACTTGGACACATGAAAGAGGTCTGCCATACTTTTGCATTTTTTTAATGAGCCATGCCTTAAGTTTAATAAAGCAGCTTTTTTCAGTCACTTTGACAGCAGTTCTGTGAAAATCGCACGCGCTGTTCTCATGCAGCACCCACTTTCCTGAAACAGGTCAACCAAAAAAATGTACCTGCACTTTCAATTGCTGTGCTGAGTGCACACGGTGGCTGGTACACTTGGAACCTTCAACTTCAAATGACCATATCAACTATAAGTTGTATGTCAGATTGATTTGAAACTCCACATCTTTCTTTCATTGTCCAAAGACGGTGATTTCTGTAAGAGAGTTGCTCAGAAGAGTGGTAAATCTACGTACCAAAAGAAACCAGACCACTAATGTGATCAAATAGTTGTAGAAGATAATAACATCTTCTCTTCCATCAGAAGACCGTGAATGTGTCTGGGAAATTAAGATGAATGGCACCTGCACAAGGAGCCGAAGGACATTGCTAATGCTTTCAACACCTATTTTACAGAGATTGGAAATAAACTCGCGCAAAATTTTGATGATGGCACTGATAGTGCATGAGTAGTATATATGATGGGGGTTCTGGACCACTTTTTGTAGGAGCCTCCAAAAGCCAAATAGAGCCTCCCAGCTACCATT
>NW_019091434.1:872997-923551 GCF_001949145.1 Acanthaster planci
GATGGGCTAGGGTGGAAGTCCTAGGGGCTGGAAGTCTGAGAGCTGATAGGAAGGGTAGAGTGGATAGCTGAGGGCTTGGGGCTATCAGTATTAGATCTCTGAGGATCCCATGGGGTTGAAGGACATAGCTTCTTAGTGTTCCACATTGCTGTTGGGTTTATTGTAGCCTTTATAAGATTGAGACTAAAAGGCTCCAAAAGGGAACTTTATATAAGGAGCTTGGAAGATATTTAAGACTGGCAGGGCTTCCATGTAGGATGAGGCTGTAATGTAAAACTAAAGATGGAGACAGATGTACCTTAAACTCTGGCAGTGTAAAATGGTCCAGATTAGGAGAAGGGTTAAATGGCAAAGTACTGCAGTTTTACAAATAGATATACATGTACAAACAAGTTGTTCTGCTGGTTTAAATAAATGAGTATTTATTTTGCTTGCAAATAGAAATTAACTGGTTATAGCAATAAATGGTGATTGTTTTACATACACACAAAGCATTTTTACAAGATAATATTTTCAAATGAAACAAATGTCATGTCAGTGCTAGACAGGTCCTTAGAATGCACGAAAAGGTGTTTAGTGAAAAATATTGTTTTAGACAGTAATTTGGGAAACAACTGGTTAAAATTTAAACATGTTGGCGGGAAAAAAAATAGTTTTATGGCAAAAATAAAAAACTGTTTAAATCAACTATTTCTTTTGTGCACAGAGTAAGGTCTTTAGAATGTTTTCAAAAATTACATTTTTGCAGTAAAAACTTTTCAGCACTGAGCCAACAATTTGCAACTTGCAGCTTTGTGGTAATTTTGGAAAATACAAAATGCACATAGAATTTTGTCAACGGAATAACTTATAAAGATAAACAAGGAAATTGACTGGAGTGGGATTTGAACGTGCGACCTCTGGAACACTGTACCAGTGCTCTACCAACTAAGTTATCCAGCCCTATGTCAGTGGTTCTTCCCATTTGTCAATATCTCTGTTCAGGGGGGCGAACTTGTTAAAAGTGAGGTTCAGAACAGCTACTTGGTATTTTGGCTGCCTGATTGAGAACACCATTCACTTTCACTTTTTAAAAGCATGCAATAGTTACAAGCTTTTAGTCCTCAAAAAAGTAGTATCAAAGTGTCTGAAGTCTTTCCAAATGGTAAATATTTGCAAATTTTGAAGTACATGTAAAGCATCTTGATAACTTAAAAGTAAACATGAATGTTTTAATGTGCATTAATATGAGTCAATACATTACGATGAAAAGAAACAAGTTAAAGGCGAACAATAAGTCTTTCTTCAAAAGCAAGCTCACCAATTGTCTTCAATTTTCAGATTACCTCTTAAGTCATGAAAAATTGTACACGTAAAGTACAGTACAGCATCACTATAATGAACAATTCGGTATACGGAAGATGCCTCTTGGCTCCCAAATTTTCGGCGCACTTTTACTGAATATCATAAATTTGCTTTAAATTAAAGAAACAAATTTAGGACTGATGACAGTGACACAAAAGTTAAGATGTCAATAAACTCCAAAATTGGAATGGCCATGTTATGAGTCCATAGCAAAACGAGCAGCCGCACAAGAGAATCTTTTTTACATGAACAAGAACACAAAAGTATGTGTATCAACTAACATTTCAACATAGGAAATAGCGCCCTCTTTTTTCTGCAAATGGCACCCTCTCTGTTTTGGCAAATAGTGCCTTCTTTTGCCAGGACTTTTTCCCCCTTTTTACGGAAATCAGAACATTTAAATTTTTAGGCCTATGAAAATGCGACAATTGGAACAGTACAAATGAAATCGCAATAGTTGGGGAGGTATGCTGCACCAAGCATTGTGTATGGACCGTGCCCTGTTCATTATAGCTGCATTGTACTGTAAACCAATATACACTACTCAAAAAATTAAAGGATAAGACATTTGTCTTTGAAATATTCAGCCAGGTGTGTACCTCATTGACTTCCCTTATTGTACACTGAAGCTCATGTTCATGCTTGGTTGAGCACCATAGAATGTGAGACAATGCAATTGGGTAGTCGTGTTTGAAAGCCCAATTAACTGGAAGAGTAAAAAAGCAGAGGGTGATGTGTATTGCTCCAGTATTGCACAACTCCAAAATGGCCACCTTTCACTCTCTTTGCACATAAATTAAGGATGGGATGACTCTGAGGCAAGGGGGTGAGAGCATGGGAGTGTCTTAGCGAGTTGGGGGGGGTACAATGACATGAATGAGACTGGCCAGTACTATACAACCCTATTCTGGTAAAATGATGTACACGTATGTGTCTCACTTCAGGACATTTTGGGAAAAAGTGATCGAAATATTGGACCTCTTACCATTTTGTGGTTTGGTTTTGGAAAACTGGGAAGCTTTTTTTTAATGTCCTGACAACCACAAATTTGATTTTTTCGTATCAATCATCATTTTTACAGATAATTATACAAATATGTGATTTGGGGGAAGATTTGCAAACAGATACAAGTCAGACATTGCATTATTTTACTGAATAAAAGGGTCTCAACAGTTACATGTAATTTTTTCATGCTGAGATACATTCTTCAAAGTGCTTCATTTCTGTAATTCAGAATCACAAATAATGCCCTCACAGTACCAGAATATGCTCATAAACAGTGCCCTCACATCACCGCGATATCATTCTAACTCGTAAACAGCGCCCTCACATTACCGAGATATCATTCTAACTCATAAATAGTGCCCTCACATTACTTGGTTAAAACTCAATTTTTTATGCATCATTTTCAGGGCTGTAAAGGACCCGGACAAGATGCTGACCAAAGGGTTTTTTTTTTCCAGTCGTGAGACTTAAGTACTCTGTAGCGGAAATTTCTTGTTTTGATGCCATAAAATAGCCAAATTAGATGACGCTCATTTTTTGCAATGTGAATACCATTTTGTGTAAATTATTAATCACTACGTATGATCCTTTGATCCTTTGAGTAGTGTACAAATGCAGATAGACTTGCTCCATCACTAAGGTGGAAGCAAGGAACTGCATCTCTGAGAAGATTGAGTCCTTTCCTTGCCTTTTTGAGAATCAATGCCCAAGATTCTGACGAGGATCCCTCATGCAATCTTGAAAACTGTTCCTCCTCAGTGATGGAGGCGAGGACTGGCATCTATCTGAGTTACTTCCTCTTCTTGACATTCTCATGAATCATTTCTGTGAAGTCCCATAGGATCTTGTCCTCCATCTTCCTTTTCTCCAGGTTGAAGGAGGCGAGGGCGCTCTTCTCATCAGCATTATGGTCTGCTTCTCCTGGGGCATACCGACAGCTGTCATATGAGGAGGTCTGGGGAAGAAATTAATCACAAAAGGAACTAAGTTGGAGCAAAAATTGAGACCTTTCTTTCTTCTTTCTTAAATAAAAAGACCAACAGGGCCAAATAATGTTTGATGGAGAATTGCCACAGTTGCCCCCAATCCATCTTCTTTGATGTAGAGCAGAGCTGCACAGCAAATCATGAAACCCCAGGGGACAAGGCAGCGTTGGTCATGGTTATTAACATGGAGACTTTCCTTAAATTATGCACCTGCTGTTGTCGGTCTAAAGGTATTTTATGTCTTATTAAATGCTTCATTTCATAAGCTTTACTGTTAAAACTATGAAACCCAAGTTGCTCCTTGAACATGTCTCAGGAAATGTGGACCATTGATCAATGGTAATTTGTCATGAAACAGCAACAAACCATGAAGGAAAGGAACTTTAGGCCTGGAAAATGTGAATAATTCCAGTATAGTGGGTGCATTCAACTAGCTTGCCCATGGTTACAAGGGTTTAACCTCATCCCTATCGTCTTGCTTGATTGACACAATGCACACAACCATCTCTAGGTCAGGGTTGCACTAAAAGCTAGCCACAAGCACCCAAGGGTGGATCCAGCACTTTATGTTTTTTCAGGGAGGGGGGACAAACTTGATTCTGGGGGCCAAACTTTTTTTAATTTTCAAAGTTGTTTGAGGGGTTAGGCTGCATTTCCACTTTTCAAAAGATAGGAAATTAAACAGACCAAAAAGATCCTTTCATTTTTTCAAATGAAACAATTTTGCTCCTTTTTTTGGTCATGACCCTAATTGGCCCCTCCCCCTTTCCCGGATTCATCCTTGCAGAAAGTCAGCAATGATATGAAACACAGGACTCTTACCTGTGCTACTTATGACGTAACCTGCCTCTTCACTTTGGAGATATCCTCGGTCAGTCCACTCGTACCACGATGCTAGCCAGCCTCAACGTTCATGTAGGCAGCCATGGCAGTACATTCACCTGGCAATGAGGCCTTCCAAAATCTAAATACAGGGGAAAATGACAAAAAACAAGAAAAGGTCAACTAAGGTTTTTCAGTCACACTATAATAATAATTTCCTCCCCAAATGAGCAAAACATCCACATTTCAAACCGTCACCACATAGACTCTTATTGTGGGTCGCTGTTAAATCCATAAAACCATACAGTGCTGGGGAGCGCAGAGTGTAACAGGCTGGGTGGGGTCAGGGCCTAATTTCACAGGGCTTCTTAGCACAGTCGGAAGACAAATTGCGCTAACTTTAGCAGAAAAATGTGCTAACCTTGAGCACTATTTTATTCATTCATTCATTACGGTTTATTTGAAAGAAAGCATCAAAAAGTCACATGACTAAAAGTGTTTGATTTACAAAAATTGAATACAAGACAGTTTAAAAGATAAATTAAAATAAATGTATTACATTATAAAACACTGATAAAAAACACCATTATGTAAACTAGTAAGTAAACAAGTAAAACAAGTAATTAACCCTAACAGTCCCGAATCCTCTGACTTCAACATGATCGCCCACACACCCTAGGGAGTTGGGATTAATTATGAGGGCACCTGGAATTTTATCATTTCACAGTTTAGACATGTATATAATTGGACTTTGTTGGTATCTTTGTGTTCTGCAGTATGGGATATGCAGATTATTGGAATTCGTAAGTACCCAATCTGAGAGCATTTGCCGAGTTGACGGTAAAAATGGCGATGTCTAGGAGACAATTACATTTTGGGACTGAGCTGTATTCGTCTAACAGACAGCTCCTGCATATCAAACTTACACATCAATTCAGTAAAGGACCGCAAATTGGGGTATACAGTAATACGAAGTGCTCGCTTCTGTACCCTCTCAAGACGTTGAGATTGATATCTTAATATGCCAGAAGACCAGATGACTGCTCCATACTCTAAGGTTGGAAGAATGTACATTATATAAATTGTAATAAGATCGTCAACACTGACACCATTTTACTTGAGCTGACTTAAAATAAATAGCCATCTAGACGCATTGGTAGCAAGACTCGTAACTTGCTGATCCCATTTTAAATCATTTTAAATAATTATTTTAAGTACTTTCGTTGATGTAACAAGTTGGAGTTGACTTTCATGAATTGTTATTTTAGGTTTAGGTGGTAAGTTACGTAAGAACGAAACCTGCATGATTTTACATTTTTGAAGATTGAATTTCATATCTTAAGTGTCACACCATTCAACAATTGAATGCACAATGTTCTGCATATCTGAATTCTGATTTTTATAGATCACTTCAAGTAAGGTGAGTTCATCCACATATTTGCAGCGATTAGCCAACAAACTAGCTACATCATTAACCATAGCCAAGAAAATAATTGGCCCCAGTTTTGTACTTTGGGGAACACCACATGTACATGTAAGTCTAATATCTCTTGAGGTGGCTCCACGATATCGGACGGTTTGCGAATGGTCACTTAAAAAGCTACACAACATGGGTACAATCGAGCGATCAACGCCAAGCTGAATTAGTTTCTCTACTGCAATCATGTGGTTTATACGATCAAAAGCTTTGCTAACATCAAAAGTGCAGATATTTACAGAATTCCCAGGTTTGTCCAAATTCTTATGGATTGTATTGAGCATGCTGATTAAATAATGCTCCACAGAACCTTTCATGTTGCCAAATTGTTGCACATCAATGGAATATCGAATATCATTCATTACCCATTGTGCTAGAAAACCTTCGAATAACCACGATATGACTTAAGTAATTGAAATTAATCGCTGCTGATCAAATGCTGACAGGTTTAACCCTAGGAACTGGACAGACATGTTTTTTCCAAATTTTTGGACAGTATCCCACTTTTAAACATGCAGTAAATATATGGGTATTGGAATCGACATCTCATAGGCAAACTCTTGAAATAATCATGGAGGACAATTATGAGGATGCCCTGCTTTAGAAGTATTCAGCCTTGATAAGCTTGTGTAAACCTGTTGCCTTGATATAAGTGGGGATGATGAACAAGCTGGTGAATATGGAGTTAACAGGCTTATATCAAGGGCTGGAAGGCTGCAACTGATCTTTGAAAGGTGCAGGTTAATATCATTAGCCAATTCAATCATCAATTCAATTCAATTTATCGGTATCGAGTAAAAGGACATGAGATTTCGTTTGCCCAGTAAGACGTCGGATCTGCTTACACCATTTTCCTGGTTCCGATTTTTTTTTAATTGTTCAATTTTACGCCTATAAAAGTTTTGTTTTGCCTCATGAATGGCAATCTGGACCTGGTTCCGTAACCGTTTATAATCTCTTTCTGCTTAAAGGCTGCATCACATTGCACCATCAACATCTGGATATGATTATTCATCCAAGGTTTATAATCACATCGCTTTTTAATAAGAACAGATGGAAAATGGTTCTTATACTTATTAATAATTAATTGATGAAATTTCCCAGCCATATCATCTGGATCATCGCAGTAAAGCATGGACCAATCAACCTCAGTTATCCATCGTCCGAATGCCCGTACAGATGAATCATGGTAAGGTTGAAATGAGGGTTAATTGGTGCAATAGTATTATGCAAATGATAACAGACAATCTAGAGGTAACTTGATGAAACCAGTGCTATGGTAGTTGGTTCCACATAAAAATTGCCAAGTTCAGTCAGGTTCCGTATAAAAATTGCCAAGATCAGTCAATATCTTGTCTAAAACAGCGTTTCCTCTTGTTGGTTGCTTGACGACTTGATCCAGTAGAGTATGGTGCTGAAGGACATCCGAGTCCAAGTCGTTAACATCACCCATTATTATAAAGGTTGGGTTATCCACAGCAGACCGTATAACGTCGACCATGTTTATGATATGCTCACTTAAAACCTCCTTAGACTGAGAGCGGGGTGGTGAATGCAAAATACATATGTAACCTTACTTTAACAGGTACGTCAGTCTGGGAGATTTTAAATGCAGCCATATTACCTCAAGGTTATCAGGAATACGTTCAGTGAAGACTTCTCTGGCAGAGATGTCTTGACAAACAAACTGCAACACCCCCACCACTCCCACCTTGTCTGTCTCGATGAAACTAACGATATGAGGGTAACGGATACAAACTGGCTGGATTTGCCATTGAGAACCAAGTCTCTGTAATAGCCATGAGATGAACAGGGTCACGCTGGCAATCCAGAATGGTTTCGAAGTCATTAAACTTATTGGCTAATGACCTTGCGTTAAACAGCATTACACCAGGTAGGCATGGTTTGGGGTGGCTGGTTTGTATATTAATGAGCTGATCTGTTAGGCAGGTGGGTCACAGATTTCAGTTGTCCCTGGAATAACATAACAGGGATATTACACCGTTGGCGAATACCTCGGTGTTGATTTCGTCGGCCTGATCGTTTTCCCGGTAATTCAGGATACAGTTAGATTTCAGATTCTCCTGTAACAAACGACAAGGAGGCACTCCAGAGCTATGAAGGGCCAGCAGTTGGGATCTCAAATATTAGAAATGTGTATTACAACTGCGATGGTAATCAGAAGTCCATACAGTTGATACAGGACTAGGATTACTTTGAATGTCCATGTATATAGTGATCTCCGTTGGCGGGTCAAAACCAGGAATTAATAGACAAAGCTGTCCGTGCTTGATCCACTTATTTACCCCAGCTTTAGTGTTACAGAACCCATACGTAGCTAATCGCAGCCTTTTCTCCAATTTGGGCTTTAAGGTTCCAAATTAACATGGAAGTGTCTGGATGAGAAGAAACAAGTTTACTTGCCAGTCTCAAGTGTTGTGGAGGTGAGCAATGGTGGTGACAAACAAAGTACATAACAGGAGACAACCTATCAGGCTCCGCAACACATCCGCCATATAGCACTTTCTTCACTACAGTTCAGATCAGCAAACTAATCCACTCCCATCCAGACCCCAGTGGCCAAAACAAGTAAAAAACTTAGGGCAGCAGCGCAAAGAACACTAGGCACACAAATATCACATAAATTGGAACAGAAATCAGTTAAAAAACTGACAAAACGACTAAAAAACTGACTTAAGAAGACGGAGTAAAAAAAAAACAAGCTGGCAGCCACAAAGAGCACCCTCAATAATTTGGCGGTATTCGGGGTGGTTGATCTCTGTTGTTACATCACTAAGTTTAAGCAAATGTTTCCTCCAAGGTTAGGATGCATTTGGCTGTACTTACTGTTTACGGTATGCATGAAATATGCAGAGCCTCTGTAAGTGTGAAATGGCGTGCTAAGCAGCGCCAAGAAATTGGGTCCTGATTGTTACAAGCAAGGTTCCTAGAAATCTGAAAATCAAATTCAGTGACCCTTCCTGCACTTTCCAGAACTAAAATATGACAATATCCATGGCATTTAATGCCACTCTGCACAGAAAATGTGTTTGATATAATAAATGGGAAGACTGCCATAGCCACTATCCATAACCACCATCAAAATCACCCTTGTATGATCTTGATTTCCATGACTTTTCCTCAGACAAATTTTCTGTGAGTTTTCCATGACTTTCCAGGACAACTTTTCCCAGGATTTTCAATGACTGAGGGAACCCTGTACAAGGACAAGTGGGTTCAAAGTACTGTACAGTCTATCATTTGCAGTTATCCAAAAGGTATCCAAAATTGTTGTTGAAAAGCATACTTGGTTTAGATAGAGGGCTAAATTCTGTGAGAAACTGTTCTTTCTGGCAAATGGTCATCATGAAGAAACAATGATTTCAAGCAGGCGCCTTCTCAAAATTTTGGAAAGTCACTATTAGAAATGCGTGCAAGCGTTGACACGATGCACAGACACTAGCAGTTTCTATAATTCATCAGTTCAGGGGGTGACAAGGTGTAGCTGCATTCAACTGAATATGAGAATGTTTCCCAGATGCTGAATTCAGGCACAATTTACGGCACGACTCAGCAACTTTGGATATGAAATCTTAAGTCCTAGAACAGTTCTCTCAGAATATGGAGTATTCACTATTAAGCTGACACTTCATCTTCATCAGGTACATTTTTGTGTTCATTTCTTAGATTTTGAGTAATTTGTTGCTTCAAAAAAAATAATCCACAAAAGACAAATGTGGACTGTACCTTTAAACAAATTGGTGTGATGACCAAAATCATGACTACTATGTAGTTGAGCTCTAAAGACAAATGACACTACGTTCGATTTGGATGCTTCCATATTTATTTGAACTGATAAAATCAGAGAAAACATATTTTCCTTAAAGGTGCTCTGTAACATATTTTCCAATATAATCAAGGTGCTTATTTTCCTGAAGCCTTCTGGAGTTTTTCTGAATAACTCTTTTGGTCATTCTGACACCATTTTTGTGAAAATCCAACATACCGTTCTCGCACGGCACCTTTTTCTGAGAGAGGTCAACCAAGAATGTATACTTTTCTGCTGCCATTCCCAAGTTCCAAGTGACTGTCAAACCATATGACAGATTGAGATAAAACTTCAATATTTGTACTGAGAAGGAAAGTAGGGCCAAATCTACCTGCAAAAATTGATTTCTTCACAGATGGCAAATATGACTGACACATGACAGCTTATCTACCTGCTGTTTTCTCCATCCACTGTTCTTGCTCATCACTGTCAGAGTGGCTGTCACTTGGGGTCCTCACTGGAACTTGAGTCTCTCTTGAGCCCGCTTCTTGAGAAGAACAAAAAGGAGATAAAATACGGATGTCATCACCGACTCTGGGTGTTAAGTTCTCTTAGTGACTTCCTCCTACAATAAAAAAACAAACAAACAATGGATCCCTTCAGCTTTTGCTGTTGTCACAGCAACATTCTTCATTTATTGCTGAAGCCCCCAAACTGTGCGCCCCCTAACTTTGGCGCAGTTTGATTTTTTGCCTCCAGTACCTTGCCAGAGCAACACTTTTACCTCAAATTTCAAAGTGAAATTTCATCAAACTCCCACTATAAATTTAATTCAAATGCCCTGATTTTACACACTCACTACAATTTTCCAATGAAATTTTTATTTTTGCTCCATTTACCAATTTTTTTTCCTTCGGTGCAACATGACCACCTCTAAACCTGCCCAAAAATTAAAAGTAATTTTCTAACAAACTTTTGTTCAAGTGTATGTAAATTTAGGTAATAATAGAAAATAAAAGGTTTACAGAACTTCTCAAATGTTTACGTGGGGTTTTTGGCAACTTTTTCAAGTGGGCTACATGAGGGAACACTAACAGTCAAGATTCAATGGCACGATTACTTGATATCGTTGACATTAGTCGAGATGTAGGCCTACATGTACGGAAAGAAATCCATTACTGATGCCACTAATAATTCCCAAGAGTGACCTAACATTATTAGTATAACTGGTACATGAAGGTACTACCAGCCATCTCAGAGCAATAAAAACGTCCTAAAAGGTCGAAATTTAGCAGTGAAAATGTTGCTGGTATTTACTTAGGAAACACTTGAACATTTCAGACAAGTCATAAGTTTTCTTTCTCCATGGTCCATTTGTGCAAAGGGTGTCAAGCAGCATCCATATTACTTCTACATTTATTTTGTTTATTAAATTTATCTGATCATCAAACAGTGCCAATTACAGGATGATAATGAGTGAAGAAGATGATGAAGAGATGTTCAGTTTTGGAAGTGGGAGGAAAAAATGAATTGTACATCATAATCTTCATGGAATTCTTTCTGAAATGTACATGTAGGTCTTTCTGCCATGAGCAGAAGCACCCCCTCATTGGTCGAAAAGAGCCACATCATGCATGTCGGTGGGGAGAGTTCATTCACTGATAGCGAGGCAGCTGTAATGCATGTACTTCATAGTCTCCTGTGGTGCAGTTCCCACCAAAGGAGCCTCCGTTGCTAGGAAAATTGTGCCCCCTCGTGGTCCCACCCAGGTCTCGTACTGGTACTTGTACATAACCCTAACTGAAGAGACCGAAAGTGCCGTCCAATCTGGGCTAGGTGACAGGCCCAGCCTGAGAATAAGAACATGTTTAGGAGGTTTACCCCAAGAACTGTGGGGTTTGCCTACAGGATATTCTAAAGTCACTAATCTATGTGACTTGCGGCCATGTTTGTTTATATGGAGTTGCAATGCTATCTGTTTTTTTAATCCAGCCTTTGAGGAATCATGACTGGTGATGCAAATTCAACTTTTTCAATCAAATTTTCACGTGAGAGCAACCTTAAGGTATCTACATGTACATGTATAGCTCTTGAAAACTGTGTAATTGACTTAAAGACCAATCTTATTTTGAAAAATTGGAAGGTTTACTCATGTATCTCCCATTTTCTTCCCAACAATCACATTGCACTGAGCAATCTGTGTGCATCACACGCTCAGTGCACATCCGCGGGCCAATGGCCAATTTAGCAAGGTCAGTTTGTTCATATACATGTATCAAGGAGGGGGTGGAATCTTATTATTATCACATGAGCTGTGTGACTGGAGTGATGCCATCAGGCTAAACAGGTTAAACGCTGCCACCTCCAAAAATAGTCCGAATGACTACTGTACTGGCCCTTAGCTGTCACTTTATGTGCACTGTGTGATGCACACAAAATGTACGGTACGGTGCGATTGTTGGGAATAAAACGGAAAAATGATGAGGAAACCTTCTGTGATTTTTGGTGTAAAAACCCCCTTTAGCCCGAGTACCTCAAGATTAATGGTTGCTCTCATTCTTAAGGGAAAATTTGATTGAAAAAAGAAGAATTTGTGTCACTTATTTATCCGTAGAACTGAAGGGTCTGACTCCGCCCCGCTCGTGGACATCGGACCCATCACAGACACATGACAGACTTAATGACTTCTGGCAGTCTGTTGTAACTGACCCAGCCTAGGAAATTACAAGGCACAGGTCTGCATGTATATCTTTTAATTCGACAAATCAATAAAATATAAAAACCTATGGTGCCTTGCCCTGAGCCTAATTTTATGTACATCGTCCTGTACATTATATTGTTTTTTTTTGCATGAGATGGACGGTTCTTGTGCATTTGTACATTTCAACAACCAGCTGCTTTACTATTTAATCACAGTGCTGATATGTAATATCGACTTGCACATGTACAGTATTAATCTGACACTGACTTAGTACCCGTTACAAATATACACGCCCCCCCCGAAAAAAAAATATAGACCATCATCATAATTTTTGGGGCTATAAAAATTTAAAGTAAAAAAAATATATCTAACCCAACCAAGCACCCTAATTTATTTTTCAGTGTAAAAGGAAACACACCCAATTTTTTGTTAGGCCTTAGCCTCCCTTTACAAATATAACAAGGAGCGTTCCAAACCTTGTCGTGTCCTGTTTTCCCATTTTGCGCATGCTGCGGCACCAAAGATATATAAACGCATAGACCACCAGTCTTGCGCGGTAAAATAAAGTTAAAAATTAGCGAGGGGGAATTGGGGCCAAGTCCTGGTAGCCAAGTTCTCATTGTTCAAGTCGGAGTCCAGAAGGTCCACGTCTAAGTTCAAGTCTTGAGTCTTTGAAAATCCACTGATCTCCACAGCAACTGACAACAATTTATATGTAACACAGAAGTTACTAGTGCATACATTGTATATCAGGAACCAAGTTTTTCATTGAATTTTGTGTCAGGCTTAATTAATAGGCTAACATACAGTCTGTTTGTATACATGTTTGAAAATAAAGTGAACATGCCATGTTAGAATTCTGGAAATACTTATATGCCAAAGTTTGTCAGTCTGGCAAGAAAGACTGGGATTTTGCAGTCTCATCTGTGGTAATTAATGATACATCCAAGTGCCTGGCCTGCCCAAATTACAAGGCCAGGCATCTCATGTACATGTCAGTAAATTTACATGAACAGTACATGCAATGTTAGCATTCTGGAAATACTTATATATGCCAAAGTTTGTCAGTCTGGCAAGAAAGACTGGGATTTTGCAGTCTCATCTGTGGTAATTAATGATACATCCAAGTGCCTGGCCTGCCCAAATTACAAGGCCAGGCATCTCATGTACATGTCAGTAAATTTACATGAACAGTACATGCAATGTTAGAATTCTGGAAATACTTATATGCCAAAGTTTGTCAGTCTGGCAAGAAAGACTGGGATTTTGCAGTCTCATCTGTGGTAATTAATGATGCCTGCCTTTCAGAGTTGACGAAACCGAGTTGACATGGGACCAAGTCGACCAGAGACGGAGTTGACTCGGATCGAGTTGATTCCAGACTAAGTTGGCAACTTCACTGATGAGTATACAGTCTGTTTACATTGCTATGTTTTAAAGGACCATATCCAAATCTTTAAAAAGGCAATTCGTAGAGTCTACTGTACATATAACTCAAAATATTATCAACTGATCTAAGAGTACAGTACATCATCCTGATGCAGTCGCGTCAAATATCATTTCAACAATTCATTTCAAAGAAGGATTTGCGCCGGGGAGATGTACATGTAAGTTAAGTTTGGGTATTTTTTTTTTTGCCCTGCCCAACGTGCATTTTAACACTGTATATTCATCGTAAGCCCCCGAAGGCTTGTGAAAAAACGTAAACATACTCGGGTGGGACTCAAACCCACGACCTCCTGCTTACGAGTGCAGACATCTTAACCACTAGAATTTACATCTCCCCGGAGTAAATCTATCTTTGAAATAGTTGTTCCCATGCAGTACCCGCTGCTACATCTGATTCAAACCAGCCAGCAACAAGTTGGGCTGGTTGGGCTTAGGCTTATATCATGGGATAGCCTAGTAAAAGTAGTATTACAGCTGCACGTGAGCACATCATCACAACCAACAAGCCCTATCGCAAACAGGGGCAATGTTTGCTCCTTTTTCCTTCCCACAATGCCTTTCTACCATTGTACAAAATCACCCATGCAGTATTTGCGATGCGATAAGGCTTACAACTTGTGTGCAAAATCTAAGTGGGCATGGGCATACATTACTATTAAGTTACTCATATCATTTTCACAGAAATGGACCATACATGTATTGTCAGTGATTGTAGATATGTCTCGTGTTGATCCTAGCCCAGGTTGGGCATTGTCTTCATTTTATCAGGAGTCCACCTGGGCCAGTGTTGATCCTAGTTCTACTTCCAGGGTCTCAACATGGTTTTTTTCCTTTTTGGTCTCAAGGACTAGGCCTACGAATTTTATTCCTGTAGAGTATAGGCCAGTATGTGTGAATTAATAAAAGCAAAATACAATGTACATTTATGACATTGTTGGCTACTCACTCCACATCACGTATATGTACTGTGCCAGCAATTCCTCAGAAACCAATTTCTTGCGTGTTGTCTTGATGATCCACAAAGTTGCAAAAATAACGGATTAAAGCGACCACCGTGCACTCCACGTGCAATGTGTGCCGCGCCACCGCACCCACGTGTTGTTTCCTGTGTGTCTGCCCGGTCCGCCATTCTGAAAATGGGTTGTCGATGCAGCGTGAGTTTTGCGTAATGACGTCATGCACGGAGAGTCTAGTGCGCCTCCAAGAGTTTGCAACTCGTGGGCCAGTCATAATATGCAAAATCTGTCGACCCAATGCGTTTGGAAAGGGTCGACAAAATTCGTTGTGATTGGCCAACGCGTTTCAAACTCTTGGAGGCACACTATAGTGAATTGCCCGTATTGAAGGTATTTTTCCTCTTTTCATTTGTTGTTTACACTGATAACTTTTGTCTTTATTCGGGGATTGTGCACTTCGGAACCCCTCCATTTGTTATTAATCTTACAAAACCGGACTGTCCCGAAAAGCGTGCAACCAAGGGCAATCGTCATGCTTGAACTCAAACTTTCAAAGCTTGAATAGTTTTGAATTTTTTTTAATCTATAGAAGGCCTATGGATAGTGTAAAATCATTCTGCAGTTCATGCTTTCTTGTGTGGGTTTGGTTTTTCATGCTTCATTGCTGCTTGCAAGGCTGCAAACAATTAGAACAGCACAAGTAACCACTTTCATCATCATGTCCACGAGGTATTTCACTCGTGGTCAGGATGCTGTCCGCCATTCTGTATCACAATCGAAACTCAAAGAAGCAAAAATAGTGTTGTGGTCTGTAGGGAAAACCTTAATTATTGACTAAACTCTTAACCTTCACATCAAATGTGCCCGAAATTTCACTATTTCTGCGTTATGAATATATCTCCAACACTGTACTGAAAAGGCTTCAGTTATGTTTATCATGTTGTAGCAAAAAAATGATGAAAACATGCAAATCCCTGTACAAAATGAATGGAGTGAATTGCCCCTTTGCCCAGACGCGAGTGTAATAAATGGAACAACCTTGGACCACCGGAATTATAAAACCTAAGGACAACGAAAAACATAACTCTTTTCTGAATATTTCCATGTCCTGTCTTTCCTCAACACTGCAAACCTTTACCGGTTCATTAATTAGCTCCTTCATGGTAAAGAGAAGATTAACTGGCAACAATTGCAGTGGTTTATCATTTTGTGCATGTAGAACATACAGCCATGCCGAAACCAACTGGAACAGTGCTACACAGCTTCGACCATTCCTCATGCTTAATTTTTTCAAACAAGTTGCACGGCACCAGATGGCTTGACACCCAATTCCAATGTGCACTCACATGTTGGCAGCACTGTAATTGGAACTCAAGTGACAAATCCATCGATGTGCACTGCATCTGTGTTTTGTTTGCTCATTCTCATATCCTAGCACAGCGGTACTGCAGAGATTGGGGGATGAAGAGAAATCTCAGAAACGTCCAGCAGACGGGGTGTCATAACAAAAAAAAATACTCTTGACTTTTCAGGGCTTTAATAGCTAGAAAGGTGCAAGGTCTCTCACAAATGGCTATGATTACGTGCATCTTGCACTTGGTTATGTACAAAGTACAAAAAGTAGCAAAATCTGATTGATAAAACCTCTAAAGTTAAAGTCCACAACTCTAAAAGCTAAAAATCCTGTCAGTGGGATAAATCCTAAGAAATCACAGTCCTGTGTACTGTCAAGCACAAAGCCTCACATTTAATTGTGGCAAGACACCGAGTCTTGTCATGAACTTGTCAAATGAACTGTGCCAAAGGCATGTTATCATCACTGATCAGGCCCCGGTGCTAGAGACTCTAGCAATAAGCCATCTGCGAGTTTTGAATAAAATCTGGTACACTAAGTTCTTAAAATTCACATGAACAAAACAATTTTAATTCTCCATACTAAAAACACTTGCTACACCTTGTGATTTGATACGTGATTCGGGCAAGTTTTTGCTTAGTTACATAAGAGACGCCTTGCAACAATACACTGTTGTCAATGGGTAAGAAGGGCACAAAGGAACCAGTCCATTCCAGAGATGGTGGTTGCTATGTAAAAGCTTGCCCCAAATCACGACGTATACCAACAGTGAATTTAGTCTGGGGAATTTTAATTGTTATGTTTATGTGGAATCAGATAACTCGGTGTACCAGATTATAATCTAATTTAGCTAGCAAAAGGCTTATTGCAACACTGCTAACTTGTTCTTTAGAATTCTAGGTTCAACGTATCACTTTAAGTTCTATAAATAAAAAAGTAGCATTTCAACAATAAAAATTTATGCCTTGGTGGTAAAAAACAGTAATAGAGATTGAACTTTAAAATACAATTCATAAATACATAAAACAGTTAATTCATTCTTATTTGTTGGAAGCCAGTCATGTGGCCAGTCCTAAACAATATTGATAAACCACCTAACGCTCTTGCCACGTGCATGCCAATCTGAATATCATTTATTTTTTTGCCAAGTGTGGCCAAAAGTACTTGCTTTGAAAATGACAAACCAAATAAACTAGCCACTCGAAATTTATGCTAAAAGTCAAACATGGTGTCAGTGTGTGATTTTGTGTGTAGTTGAAGAATAAGGAGTAGGACTACCTGTAAGAGGTATTGGAAAACAAAAAGTTGTGATATAAACAAAATTATTGGAAATTTGTAATCTTAAGTTTAATCAGGAGAATGGATGCGACTTGTATGCCTGAGCTACAGGTGAGGATATTCTCAGTGTCCATTCACCTGACCTAGTCTTCAAAGTTTAAGACCGGCCAACTGCATCTTCCTCCCTTCATAAATCTACATAACATGATACAGAGATAATCGAAAGATATTTCTATCCCAATTTCTTATATTTTATCAAAGTGCTGAAAGTTATCCTTCTATACGATAAAAGACACATGTAAACTGAAGAGCATCCATTGCAAATGCTTTGAAAAGACCCAGCGGCCTCATAATTTCACACGCACAAGTCATAGCAGTGCAGCATGACAATGAGGATTTTTTTTTTCAAACCACAGCTAATCTTCAGCGCAGGCCTCAATCAATGACCACAGAAGTATGCCATGAATTCAACAGTTCTGGCTCATTGGACATCTTGACGTTCTGGGGCTGGCAATTGACTCAGGTCCCATCTGATGAGGGAGGAGCCCTAAGGCCGTAACTCACGAACGCAACACATGATCAATGCGTGCGTGATACCTGTGCGTATAAGTACCGTTCTTTGTGTCCAAAAAAAGTGAAAAATGGTACCAAGACTAGTTGAACACAAAGGGTGGATCTATTTCTATCAACAACCTTCTCAAATTCAACCAAACAAACATTTCAAGAAAAGGCAAACGTGTAGCACATGCTATACAAAAACTGAAATAATGTACCACAACCATCAACAAAAATGTACAGATTTCTTTCTATCCACTGCCTCGTAACTTTTTAACGTTATCCTCTTCACATAAACCTGCTATTCTCTCTCCTCTACAATTCTCTCTCCTCTACAATTATTACAAATGAGAAGTTTGTGAGACAGCGTCGTGATACAAGAGGCTATTTTCCGGGTACTCGGCTGTGAATACAGTGTAGATTGCATCTACTGAAAGTACACATGTAAGACTATTTCAGGTGAAGAGCAGTACCAGTTTGTGGAAGACGTATCTCGTACAACGTGGATATATAGTGGCCTCTTCATATTAGGCCTCCGAAATGAACATTAAATAGAAGTAAGCAACTGCAGCAGTTGCATATGTAGCTGTACACAGGAGGAAAACGCACATAAAAAAATCCACACCACAAGCACAGAGCATGACTAATTTGTGAATAAAGACATGAGTAAAAATTGCACATATGCATCCAACAGCTGCCCAAACTTCAACTAAAGTAAAAACCTCCTGCAATGCATACTGTACCGGGACCTCAGTATCACGACGTGCATTGTACCATGAAAAAAAAAATATAGATATATATATATCGTTACACTTACACTACGCTGGCCCTGACAGCTACTAACTACAAATCTGCACACACCGTACTCCACACAAAAGCGCTGTTCATCATTCAACGGAATACCAAAATGACACCAATGATGACTGAGTCTAATTTGCCTTCTATCAACTACAAAAATATGAACGAATCTCATCTCCTGTCAGTGCAACAAAAGCTGGACAATCAATCTCTGGATAAAAAACTCTGTGACAAAGTTTAGGAAATACTTGGCTCTCTTTCACTGGAACAAACTTTTGCCAATCATCTAATCATTTATTTACAATCATGACTTAATTAAGCATGCAGTTTATTAACATAAGCAGAAGATAATCGGCAACCCAAAATAATAACTTTAATAACTAAACTTACAAAGCACCAGAGTAAAGCACAGTTCTTGTTCCTTTTTTTCTCCAATGCCATACTTCGGCGAAACTCTCCCGGTTTATCGGAATTACTGCAGTTTGGTTCACCTATCATTTCAAATTGCCTGTTCAAGTATAAATCTGTTAATTTAATTGTATTAATGACAACTTTAAAAAATTTACCCCGAACACACAGACTGCTCCAAGGAACAACACAACTTTACATTCTGTCTGCAAAAGCATTTTAAAAGGAACAAATGCTGTCCTGGGCACCGCGCCCACAAGCAGTCACCCACAGGACACTCTGTGGACAAGTGTACAGTTAAGGCAAATATCTATGCTGCACTTATGCGGTCAAGCTATTAAAAACAGTGAATGCAAGCCAAGGCCACAGATTAAGCAATGGGCCCCATATATTTAGTCTCAAAAGGTACTACTCTTGTTCATATCAGGGTGCCAATAAGCACACTGAAGCCTTGTATTTTTGGTTGCGACTTAGTTGCACAAATCCATGTGCTACTTTGTAGCCTCCCCAGAAGTGAAAAGTTCCAAGAGAGATGCAAGAACTTTTGAAAACACTAGTTTATGTACACAGGAGTAAGTGAGGGTGGTCACTGGCGGTGGAAGCAGGGAGGCCAGTGGCCCCCCTCCACCTTTTCGACTGGGGGTGCCTTGCCCTTCCCCCCACTTTTTTGCGAGTTCTATAATTGGGTGGGGCATAATGGACCAACCTATTATTAAGGGCTCGTGCCTGATAGTCTAACAACTGATGCCCCCACTTCGAAAATCGTTCCGCCGCCGGTGGTGGGGCTGTGTGTGCATGTTTAAGGCGCGCCGGCATTTTATAAGTCCTCAACTTTTGCAGGCCCCAAATTTTTCACAGGACCGAGACACTGTCTATCCTGTGCCCATTGGAAATCTATCACTGATACAAACACTGTAGTGTAACACACCAGAGCCCATAACGTAGTCAGCAGGCTAACGGCAGTGGCGGAACAATTTTCAAAGTAGGAGGGCCAGTTGTGAGACCATCAGGCATCAACCAATTACAGGCCAATCCATTAAGCCCCACCCTATTATAGAACCTGCAAAAAGTGTGTGGGTGTGGGGGCCATCCCCTGCTCGAAAAGGGGGAGGGGCCCAAAGCCCCTCCTCCTCCCCCACAGTTCCAGCTGGGGGGGGCACATCACAAGAACAATATTGATAATTTTGATGTTTGTAAATAGGTTTAGCCGACCGGGAGCCATCTGCTTGCCAGGGGCCTCCGTCCCCCCCTCCCCCATTGTTGACTGGTCTGGTCTTCCCTTTGTACCACTTTAAGTCCAAGCATGTGCCTCCCCTTGCCTAAGTATGCCACCAATTATTCCTTTACAGAGTTTGGAAACTATTGTCCTTTAGATTGTATATCACAAGATGCAGAACACACGAACTGAACATCTGACGACAGACATTGGTGCAGAGAGTAAAAAGCAAAACAACTAAAAGCAGGATTATCAAAGACAGAAAAAAAATTCCTGTGCATCATACATCAATCCACTCCAAGCTTCCACAGTGCCTTCAGCAGCCACAAAATGCAGGTCCTTAGGCCTCCATCAGATCTGGAAGTCGATCTGGTTGCCCTCCATATGCTGATGATACTTGTACTTGACACCGTTTGCCCCTCGACCCCTGCCCCTTATTCTGTGCTTGGCCTGTGAGGTGGGGAAGCAGCGTAAAGGTCAGAGGTTATGAAGGTAGTGAGACACGTACCAATTCTTGTGTGTGTGAGTTTGTTTCTGCATGCAATTGGGGACCCTGAANACACACTTGTGTGTGTGTGATAGCATAGAGCTAGGAGCTCTATGGTGATAGGCCCGGAGCAACTACAAAAGTCATATTCAATAAGCCATCAAATACGTTGACCACTGGTCCACTTTGACAAGTAGCATATGCATGAATAACACCTAAGATACCAGGCTGAATCCAGTGGTGTGAATCTGTGCAGGAAATTGGCAGGATGGGGAATGGTGGAGGACTTGCCCAAACATAGAAATTTGAAAGGGTAGGGGGGTTCTGACAGCATGTCACTCAAAGGGGCGATATTCATAATACAGAAGTATATTTGTAATATGTATTACATTCATGTAGAATCCAACATCTGAATGACATATACCTGGCTTTCTTATTCTTCCGTTTTGAGTGCTATTAAATACATTTTGGTTTGGTTGTTAGGATGTCCAAAAACATTCACAATCTACCTTCATTTTTTTCTCACAACGAAAAACTAGGAGAGGGATGATTAAACAGTGGCCTACTGGCCAAAAAGTGGGGGGATATATACCACCCCCCTCCGGATTTACACCCATGGCTGAATCAAACAGTCTTTGACCAATGGTTGCAAATCACATTTGGCCTTTGACAGACAAACCTGTTGCTTTTTTCCTGTATGAATGATGCAGCAACATTTGTGACTTGATACTGCAAAATGAGTTGCAAGTACAGCCTTAACAATTTAATGTTTTCCATCTGTATTTTTAATTTCAGCATAACAATTAAATTTGGCAGCCCAATGAATATGGACAGTGTGCAGGTGTTGATGATGAGAGTTCCTTTTTCTCTGCTTTCTGAAGGCCTTGGTTTACTGTCCTTCAACTCCTGAGCAGTTTGGGGCTGCTACTTCTTGTACCTAACTGCAATAACAACAAAAAAGTGCTGTGTGCATGAATGTGGGCTTGCATAAATCAAAACCACAAGTTACCCAACGGACACCTGTCATGTACCTTACGTGTCGGTGGCCACCAGACATATTTCTTGAAATGATGACTTCCACATTCTTGCACACACCCACACATGCTTTTTTGGATCACATGCCTCTCCATAAAAGCTGCAGGAGGTTTTTTCACCAACCGACAGACTAATGCAGAATTCTTTTGAATGAATGTAGGTTCTGAAGTCGGATGCAAGGGTCAAAATTTGAAAACTACCCCCATCTGCCATAGTGCACTTACTTTTGTTCATGTATGTCACTGCTTTATGTTTGCATGCAGCAAAGGTGGAAATATCTGAGGTACAAAGTTTGGCGAGGACTTTAGTGCTCACACCATAACAAAGGACACAGGTTGCGCTGGTACATGTAACAATGCACAATCATACATGAAGAGCGCCAGCTGGCCCCGCTCCAAGTCAATTCTACATTTCCTGCTGAATTTGCAAACTATGAGACTTTTGGATTTACATGTATGGTACATGGTAGAATTGATATTGTCATTTCAGATGTAACAAAAATTAAAGTATGATAGTCGATACTGTAAGTGGTTTGACAGGTGAATGTTATTACAGAACTTGCTGTAACACATTAGCAAAATTAAGATCAGCAAATTTAAAGTCAAGGTACTTTAAATGACAAGCCAGTCAAGACAGAAACATCATGCCTTTTTATTCTAGTGAAGTACATGTAACTTTATTTTATAAACTCCTAATGAAAAACTGAACACTGTTGCCTTACAGTACAACCCCTGCGAAGTGTACCACTGCAGGTGCTTCCCACTGAAACCTCTTTTAAAACTACAAAATACAAACTGCTCTGCCTTCTGCTTGTCATCATTTATGATCCAGGCATTGTTACATCACATGCAGCAGTAGGGTTTCATAAGGTTCAACACACTGGGGACTGGATCCCACAAATTAATCTGAAGGTCACAAACCTGCATTAGAAAGACCCCACTGAGCTCTCTTTTGATGTATAAAACGTGAACGTGAAAAAAGTTTGGGATGCCAGAGGAAATCTGTCTTCTGTGGGGGGGGGATACATGTAAAGCAACACTCCGACCAACTTCGATCTTAGATCAGATCAGACGTTACATTTCATAATGGATTGGACGAATGCCATGTATGTTGCGCCATGCATGTTGCATGACCAAACATCAGTTTTCCCTATTTTTCTTCCCCAATAACTCCTAACCAAAATTGTGGTGGAAGAGTGAAAGCAGTTTTTCTTCATTTGTCTTAAATTTCCAAGTTCATCTTCCATACGAGCCTTATGGAAAATAAACAATTTACTATAATAATACTTAATGAAGATTGTAATGACCAAATTAAGTTTTTCCTCTTTCCTTTAACTGCACTCTTTTGGTCAAGTTAATCAACCTGACTCCATGCCCTGTTTTCCATTTTTCTTAGGCCTTGGTGCCCTTCCCATTGGCCTTGGTGCGCAAGGAAATTGTGAAAATCTTGAAGGCCAAAGTGGCCTTGCCCTACCAGTGATGAAATTCAAGGCCTGTGTACTCACCTCTAGAATAAACAGTCCCGAGGGTGAGGTTGGGTGCCGGTAAGCATAGACGGCCCAGAAGAACAGGCCCAGGACCAGCAGGGTGATCAGGATGATGCTGATGATAGCACCAACAGTCAGTTTGGCACTGGACGAGGGCTTTGACTGGGTGGCTGGACCATCCACGACTGCCGGGAGAAAAAGATACGGGGAGCATTATGATGGGAGAAGATGGGGCGAGGGATGGGATAGGGTTGGATTCCTAAAGCCACAGAGAGGACTTGGGGACACTGAATGGCAGCACAGGATGAGATGCATGTCACATAACTGTACATTCACTGTACATGTATGTAAACCTCGGTGTAAGTTGCAGTGAAGCAATTTGGTATCCAAGGGAGGCTAGCTGTCACAGCTCTTGCCGCAGATCAAGTAGATTTTAACTTGTCATTACCTTCACAGCCCACTCAGATGTCTTACAGCCATGTCCTGGCTTCAGACAGCCGTGACAAGTACATCTGTAGGAAGTCCCTGCAGGGGCTAGCTAGTGACTTCTATGGGAGCCCATGTTCATTTTAGGGGTAGCCAACTGATTTGGACAATCGCTTTCTGAACCCATTGAGGGACATGTTTTTCGAAGGTTAGTTTGAGGGAGTGAAAATGTACAACCATGCAAAAATGAGCACGACAATGCCCTAGAATTAATTCCAACATTCAGGAAGAACACATGAGAAGCATGAGTTTACAAAGGGAAAATCCTTTTAGCAAGCAAGAGTCAGCTTAGGAAGAATGCAAAGGCATGACTAGCGCCTAGAACCTGTGCATGGAAATGCTTTACCTCGTCAAATGAACAATGCACTGAGGCGAATTTGAACAGAAAAGATAGGAGTGGTTATTCTATCAAAATGTATCTGGTCAACTTATTTATCCTACAGCAATAATTGAAATACCTCCAAGTACACAGAACAAAATCAGCAATACATGTAATGGAATTGGTGGCTATGACCCTTAGAGAACATGTAATTTAATTTAATTACCCGCACATTTAAGACCACCCAAGCACATATTTATTCCCTTATTTAATCACGCGCCTGACATGTCCATGGTCCAGCATTTCATGACAACTGCATGGTACCAGAACTTTACACATGTCCGGATTCCATCCTGGCACAACCTTTTACATGTGCTGCAGACCATACCTGCATGTACAATGAGATCCAGTCATATACTGTACATTCACGAAAAAATTAAACTTTATAATTGGTTTACAAAATTCACATGTGACTTACAGTTGAATTCAGAATGTGAGAGAGAGAGAGCAAGGTTTCAATCATGATCATTCCTGTTTTTTTGATACCTGAAGTATCGATACAAAAAAAATACCAACACTGCCTTTCTGCAGCATGTCAGTTTAACAGTTTCCATGTGCCTTGCAGTCCTTGATGCTGTGGGTGTTAAATGGTGACTGTTTTGGGGGGAAATTAGAACTATTTACCAACATGTTTACCAGGTTAGACATGAAACAAAGGCTGCATCCGAATCTCTTGTCTGGAGCTAAGTCTGGGTCTTCACTCCATTGGAAATGCGTGGAGATGCGCAGACAATAGACCTAGCCGTAGCTCCGGAAGCCCGTTTCGGACACAGCCAAAATAACTGATTAGTCTGTGTAAGAAGACATTTCTGCGAGCCGTATTGTTTGTACATTTACAGTTTGGGGTTATTTAATCATGCACAACTTGTGGATGATTTCATCATCTCAGCAATATTGCCGGGAAAAACTCAACTACAAAAAAAAAAAATTGGCATAGCCAGAACTCGACCCAAAGTACAGACATACGTGTACTAGAGAGTGCACTGCAGAAGACAAATGTTGGTAACTCCTGGTTTCTTAACTCACCCTCACAGTAAGTGCCTGAGATTCCTACTGGGCAGTCACAAAAGTGGGTGGTCAGGCCCTCCACGCAACTGCCGCCATTTTTGCATGCAACGCCCTGACAGTGGTTCTCTACGTCTGTTTGTAGCGACGGAAGCAAGGCATTTGTGTGAGGGGAAAAAAAGGAGAATGAGCAGCCAGAAACAAGAACGTGATGGACGAAAGCACCTGAGCTGGACTCAAGTACTTGTAAGGCATGCATTCTAACAACACAGATCACATGGGGGAAAAAGCATCGTGAAAATCATGTTATGTCACCAAATGGCAGGAAATGAACACGAGAGGCTTTAAAGACATGTACAAGGATCATTTGGGAGAGGTTATGAACAGAGATGAGGATTAAGGTTAATTCAGATTCATTCAGGAGGAACTCTGCTGCCATTCTTTGACTTGTGCAGTCCCCTGCCCTTTCTGTTGACTGGCACCAGTTGTATCCATCACACGGATACAGACTCTGGGCTGTGCCTGACCAATCGCATGAACTCCTGAGTGACAGGCATGCGTCTGTGCAACTACACAGGTATTTGCATGATTGCATGTACATGTTAATAAGCCATGACTTCTTTTCGACAGAATGCGCATAACCATCTCATGGTCTTGGCAAGGTGTGGGACAGCAATGCTATTAAGTCTTTATCTGTTTCACTCTATGAGGGGGCTACATGTACACTGTACATGTACAAATCATTGACATTAAAACAAGGGAAGGGGGCAGTTGGAAGGCTTTTGTGGAGGCCTGTGCCCCCTTGCTCAGAAATTAGAGAAGGAAAAGTCTCAGTCAGTCTTTTAACTGTGACGAAACTGAGGGCCCCCCAAGTGCTCCCCTGCAAAATTTATCCTAGTCACGCTACTGGTTGGGGTGCACCGGTATACCATTTGTCATTGTTTCTCTGACTTGTTGGCTTTCCTCTCTCTGTCAGCAAATCTAGCGAGCAATAAAGTATTCTCTGCTTGGAGGGTCTGTGGGATTGGACCCAGTCACGGCTTGTCAATGATGATGGACTACACTTCAGGTTAGAAGAGGCAAGACTGAGTTCTCAGTAATATGTTCTCAGCAAACACACACCCTGATCTACAACCAAGTAAAAAAATACACAGACAAAAAGCAATTCATCAAACCATTCACTTACATTTCTGACACCTGGCTCCTTGGTACTTTGATGGACATTTACAGAGGCCCTGATCACAAGTGCCACCATGCTGACACTCAACTCCTTCACAGTCGCCTACTGTTTATCAAAAGACAGAAATCTGCAGGTTTTCCTCACATTCACAGTTCTTTGAACATTTGGTAAATAAAGAGAGAAAAATTTCAGTGGCGTGAGAATCAACACCTTGGAAAATCTCAGCCCCACTGACAAGCAAATGACACATTGTTGAAGGTAAGCAATGCTGAGAGGCTATTGCCTGCTAAGAATGATTGATATCAATCAAGGTACAGGGTATATTAATCTGAGGCAGAAGACCCTCTCCTCCCAGCCATGAAGTCCTTGGAATAGGATATTAGTCCACAGTAGGAGTGAAATGGGCACAGTGGTACATGTACTTTTCCTCATCTTCCACTTCTACGACCTGGGTTCATGTTTCCCTCAGGCAAATGTACAAGATTTAGTTTTCAGTTTCTACCTGTATATGTACATGTACCTGATAGCATGGGTCCCCCCCACCAATATCACAGCATTTCTGCTGCACTCACACATGTACCACACCATACTATACCACACCATATCACAGCATAGCATCAAACAGTATGCGTTAATCTGAGGCACTGATAAATTATTTTTATTATTCAGTTCACAACATCTTAATATTCCTGAAACGATCTCAGCACAGAAGCAGTCATTTCAGGTGCAAACAGCTTAATCATAATGATCATTGCAGGTTCCCATTTACTCATTTACCCATCTACTCCTTGTCGGAGAAAGGCACGTACGACTATTAAAAGTGACTTGCTCAAGGTCACAACGGGTAACTATCAACAAGATCTGTACCCCTGAACCTATGATCGGGAGGTGCAAACCCTAACCACTCAGCCACATGCCACAAGCGGGGACTTTCCTCTGAAACTAAACATTTCTACATCATCTCCTCCCAAGGCAGAACAGTTCATTGGTACTGGGAAATGCTATGTTGGTTAAATTAACAGAAAAAGTCTAATGCACTACATGATCAATGTACAGTAAACTCTTAACAACTCAAACCTCTGGGGAAGGGACACAAAACAATTGGACTTCCCCCAAATTTCAAGCTAAGAAAAGTTCCTGAGCCATGGAGTCATAACACGTACAAGTACTGTTTATGTAAACAAAACCAGCATGCATTGCACTGGCAAGAATTAGTGTGGTTTTTTTCATTCTTTTATACATTCATATGATACATAGTTTTGCTCACAAAATCAACGTTTTAGTCTTTGTTTGGTTCTTTTCTAGTGATAAATATTTACCACTCAAACACTGTACCTTCATGTGGCAAAACATCTGTGTTGTTTGATCCATTCTGTTTCAATACAGCATAACATTTGTTTTCACTTGACGTTTTTCACTGTGTAGTAACACCACCTTTCTTTTTGCAGTCACATGGCCGCTGTAAAGTCAGCAATTGGACTGCGTACAAGTGGGCTACAACTGGGTCTGCAGTAGCAATCACGCCAGCTTGAAAGCCAGGATTTGTTGTGGATACAGGCTGGTTTATGCAGCACACAAGTGGTCTCGGGGGGAAAAGACACACAGCTCTTTGCTGCGACTCATAACCCTAGTCTCGCATTCCTCCTTACACTTTTTGAGGTATTTTGCTGCAGTGGTTTTTTGGATCGTTGTCATGAAAACTTGGAGATGAAGAACTGTAGTAGCGTTAGCCTTTTGAGTTTAGAGAGAGGAATTTTGTACAAAAAAGCCTATTTTTGGGTGGCAATGAAGTAAGCTCAGTTGCAACAGAGTTTGAGTTACTGAGATCTTACTGTATCTTAAAATACCCAGTAAACCAGCCCAAAATGATGGCGTTGGCTGAGTAGTTTTGAGTGGCTGGAAACATCCAAAATGAAGAGGAATAAGTTGACTAAGACTTGTGGACAAAAACACCAAGATCAAGTTCAACCGGCAGCACAGTATAAAAAAGAGATCCATTGTGCTAATGCTAGACAAATTAGCATAATGTGAAGCCAGTCAGGGCACAACATGTCCATTGCAACTGTACTTGCCTGTGGGGCCTGTCATGGCTTTCTGTTTGGTTGTAGCCACCGCATTCTGCACTGTGGTTGTATCCTTAACTTTCACATTGGCAGGTGGCGCTGTTGGACGCCGACTTGGAGCCTCTGTCGGGGGGATGTATTCCGGGCACTTGGTAACATCATCAATGTAATTCTCCTAGAGCAACAAATGATGTGCAAAACAGGATGATCTGCAATTTATTTCAATCTTCAAATAGGTCTTGGTTTCCGGCTAGCTTTGCATAGTGCTCACTGTCTTTAAGTTTTCAACTGTCAGATCAGCAGTACTAAATTGGGCTAAATAAATAACTTCTCCACCCAGCAAAAATGCTTTTACTGCCAATAAATACTGTACTATTTGTCCAACCTGCTGCTGTGTGGAAGTTTCAAGCTACCACATTTTTCCCCACTGAATAAATAGGTACATTATCAAGCATTTTCCCTAAAAAGTGCTCATTTACACATCAAGCAATTGTAACCCAGGTCGGGTTCTCACTCTGCTCTTACCCGACACCAGTTTCTTTTGAATAAAATTTAGTCTCATTGTGTAGATACTTTCACAATTATAGTGCTAGTTTCGACAACCTCTTTGCTGTGTGCTGCAGAGCTACATGTAGATTACTTTTAACTAGCACCTTTTTGCAGCCTTATGCATTTTTCTAGTTGTCGCAGCGCTGCCACAAATCTGTACATGCTGATTTTGAATATTTTGCATTCCACACATTGTTCAAGTTGAATAGCAAACATTCTTGGGCACTGGCAAAGTTTTCCCGTAGGTTAAGATTGCCACATTAGTTGATTTCAAACCAACTGTGCCAGCATAAGCGTCTCTCTCAATTCGCTCCTGCCTCTGCCAATATTCTCAGCCTTTTTGGTGTGACTTCCTGCAGCAGCAATATCCAGCTTTGCCATTAGCTTATCTGTCATCTTTCTGCTGCATTTCACCAAATTTAGACTGGTCTTCAGGAAGGGAGAGGCATGATTAGGAAATCTTAGTGACTGTCTGACAGTTCAACCTCCCCAACATTGACCCTTTCTTGTAAATATATAAATATAAGAGGTAACGAGAAACCCTGTTTCACCCGTCTTTATTTTAGTGGAGTCGCTCGGTGTATTCGGCAGGATGTAAATTCAACCACTCTTCCATTTGCATGGAAGCAAAAAAAAAAGGGTGAAAGACAGTTAAAAACAAATAGGGAATGGATCACAGCAGAGGGTTTGATGCCGTTGATGTTTCTGATGTCCATTTCCTAAACGATCCTCTGCTGACACTGTTGTCTTTCTTCCAGTACCAACACTGTGGTAACACCTTCATCTCTCAGCGGCCAGGAACTCAAGCTTCTGGGACTCCTTTGCCACCAAGAAACCCTGTTTTCCCCGTCTTTATTTTAGTGGAGCCGCTCAGTAACACAGTGAAAGATATTATGCAAAGTAGTAAAAATACATGTTGTGGTTTCCATACATGTACATGTACATTTTTGTACATGTACAATGTACGTGTAGTGGTTTCCCTGTGGCAAAGTTTATACTGAGAGCAGAGGCGCTGAGTAATTTAGAAGGAGGCCTGGTGGGTTTAGAAACGCAATGGTCTTTAAAAGATACTGCAAAGAGTTTATGTTCTGGCCAATCAGCAGTCTCATTATGTACATGTATGATGTCATGGACCGACTGGCATACATGTAAATCGAGTGATTCTTCGTTGTGCCACAGAACCCCCTCCCCCTTGGGCACAGTGCTTATTTCGGTGAGTTATTAATTGGCACACCAAGCGGTTTCCACCTTGTGCATAAACAAATCATTGCATTGCACAGCCTTTGCAGTCACCACCTCTAGTGAGTTTGTACACGTATTCAAAATGTGGACCCAGAACAATAGAGGACAATAAGGTCCACGGTTGAGAAAAGGTCCACGGTTGAGAATAGGTCCACGGTTGAGAATAGGTCCACAGTTGAGAATAGGTCCACGGTTGAGAATAGGTCCACGGTTGAAGATCAAGTACATGTATACATACAAAACCAACGAGAGTCCTTCCAAAAAAATTAAAGTCCAAACAAAAGAGAAACAATAGGAGATCCATGATAGAAGGCATTTACACACACGTGTGATTGCTCATCTGCATAAGGGGCCAAGATTCATTCGATGAAATGCTTCTACATGTAAATCCATCAGGCGGTTCGGGCGGGATTCATTGGAGTGAAAAAATTCAGCCAATCTATGTGGGGATTTCGTGTCCCCTGAAAGTTTTCCTTCGAAAGAATATGCCATTGGTTTTCTGCACAGTGGCAGATTTGGGAAGATTTACCAAGGGAAATTTTCAGTGCAGGATTTTTTTTTGGCCTAACAATGTCTGAGGAAACTGCCCTGCTATATTCTTCAACACCAGGTGAACCAAGGTAGCGAAATTGGCTGCTTTTGAGACAGAATAATTCCCCGAGTACAGTTAAGAATTGCCAAAGTGTTTGGCCAGAGACACCTTTGCATGCCAACTTAACCCAACGGTGGTGAAATGATTTTCAAAGGGGGAGGCAGTTAAGAGGCCATCAGGCATCTGCAAAAAGGCCCCCCTGCTCCCTTCCCCACCAGTGCATCAACCACACACTCCAATGAAATTAATGTTTTAATACCCAGACCACATATACATGTAGTCCTACACATTCACTCTGAGTAAAGTGGGCTGTTCTGTGCAGTGTAGGCCTACTGATGTTCAATAACTTTCACAGATTTTCCCAAAGCCCTGTTTACCAGAGCTGAAGCATACCTTTTGACCCGAACCTATTAAATAAAATATCTCCAGACAACTTGGATTAGGGCTGTCCATAACTTGCATGTATGCATGATGATATAATTTACACCTTGGGAAGCAGGGGTGGAGAGAGAGAGGATTGGAGGGGTCCTAGGCAATGATGAGTACACTGAGCGCCAATTTTCCTTTTAATAAATTCCCATTAACTTGAATTGAATTCCAAGAGACCAGCTTTTATACATAGATGTAATTAAAACAAAGCTCCTTTCACCCCTATCATTTACAATAATCTGTTTGATAAGTCAAGGAGAAACAGGTGTACATTCGGTTAAGAGGGGGTCCGAACCACTGCATATGCATGTGTGCATTTTGCGCATATGTACATGTACATGTGCTTTACAGAAAGCCCCCTTACAGGCAATATATTTGGTTCAAGCAGGTCGGTAATTGCCATTTGAACTGATCGAACTAGCCATTGACCTCACCGGCTCATGGCATCCACTCTGCAGCCAGCCCTGTCTGTGTCGGTCAAGGCCGTCTGAACACTTGCTCAGCTGCTGACACCAGGTGCAATTGAAGGCAACATCGCCGGCAACACAGCTACTGCAGGACGTCTTCAGATTACAAGCTGTAAACATACACACACACACCAAACACAAGATGTTGGACGCCAGTTTTAAAGAGCTCACAGAACATGTTCACTCCATCCCAAGTTCATGCAACTGACTAACGGGAGGGGGGAACCAGATGTTCATGGTCCACCCCCCACCCGGCAACCCAATGACAGTCTTGAAATGATCACAACCGATGAGCCATATTTTCTTTCAGTTTTTACAACGTCCCTCCCCAGTAATTTCCCCCATGACACACCGCACTGTTTATGTTGCATCCTAACACTATAGCACATGGGCCAATTAGAATTGATAAGACAGTCCAAACCCTGGTGCTGTGCAAAACAGTTGTATGTGTGCCAGTGAGAGCTAGGGCATGGGCCACGGCGTGTCTCATTGTCATATCCTAACGTTTATTATTTACAATGGCAACATGTGCTGGTCAAATCTACTTTTTGTAAATATTATGGATGAACGATATTTGAAAAATTCTGTCAGGTCTCAGCCACAAAAATCTTGGGGAGAATGAGAAATTTTCAACAGAAATATGCCGACTATATAGTTGCAGCAGACTTACTGCAGGACTATAGTTGGGTTTTATTGACAGGGTTAAAAAAGATTACGGAATTTCAGTGGTGGGTTGAATGTTACACTGTTACAACTAGATTTGATTGTATGATTCAGTAATCCAAGCATTTAAGGTAATAATCCAATGGTTCATTTGTCAATCTTTCACCTGCCAAGGGAATAAGGACGACTGTCAGCACATTATGCTTAATCCCACAGGTCAAAAATCAGAATTAGACACAACGTTCAGCAGTCCTAAGGTTCCAGAAAGCTTCCTTGGTTTAATAATAAGCACCTGACTTCTTCCCCTTGAAAAAGAATCTTTTAAATAAGGTCTGCTCTTTTGATGTCACAGTCATGATTTTCCTGTAAGTGGCTGCTAAACTATGGTTGGCCGTCGGTACAAAAGTAAAAGAATAATTCACGAAGTGTTAAAAAACCGACAAAAAATAGAACAGCAGAAAATAATACACATACTACTAAATACCAAATGAAAATTATACAACCTTACTTAAAATCACTCAGACAATGTCCATTTTGAAGCAATTGGAGGTAAAACCGAAAAGCCAACCCAAACGGTGACATTTCTTCAAACTTTGGCTGTGCACTGATACAAGGCAAAATGAGAGTTGTCTGGCACGTCTGATCAGACAACTGAACTTTGATATGCATGCAGAACCTTCGGATCATTTTAAACTTAATCGTTTCCACCAAATGAACAGCAGACTATCAAATTATATCACCCAGACCCGAGAGCAGAGGTACATGACTATCTCCGAGCAGCTCAGAGCCTCAGGACTGAAAAAAACCACGTACACTTGAAGTACAGGCATGTACATGTACATGGCAGCCATGATGCGGCTTGGGTTTGGAAAAACATCACTTGACACCCTGTGCACAAACCATGAGACTGGTCTGAAATTAACTGTAAGGAATTTATGATTACTAACTTCAATATTTTCCTTGGTGAATCTGAAATTTGAGGACATCACTTTCTGATGGCATATGCCACTGCAGCCTTGCAGGGAAACAGTTGTGATGTCCATATACGGCACTATCACCTTGGGTTTTACAGTTATATACATATGTACATGTATGACTCATACACATTTTGAAATTGAATAAAAATGTCTGAAACAAACATGACAGAAAAGCGGTCAGATTGTGTTACAATCATTACCTTCTGTGGACACTGTTGTCTGTGCTGAAACCATGGGCGAGATAACCAACAACATGCATGCAGTTACACACAAATGAGCCACTTGCTGGACCTTCACAGATTCAGACTTTTTGGAAGCTGCCATTTTTCTTTAATATAAACACTACCAACTGTCTGCCACAAAGTTACACAAACACTATTAAGCAGTCTAAGAAAGACCTTTTGTGATGACAGCTGTCTGTGTCTTCTTTACAAGTTTTTGAATAAGCTGCACAAGCAGAACTGATAAATAAGGAAGTATTATGGACATGTATAGAGTACTTTGTACAATGCATGCTCTATCACACCACTATGCACGCACGTGTAAGGTNACCAGTACATGTACATGTACATGTACACTATGCTGCATCATGCAACTAGCTGTTCATCCATGCATGCATAACATGACCTTTAACCTCTTAGTTAATGCAATGCTTCACAGGGGATCTACTCCCTAAAACCTCCGTGATCATAGTATTCATACACACTGACTCTATTATGTGTATGCTCTATTCTTCAGACATCTTCTGCCAAAATTGGATCTTGAAATTTTACATTTACTCCAAAGAGTGCAACTAACTGTGATTAAGTTTTCTTACAGTAATTTTTTCTCATACAAAAAACTTGTTGAATCATGAAGTTGTACTGCACTGTAAATCTGATGTTTTTCAGGAAGAAAATCTTTTACCCGTATTTCAAGTACAAATGCAGAAGACAATTTAATACTATAAATGTCCAGCAGTAGCAACATTTCACTTTCTTTACTTAATCTGACAATATAACTACTTCCAGGGCCATGATGTATAATTTTTATGCAGTCATTGTAAATGCATGCTTTCTTGGTGTCCCATTTTAAAAATTTGTAATTCTGTGGGCAAAAATCGTGTCAAATTGAAGGAGTCAATGTGGGCAAAAATCATGTCAAATTGAAGGAGTCAATGTGGGCAAAAATCATGTCAAATTGAAGGAGCCAGAAGTCAATGTTAGGGCCATTTCAGCACTTTTAGTAATTTAATTGCCATCAATTAATTGGGAGGTTTTGCTGTTAATTTACATTTCTGTTTTCTTTGATTATTTGTTGTTTGTGTACCTAAGAGTTGGCCAGTGAGCAACAATATATCAAACAAGGACACTCTGGATTGACTCATAATCTGAACCCACGGATTAAGCATCTTCATCTAACACAAACAGCGCCCTCATCTGCCTAAAAAAGAGCATTCTCTTAATTTCAATAAGGGATGTCATGTGGGTTTCATACTTGAAGGAGAAGAAAGTTGCACAATTTATGTCCCAAATTTACTTTATGTGTTATGCTGATGTTGTGATACCAGGCACGGATCCGGGGAGGGGGGGGATTGGGTCAAACTCCACCCTCCCTCCGTGGGGGGGGATTGGGTCAAACCCCACCCTCCCCCTGAGATAAACAGAAGCTAAAAAAAGGGTGAAAATAATAATTCTTCTGACACACCAATACCATTGCAAGCCATGAATGTTATGTAATATTTCATCATCATTTCAGCTTGTCTACAAAAAATTGAGACATTTAAACNCGGTGTACATGTACATGTACACTATGCTGCATCATGCAACCAGCTGTTCATCCATGCATGCATAACATGACCTTTAACCTCTAAGTTAATGCAATGCTTAACAGGGGGATCTACTCCCTAAAACCTCCGTGATCATAGTATTCATACACACTGACTCTATTATGTGTATGCTCTATTCTTCAGACACCTTCTGCCAAAACTGGATCTTGAAATTTTACATTTACTCCAAAGAGTGCAACTAACTGTGATTAAGTTTTCTTACAGTAATTTTTTCTCATACAAAAAAACTAGTTGAATCATGAAGTTGTACTGCACTGTAAATCTGATGTTTTTCAGGAAGAAAATCTTTTACCCGTATTTCAAGTACAAATGCAGAAGACAATTTAATACTATAAATGTCCAGCAGTAGCAACATTTCACTTTCTTTACTTAATCTGACAATATAACTACTTCCAGGGCCATGATGTGTAATTTTTATGCAGTCATTGTAAATGCATGCTTTCTTGGTGTCCCATTTTAAAAATTTGTAATTCTGTGGGCAAAAATCGTGTCAAATTGAAGGAGTCAATGTGGGCAAAAATCATGTCAAATTGAAGGAGTCAATGTGGGCAAAAATCGTGTCAAAGTGAAGGAGCAAAAAGTCAATGCTAGGGCCATTTCAGCACTTTTAGTAATTTAATTGCCATCAATTAATTGGGAGGTTTTGCTGTTAATTTACATTTCTGTTTTCTTTGATTATTAGTTGTTTGTGTACCTGAGAGTTGGCCAGTGAGCAACAATATATCAAACAAGGACACTCTGGATTGAGTCATAATCTGAACCCACGGATTAAGCGTCTTCATCTAACACAAACAGCACCCTCATCTGCCTAAAAAAGAGCATTCTCTTAATTTCAATAAGGGATGTCATGAGGGTTTCATACTTGGAGAAGAAACTTGCACAATTTATGTCCCAAATTTACTTTCTGTGTTATGCTGATGTTGTGATACCAGGCACGGATCCGTGGGGGGGGGGATTGGGTCAAACCCCACCCTCCCCCTGAGATAAACAGAAGCTAAAAAAAGGGTGAAAATAATCATTCTTCTGACACACCAATACCATTGCAAGCCATGAATGTTATGTAATATTTCATCATCGTTTCAGCTTGTCCACAAAAAATGAGACATTTAAACAAAAGCTCCAGCTTGACCCCCTCCCCTTTCCCTCACAAAAATTCCCGGATCTGCCCCCAGAGACTCTTAAGATTCTGACACCATGACTCCTAAAGCAAATTTGATCAGACTGACTGGTAAATTAATTACCATTTCTCTGTTCTTCCATAATGACTCAAATTTCACGGGGTTGATGTTGTACGTTTTCGCCTCTATGACAGTAAATTGTCATTTTAATTATGTTTATTAATTGCTTATTTTTACAACAGTCTGGCTTTTATTTGCTGTGGTTCAACCACAAAAAAAGCATTTCAAATTAAATCAAACCAATTCAATCACTCAAATGACAAACACAGATTACAACAGCCCAAAGTAATCCAATCATCATGGGCTTGGTGATACTTAATGTATCAAAATGAGTGTGAAATCAGCTTTGGGGGTGTTGACCCATTTGTGACAGGGGACTCTAGATTTGATGAGGAAATACAAAAAACTTACTTGGAAGAGGAGAAATGACAATTGCAGTTCCACTGCTGACCTTTGAGGTATCGATATCAATACTGTGGTACTCAAAGATCTCCCTCTTTTTGGTAACTAATTGAAACAAACATTAAAAAGGAGGGGGGGAATGAAAACCCAAAACCAAAAAGGAACAAGGATGTTTGGATAATTAGAAAACTAAAAACGATCCAATTTATCAAAGCAGTTCAACCAAATCAGCAATGGTCAACTCTCAACATGATTTGTAACTTTTTTCTGATGGCATCAATGTGACAGAATCCCACAAAATTAGTCTTAAGGTCATCGCTTCGGTAATTTGGTTTTATTTTGCAGTGAGAGCATCACAATGAGATCTTTGTTTTAACGTATCAGCCATTATGTCATCCTGATGGTAACTGACACACCATGGTAGTGGCATATCCAGCGAGTGAGGGAGGGGTAACTCTCCCCCCCCCATGGCTTTTGAGTAAAGCCTTTGATCTTTTTTTCTCCAAGGCTGAACATCATGTTGACTAAGCCTGAAGCCACATTTGCCACATCAAAAGCTGGATACACCATTGTACCATGGGTGAAAAATGTTGAGGGTTAATTTCTCACTGATTTATGGGGTGTACAATTCTCTCAAATATTTCGTATTCAAAAAAAAAACTTGAGACTTATGACTCATTTTGCTGGGTTGGGTCACAAATTATATCATAATTAGAGATCCAAATTTATTTGCCCCAGCTTTATTGTTGTCGTAATTGACTGCAAGGAGTCCGAGTGGAGCACTTCACTCCACTTTTCTTGCTTCCTTAACACAGGGTTGTCAAACTCCTTTGGGATCAGGTAAAGCCACGAAACTTAAGACAGTGTGGCAGTGGAATTTCATAATTCAATATAAATGTACTGGTACACTAGAAGGGTAATATCATAAAACTCCAGCCATGGAAAGAAATATTATGTACAATGTTAAAGGCAGTGGTATCATTGATATCGATGGGGCAGGGGGATATCAAAGGCTTTGTTTTACATCATTGAGGTTTGGAGGTTCTTTTCCTGTTGCTGATAATTTAACAGAAAAGGGGTGTAAGATGGCTTTTCTTTTTGGGGGGGTTCTCTTATTTTGCTGAATCCTGCTGCAGGCCCCCTCCCATAGCAGCTTTTGTAAGTTGATCTTGTAGTAGGCAAATGGTTCATCAGTATGGCAACAAAGTCTACAACTTTTTCTTCATGCTTAGATCTATGAACTTCAAATCAAATAAAAATACAGCAATGGAGAATGCCTGAGTGCAAAATTAACGAGGCTCATGCAAACTATTTCTTTTTACCATGATGAATAGAACCAACTTTAAAACAAAAAAAGGCTTCAGCGATGCTTGAACTTACATGGTGCAATGAGTTCATCAATGTAATAAGCGTCAGCTATGCCCACTTTCACAGGATGCCTTGCATCGGAGATACTGTCAACCGGAATAGGGATCTAAACAATACAACAAGGGGAAAACATATAATTTCCATTTTCCTCATTTTGGCACATCATTAGAAATTGACATTTCTAGTGAACAAAAAGTTCCATCACATGCAAGGCTTCCAAAAATATTTACAAGGGGCTTCATCCAAAAAGGTTGATAGCCCAATATGTGCAAGAAGTCAGCTGAAAGCTAAAAAGTAAGGCTGTACCGAATATCCGAACATTCGATGGATTATCGAATATTCGAATACTATTTTTTCGAATTTGAATATTCGAATACAAAATTCATGAAAAGAGAGGGAGAATCTTCTTTTGTTTTAAATGAGAAAAATTGCACCATGGAGGCTTGTTCAAGCAGGTTAAAATGAAAAGGGACAGAAACCTTACAATGATTCAAAAGGTACATTATTCATTAAAAAATTTAAAAGGAATATATACTTTCAACAGGAAAAGAAGTTTTATTCGTCTCTTAAATTCTGCTAAATTGTGGCTGGAGATGCTCGTAGATGTGAGAAGCTATTACAGTGATTATAATGTACAACTGTGTGCGTTATTGCAACTGATTTTGTATATGGTTTGTTTCTCAACAAACTGCCAGTCAATACGACCGAATATTCAGATATTCAATCGAATTGAAGGTCGACTATTCGAATAGTAAATTATTTGAACTGACTCAGCCCTACTGAAAAGTCGCTTCTTTGACTGTAGCAAAATGCTTGGTTTAATACTGTGAATATGAATATCCTACACTCACATGTTCACGCCACCTTTTGTGAACATTAAAATACTGTCAGTGTGCCACTTCTCAACACACGAACACCAGCCTCTCAAATTACATTGTCCCAACCATGCAGGTGTACAATTGAAGTAGTCAATAAAATCAGCAAAACAACACACGGTTATCTCACCTCTTTGTACGCGAATATGATTCTGCCATCCTTAACCACTGTTACTTGGAATGTGAATATGCCAGCTGGAAAAATAGTAAAATGCACAAATGATTTCAAATGCAAAATGTCAGACAGTGCAAGTGCACAATTCAGTCAAACAGAGGTCAGAGAAAGATCCAAGCAGCTACCTGTGTCAGTCATATGCAAAGTGATGCCTGTGCTGGCTACGTACATGCAGGCTACACATAACAAGTCTCCCCCGGACAAGACCTGCAAATCCAGCCCTTAAGTGGATATTAACAGATTAGAGACGGAGATGGAGGGGATGGCCAACCAATGAATTGGTGGCAGCAAATGGTGGGGTGCCTTGACGGGCCTCATGTGCATGCAGTACAGGAGCACCTACATGTAAGTCTAAGTCTGAGACACATGTTTAAAAGCTAATGCAAAAAAGCATAACCCAAACATGGAATTGAGTTGTAACAGCATCCAAAAAATTGAATCCAAAGTTGACCTCCACAGCACTAATCTGAAGTTTAATTCAGTTTTTGCCGGCTTGTACACGGAGTGGCTCTGGTGTTTGAATCATAAGTGATGGTATGCAGGTTCGATAAACGCTACAGGCACCCTGGAGCTAACGGGGCTAACTTTATTGAAATTATTGAAGCGAACAAAACCAATGGAACATCTGTACTTGAATTCAATGTCGATATGATCTTCAAACTGTTCATGGAAACAACAGAAACCTATTTTCCTATGTGTTAGTTAATATGCACATTATTTTTTAATTTCACTTTCAAAGGCTTTTACCCAAAAGAAGGAATATTTTTTCAGGAAAATAGCCAACAGGACAAATGATACCAACTCATCTTTCTTCTCCTGTGTTTGCCGGTATGAGTAAATGGGCTTTATTGTTAACAGGCACTCAAACATTGAAAGTTTTAAGATTTCCTTCCAATAGTGATGGGGTAACCACTCTTATCTATACTGGCATTACGATCCAGGGTTTGCAATGGTTTCTGCCAGAGCAAAGTGGAAAATCACTTCTCGGGATGGGTCCTACATTCCCTTCTCCCTTTCAATACACCATGCAAGTGATCAATGGCTCGGCGAATCAATGAGAAAAAACCCCTGGCAATCAAATCACATGGTGAGATAGATAAAACAGATAAACCTTGTACTTAAAGCACAAAAAACTGTGACCAGTCGATACAGTATCGTCGCTAGTCCCTGACCTTGTGTATTTTTTTTGAAGTGCGCCCTCTATGTTTGGTCATAGTGCTCCCTCTCTCACCATGTTTTTACTGTCTTTGTGGCACTATGTAGGAATGTAATGGTTCTTTGTAAATTTCAGTATTGTTCTTGTAGCAGTTACAGTAATGATTGCATTTCTAAAGTTCCGCTGTGCAGGTGGGGCAAACCATTTGGTTCACTTCACTACATATATTGCGCTTTTCGGTGCAGCTTTGCTTTTCAGGCTTCCATCTTGTGAGGTGTGTTGTGACATTCGCTGGTCATTCAATTGTGCCTGCTTTCACATATATCCTACATCAAGTTATTACACGTGGGTGTCCAAGTTCTGCTTGTAAAGTTAATCACATTGATTGTAATCTACTATTTTGTGAGCTACAGTAGTTCCTTCGGGCGTGGCCCTGATAATTCAATATAGGCCCTACTTGTACAGTTTTACAGTTGGAACTGTTGGCAGTATGGCACATACTAAAAAACTATATAGTCGTCATTCAAACTTGCCCATTTTGGGGCTAAACATTACATGTTTCCATTTTGATACAACAACAGGAAACAAAAGAAACCAAGCCAAAATCTGAAAACAGGGTTTAGCAAGTAGATCAGACGTTGAAGATCATAGGCGTACATGGTGGGAGGGGGGAGTGACGGGGGTATATATCCTCCCCCCTCTTTTTTGGGGGAGGGGTAAGCTATTGAATCACCTCCTCCCAATACACACACACACACACTTTTTAATGATGAGCAAAAAAATTAAAGCGGATTGTGAAGAATTTACTGACCCAACAACTGAAATGTTTACAATATCAGTAAGAAGGGAAAGCAATACCCTGGTGTCACCAGAACGGTGATAAAAGCCGCACCAAACCACCAAATATGGTCACAACTTTTTTCCTAATGGGCCAACTTGGCAAGGATTCCATGTAATCCTCACCCCCAGGCAGACACCACAAGCCCAGACCCCAACCACTGCAGAGTAAAAATTCTTGAAAGATCAGTCACCCCAAGGAGCCTACATGGTCGTTATCAAGAACTGTATCTTATTGTTTACAGACATGTGCTGACTGGTGGAGGCTGTTTGGGTTGTGACTGGTATATTACTGTACTTCCACAGCAGCATAATGAAATGTAGACAAAGAGGAGACCTGAGGGTTGTATTTGCTCCCATAAAACAGTCCTACAGGTGCAGGCATGACCGGGAACTGACCTGGTGCATGTGGTGACAAAAGTCTTTGCCTGGAGCAAAAAGTCCTACTTTGTGGGCGTGGTTGCAGATGTAAGATTCTGCATGAATTCGATACATATTATGGATGTGCATCTTTATCATGAACATCGCCCCCATGACACAGATTTACGCCACCGTTGCAGAGTCACAACTGATGAAATTGCAGAATGTGAATAACACCTCTTGGGCATCATACTCAGCGAATGTCCCCATCTTTGCCCGCTGTGCGGAGTCTGAATTGATGAGTTGCATTGGTCTTGTTTGTAAAGAAACCTTTTTCTCTTGTTGTGACTTTCAGATGCACGAGCACAACTGGTCTGCATTGGGCTGTGTTTTCATGTCATGCAAAGCAAAGTCAACTTTGCTTTCCTTTTTGGTTTGATAAAGTAAAGGGAGAGTGCCGCACATGCAAATTGAAGTTGCACGTATGCAAATTACAAGTCGCAAGTACGCAGATTGGAAGTCATGCTAATATGCTAATTGCCTCGGACTAACTTTGGACCAATGAAAAATGTTACTGTCGCATGGGACGCCTTTCCCAATGGGGCTATACATGTGCATGTACTCCTGCCTAAATGTCAACACCAGTGGGAAAACGAAATGGTTACACTGTGTATTTATATAGGCAATTTCACTCCCGACTAAATGTTCAACATTAGTGGGAAATTTTGTGATGATAGCTTAACTGTACAGACCTTTGGGTGCCAGCATGGTTTGGGTCTGGTGTACCCAGGGTTCAGGTCTAGTACGTGTGCCCACGGTTCTGTTCCTGAGTACCCACGTCTGACTGTTACATTTGGATGTTTAATGGATTAATTGCCACTACAATCGGTGAAATTTCCTTGGCACAGCTATGAAACAGAAGACTTTGTGTATGCTCCTGCTTTTATTTTAGTCTGCGTAAAACCAACAGGTAGCTGCTCAAAGTGCAGCACCCATGGTTGACCTTCCCGGAACGTGAGTGGTTTTTATATCAATCCTGGCAGATGAAGAACGGATGTAGCTAAATGTTTGAGATCACCTACATGCAAGTGCAGAACATGTCAGTGACTGGACTGAACCCATAATTTTCCCAGTGTGGAGGTATTCGCTGTTAAATTTTGTTCTTACTTCTGATGCGCAGGTTTACTGATACAAATACAACTGAGGCCTCGCCGAACACATCAAACTGCATCAAAAGTTAGCCTATTTTTGTCTTGCCACCTGCAAGTGCTCATGGAGAAAAATATGAACCGTTGTGCATCGGGGCACTCAGTGTGTCTAAAAGAGCACGGGCTGCACATTTGCTTTTTGCACGCTGCCGCTGTAGGCAAGCAGATACGAGCTTCGCATCTGGCAGCTTAATGTAGCTGGTCCGGTGATTTGCACGTATATTGCTGGGTAAGTTTGCGCATGCTGCGTCAGGTCTTATATCACACAACTGGACAATATTTCGAAAGCTGTGTTGATGCGATTCTGAAGTAATTGTACAAGCTTGCCAGTTTGAGGCTCTGCATGCCTATGATGGCAGCGTGCCAAGAGCGGATTATTGCCGGAGAGCTCAAAATTTTGCAGGGACAATGAGCTTGTCAAACAGGCATATATCCGAACAGCCAACAAACAGCTATGAAAACGGCCAAGTCCGATCAGCAAACTGTTAGGCAATATTACTCATCAACTTTTGTCTAGTACATGCACATGTACCATTGTTTGTATAAGTTATCAAGAGAAATCGACCAGTCGTTGATACATGATTACAAACATGAGTTCTTCAAAAAAGTCAGTGAAAGTTTGAAAACCTGATGAAGAGAATCCCAAATCAAAGGTGAGAATTATCTTGCAACCTTCAGAAGGTGAGAGATTGGTGGAAATGCACATCTCAGTATGTTTGCCCAGTTTATGGGAGTTGCCCAAGCACTGGGGTTGGGATTTGGAGGGGAGCATTCCAGCAGGTAGTTAATTGGGACTGCCAGCACGGTATACCAGCAGGTGGTTTTTGAAGGCTGACATAAACAGATCTTGGTTTATGTGCAGGGGATCAAGCCTTTGGAGGATGTTGCTCACTACTTTTTTATTCTATTTTACTTAAGTCTTTTTTAATGAGGGTAAGCTCCATCAGTGTACAGCACTGCTTTCCATAGAGGCCCTCAATTAAAATACAATCATTAAAACTTGAAATTATTATAAAACCGTTATATTTAAACGCACAGCAAAAACATTTTACTTACAAAGAAGTTACGTAGAACAGTAATACGGGAAAGAGTAAAACTTGTGAATAAATCAAAAGTCTATAAACAAATACATGAATACATAAAAATGAGCTCACTGGCAGACCTTTGAACACATGGTGTTCGGATCACACACTTATATTATTAATAAGATAAAATAATATGATTAATTGCTTCGATGACATAGTTTGGCCAATAATTAAGATTGTCTGTTAATTATCTGAATTTAAGATATGTGCCTTGATTTGCTTTTTAAAACTGACAAGCATAGGCAAGTTTTCATGTCAGGTGGAAAGGCATTCAATGACTTGGCTCCAGAGAATTTCAATGAATGTTTACCCACTTCTGTTCTTACACCTGGAAAAGAAACATTATTACTATTATTGAATCTTGTGTTATATGCGTGATTACTACCTTGAAATTGAATTGCAGATGCCAAATACTCCGGGGCCATGCCATGAATGCACTTGTGCATCAGAATATTCTCAAATACTCAGCCCGCTGCCGAACCTGCATCTAGTTCAATTCGGTATATAAAAACATGTGAATCTCTAACCCTTTAACCAAGTGTTACTCTCGCTGCCCGGTTTTAGAGAACCTGAATTCGATTTACGTAATTATTGGCAGCTGACGCAGAATGAGAGCATTATGCAAAGTAGAACGGGTATATTGGTCCATATACCAACTCAATCATTTTATCACTTTAAGTCTCTGAGAGAGTTTAACAGCACTTTTATCAATATGAGTATCCCATCTAAGATATGGATCAAACCATACACCAAGATATTTGAACTCAGTCACCTTCTCCAGAATATCGCCTCCGCTTCTTTTATTTTTTGAGATGTACCAAAAGTCAAGACCTTGGGTTTCGAAGCCAGTTTATTGTTGTGCATCCAGTCAGAGACAATCCGTACTTGTTCATTCAAGACAGGGTTAACATCAAGCTTGTCTTTAGAGCTGTACATTACAGCAGTATCTGAAGAGTGTAGTGTCCATTCCATTGGACAAATCGTTCCCTAGAGAGAGCACCTGTCCTGAGATTCAGCTTGCCGGCAATGTGGAGTGCTGGCCATGTTATTTCATTCATAAAGCAACATTGTTATAGGAGATTCCAGGAGTGTAGGCAGAGCTGGTGGACTACATCCTTGGTGATTTAGGTAGGTGACAACGGTGAAGTTGTCTGACTTGATGAGCACTGCCGAGCCTTTTATCATCTGATGAAAAGTGCATGAGAACCTTCCTCAAAATAAGGCCCTCTCTGCTGATTTCTAATTCCCTACAACTGAGCCCTGGTTGGAAACATCCATTATTAATGTCACCGTCGGTCTGGCTGGAACAACTAACAGACCTATGTTGAGGTTGGCTGGATTCAGCCACCAGCGTATTTTTGTGTGTTAGAATATGTTGACACACTGGTATGAGATGAAAGTGTGTAGTTTTGACTGATATTGACAAAGAAAGTGGAGTTGAATGGTGTCAAGTACCCACTTGTCTTGACAATAAAGGGCCTAAGTCTTTGCAAAATTTTGATATCTGTGACTATATATAGTCAGAAGCAGTTGTGACTTTGTCCCTGACTGTATCTGACAAAGTCGCGACTGCAAGAAAATCAACAAAATCGGACCTCAGTACCCAAAATGGCATCTCTTGCCACGAGAAGATGCTCGTTTATTTTTTCAATGAGCACAACATTTATCAATCAGAAAGGCCGGAAAATCCTGGTCCTGGGACTCAGCTGGGCCCCTGCATTTCTTACAAGATTGGCGACCACTTTGTTTCGGAGCCGGTTCATCTGCAAATGGTATGCTGATGGTGCATGCCACCTTTGGTCTAAGGCAAAAAGGGACGGCAACACAGAAGATTCCTCTTCTGACCAAACAGTCGTGGGGAAGTCGGGGCATTTTACTTTCCTGCAGTGCATGCATGCTCTGCTTGATTTCTGTGACCCTAGGCTGAAGCTGCATGACCACGCATCTGAATGGGGACATGGTGGGTGGTTGGAATCTGAAGACAAATCGTCAGAAGGATGGACACACTGACACGTTTGCCTGACTTGGATGGCAAAACATCTTGTGTGAGGCCAACAGCGGTTTGGGAATCAAAGATATGCTGTCATGGCCCAAAACTGCTGAAAACCCTGTTAAAACAGTTGTTTCATGCTGTGGGAGTGAGACCTACTGTGACGTGAAAGGAAACTCAAAATAGCTCAAACCTGACTCTGACGAAGAGGGACTAGAGCTAGAATAATGGCACCAGGGTTTCTTGTTAAAGATGGCAACAGCCTACCGTATCTCTCTGGCTCCAGTGAGTACCAGATGATCTGTTTTCCAACTGGGTTGTGTCTGTATCCCGGAGGTTATGCAGGTTCTCCCAGTCAGGACTGATATTTCCAGTACCAAGGATTTGTTCTTCCCTGGAAATGGCCCAATTTCTTACCACAAATTTTGCCTGGAGTAGGGGCTGCAGGTCCAAAAGAAGCAGGCCTGTTATCTCTCCCTGAGGCACCAGAGGCTAGAAGGCATGGCTCTGCATTCAGGGTGGTCTGAACTCTTGCTTCTCTGTCTACCAGGAATAGCTAGAGGCCCAGGAGATACTGTACAGCCCCATTCCCTATCGCAGTGTATGTAATGGATGCCAGAGGCCTGGAAAGCATGTCCCCCATACTTTGGTGGCTCAGTCCGCTGATGTCTGCTATACTTGAGGCTTGGAAAGTGCAGCCCCACCACGTTTAGTATTCTGACCAAGCCCATCATTGTAATAGATACTTTTCAATCATTAAGGACATAAAACCTACAGTAAAAACTACAGGGCACTAGCAAAAAGCATACATACAAGGTCAGTACGTATGTTTTTATTCTTCAACCTAAAAAGAAAGCCAGACTATATTTTCCCCACGTTTGCAACCGTTCAAGATTCACACCTTAGATAGTGAACTCAAGGTGAAGTTATTACCTTATTAGACCCCACCCAAATACCACAGTTCAGCAGAAAAGCACTTTTGTACACCTGCTGGAAATTTTCTTGGGGGGTATGCCTGGTCAATAACCTCTGGTTGGGTTTGGAGACAGAATTCAGTTGTAGGTGAACAGGATTGTCAACCAGTGGAAAATGAATGGAGATCAATTTTCCTCCTTGTCCTCGGTTGGGGTAGGGGAATTGAAGTTACTCATATTGTGCAACCAATCATTCACCTCAAACATACCTTAACAGTTGACAGACCGGCATTTGCTTGAAGTTTTGTTCGCAATATTTAAATATATATATGCGCACCTCAAAGTCGTATTATTATTTGCACCTGTAAATTGGCTAACTTGTGAAATCACGTACATACAAAACGAACAAGCAAATCTCTGCATTCAAAATGGCTTAGCAAAGAAGCAATAGTGTGTGGAGTGCGATGTTGACTTGGCCCCAAAATGGATTCTGGCTGGCAAATTTCTAACAGCACAGTCAAAACTCCAGCTGAAAGTAAATGCACAGTAACTCATGACAGCAAATTACACCTCTTCTGATGCAGGGCTACATGGAATGTGTTCCTTTAAAACTTCACAAATATTCACTGCTTGACTGGAACCCTGCACACAACTGCCTCTCTATCTTAGGTAACTATTTGGCAGCACACAGTCACTGGCAGCAGAAGCAGGGGGGCATTCCCCCTCCCAACTTTTGGCTGGTCCTTCAATGGCTGATGCCTGATGATCTCACAAATGCCCCCCCCAAAATAAATCATTCTGCCGCTGTTGCACACGGTACTGTAAATTGCCCCTAATGCATTGACTTTCAGCTGACCACAAATAATTGAGGGCAACTTCACGCCCCACCCACAAAAAAGAAATTCTGAGGGCAACTCCGCGCCTTGGTCATCCCGAGGAGTCTCAAAATGCACTTTTTCAAGATAAAATTCACTCACCTCGAATGCTGCCCAAAAGATTCTGTTCTCGCCATTCCACTGTCAAAGCAGTTCCTTCAAAAGAAAATAAAGGTCTTGTTAAACAACCGATGCATCCATCCACATTTCCCCACCATGAGTCACTTATTCTGATTGCAAGGTGTCATCCGGATTTCACTTTCTACAGCATCTAGACAAGGGTGCTCTCACAATTATGATGATAACTGGAATTCGACTTCAACAGTTTTGACTGTCAAACCCATTCCTTCACATCTTTGAAAGGAGAGGGCAGGAAGTACCCTAACAATCCTCAATCCTTCACCTGTTGGAGAACAGAGGACCGTTAGGGTTAAGATTGCAGTGTTGTAGTACTTGTACTCAGTGCTCGTACTCAAGTACTGTTTTCAGAGTACTTGTACTCGAACTTGTACTCTGACGTCCAAGTACTTGTACTCGAACTACAGTTTTTGTACTCAGGCTACAAAATACTCAAAACTCGACATCCAAAAATTGTACTCGAGCATCAAAGTACTCATACTTGATTAACAGTAATCGATAAAAATATCCTTTAAGTTAACTTACCACAGCCATTAAAATAAGATTAAAAAATATCGACTCCAATGACCTGATATTCGATATGGTTCTGACGAAGAGAAGGCTGAACGTGGGACCATTAATGTGTACGACCCATTCCCCGTCTGTGCACGTACTTAACCAATCACGTACGCAAATTATATTGTGGTACTCCAGAATGGTCCCGCGATTTACTTGGGCATTGGTAGTCTGGACCCAAAAATTCTAACGACGAACCCAGCATACAGAAAATCACAGGCATTTGAACAATTGAGTCTGGAAAATAGACTTCGCCGCACCATGCACGTTGTGTCAACTGCTGCAACGCACGTGTAGTGACCGTGACATTGCTAGCCAGATCACTTGTTCTTGTAGCCATGTCATCTGCATTCAGTGTTTCTTTTACACAGTGGCAGGTCTTAGAGTCTCTTAACTACTTTTGAATTAGAAGTACTTGTACTCGTACTCGAAATTAGAAGTACTTGTACTCGGAACTGCAAGTACTTGTACTTGGAAACCAGTACTTGTACTCGGCTGGCAAAGTACTCGACCAGTCTTTGTACTCGGCAGTACTTGGTACTCGGAAAAAGCACTCGACTACAACACTGTAAGATTGTTGGTATGACGGAAAGCACTACATAGAGTATAATTATGATCAAAATTTCTTGCTAAAATAAGTGTGATTACAGTCTTTATAACAGTGAAACAGCACAGAAACCCTTCCTTAAAGTTAGCCTTTCAAACATGCTAGGAAGGGTGCAAATATTTGAAATGGGCTGATAGCTGGTGATATTTTTGTTTGATTAAGTCATTTCTGCTTTTTTTTTAGATGAATGAGCATTATACTGTAATGGAAAGGGTAATTCAACATTGCTAAACAAGACAGAATCACACTGAATTCTCAGGCCAGCTCCCAACAGACCTCTGTACTGATGTTGCTTTCCTATGGTGCTCAGTGGACCATGGGCCCCCACTGGCTCCGCCCACTGGAAAGCTGATGGGGACAGATGAATCAACATGAAGAATTTTCAGCACTTTGAAAGATTTTCATCATTTACCTATCGGTATCTTCGATTCCCAAACATTCTTGGCTTGGTTGAGGAAAAAACAACCAAAAAAAACCCTTCCCTTTAAGACTGCTGCACATTTGAGCTTAATGGAAAATTCCAAGGCCTGATTCAGGGAGACGTGCACAAGAGCAAATGTTTAGGGGGAAAAACAGAAAAAATGGATGCTGCGGTCAAAGTTGCAAATGGCTGATGATCTGTTCACAGTGAATATAGTCCATAGCTCAGTTGTGAAGTGCCTTGTCAGCCACCTGTTAGTGGCACAAACACCAGATCTGGTCCCAAATAGAAATGTTTAGACATTCAGACAATGCAGATGGCGAAGCCATCCAGGGCAGCAGCACTGACATACATACATGTATACTGAGTCAGCAAGCACCAAACACAAACTGGAGTGAAGGGGTGATATGTCCGTTGCCCCCACTTTGGCGCCACCTCCACTAAGGGAGGGGGCACAAAATGAATGCAATACCACCAGTTTGCTCAGTGATCTATCTGCCCCTTTCATTGCTCTCTTTTTTTTTTACTTTACAATGACCTTACTACAAAAAGTTCACTCTAGAGTTCCCCCATTAATCGCTGTTTGCTTTCCAACAGAGGATGTGCTGACTTTCCCCAAGTCCACTTTTCTCATTATTCCAACAAATGTCAGTAAAATCAGCAACTCAGATTTGTTCAAGTTGCAAATTACTTTTCCCGAAGTGATAAGTCATTTCTTTAAAGTTGTCTACAGTCGACAACACAAGGAAAAAAGGCAACTCAAAGTCTGTGACAGTCAACAACCCCTATCTAGCGTGCTCAATAATGCTGCCTATTTATTTTCCATAGCAGTGGCTGAAGTGTTGTTGTAAAATGTTAAGTACATTCAAAGGCAAGTTCGAGCGACAACTATAGTTCAAGAGAGGTTGACTAATATCATCTAAACAACGGATGGTTTAGATCATCTACATGTTGTCAACCATGAAAATAACTGTATGAGATTTCCACAACCATGCAACGGTGAAATGTGAGTAATGATTAGATTTTCAAAAATAGGCTGACTAGGGTCGATATCACTAAATTGGACACGCACATTGTTAAAAAACAATTCACTCCCCTAGATTGCACTGGTTTTTCCTCCAAGGTCACTTTTAGACATCATTTTCCTCTGGAAATTCCAGGTACAACTGAAAATGTTTGGGTCAAAAGGCGGAAAGTTTTATCAGAATACCATGTGCATGTCGGACTTTAGCCAACTTTTTTGTATAGGATTCAAGTATGGCATCGACAAAGAAAGGATTTCTCTACACCCGTTTGACATGAGTCACTTTCTCACTGAGGACATAAGCTAAAGACATCCCAAGACCACTTTCCAATATGGGCAGTTATGGTCCAGTCCCTGTGTATGTGCATCCCATATGCAGCAAGGTATGAGACGGAGAGAA
>NW_019091434.1:924667-1044837 GCF_001949145.1 Acanthaster planci
TTAAGTAACAATAATCTGGAATGTGTATAGGGATTGGACATGTTGGGGGGGTACCCCTCGGTCTCATTTCTTGCTGGGTGTAGTGCATCCACTTGCCCATCCATTGCCTTGTCTCACTCCACTACAATTTGAATGAACACACTCCATAAACTTACGAAGACCATTATAAGAAAAAGACTCTTAAACTCTGATTGAATAAGGAAATGCAGTTAATCCAATTCATTGGTATGTTCTGGCTCACAAGTGTCATGAATGAATCATTTAACATTCAAAAAAGAGGCGGACGACGAATACCATTTGAGCGGCAACGGGGGGCGGAACAATTTTGAAAGAGGAAGGGGGTAGTTGTGAGAACATCAGGCATATCATTCATTAATAGGTTAATCTATCAAGCCTCACCCCATTATAGGACCAGCAGGAAGTGGCAGGGGGGAGGCTAGTCAATAAAGTGGGGAGGCCACTGACTCCTCAAGACAGCAAGGAGGAAAATATTCAATATGGCTCACATGCCACCTGAAACTTTCTTTGAAGGCTATTTGTGCAATGTGACCAGCCCACAGAGTACAATTTGCCTGTATACCAGCTATTTTTTTGGGGGGGAGGGGGAAGGAACACACTTTTCACGTAGACATAAAGTTATACAATGAACATTGCATGACTCAGCTGTGAAACACATTTACATTTGAGTAATTCATGAAATTGGCCAATGGCCCCAGCTCAAGGATTATGGGTTTACATGGGTACCATGGACACATGCACAATTGTCGCATCACTTACCGTTGTCGAAATAGCGAACCCCGGTGACTGGAGATGACTCCAAGGGAGAAAAGTCGGCCATTAATGGTGCTATGTACTGGGTGGCTGCCAAATGTTTGTGGATGTATGACCCAGCATAAATGAACCCTGTAAAGAAGCAATGACCAAAACAGATGTTTAAATTGATTGGCAACGTGTAATGTTTCCAAGGGTTACATACATGTACACGTACTCAGAAATTTGAAAGGCAATTGTCGTGCTTTGGCGATTTTGAAAACAGTCTCCTCCATTTTGTTTTCACTGCGACAGGAACAGAAAATAACTAAGACAATTTACATTTTTTCCATCAAAATCCTTTAACCGAAAAGGAAAACAGTCAAATAATCAGACTGTTTTCACAGGGGTCCCACCTCGCGTATTAAAAAAAACTGAACAAAAGTCTCAAAATGGGATTGCTTCCAGGTCTCATTCCGTCTCAAGCTAAAAGAAAAGAAACCACTCACCTCCTGTGGTGATAACAAGGGAACTGACTTCATGGCCATAGAAAGGGAATACAAAGTTGAGGTGAACATTCTGGAAAGGAGTCAGATAAACATGTAGGAGACAAATTAACTGGAAAGTGATTGTCAGTGACACCGGAAGAAAAAACTTGCAAGTCGTGCTTGTGGGATGTGTGGATTAAAGGTAAAATCACATTGACATTGGAGGGTTGATGACTGTCATATTGACATTGGAGGGTGAATGACTGCTAGGGTATAGAGGTCTATTGAGGTTAACCCTAACAGAAAATAAAATACTTAAAAACAGTTACAATCAATTTAAATAGCACATTAACTTGATGAACATTAACAACGACACAGTTTCAAAACAATGTAACACATCCATGTTTTGTCCATTTATTCATCGGTATTCTAGGACGGCAACAATATCCATGGTTTCAATTCCACTGAGAGTTGATTTTGTATAGATCCAGATGATTTACGTATGTACATAACACAGTTTTCCCAGCAAAGGCTTTCCACGAGGATAAGGAGTAACAAAAAATAAAGGAGGTTGGTTACGAATGCCTGCAACGCTAGCCGCCATATTGATTTCCAGTCCTTTGTGCAGGGAGCAAGGACGATATCAAAACTTCCAAAAATACTCACTTCACACTAGGCAAGAATACAGAGAAGAAACGGTCCTGAATGATAGCCGTAAAAACCAACCAACAGTCAACATACAGGACAGATAAACAGCGATGAATACACAGAAGGTAGATTTTGACAGATTAAAAAGTGTAAGATAACAAGAGATACATGTAAAATACATAGGCAGCCACTAAAAAGTAAAAGGGCACCCTCTTTTTTGGTAAATTGTAATTTGACAGGTCACTGTGATGCTACACGGGAATTTTTTCTCAGAGAAAGACCTACACATTTGATGCCTCTCTCATAGTGACCACAGAAAAACAGTCACCGGTGAAAACAGCCACGGTAACGAACAGAAGAAAGCAATTTTTTCATACATTGTGCATTTCTATGTGGGGACTTGGGTGCCGGTGGCATGCAGAGTTTCAAAAAAATCCAGACTATGGGCACGAACCAAACTGCACCTACACACGCGTATTACGGTTCGCTACATGCTTTACTCAGCCAGTTGAGAAAAGAAATGTACATGAAAGTTTACACACATGTACTTAACAAACTGAAGGAGGAAATGTACAGACAGGTAAGCTTAGCCTGACCCTCCCCATAATCCACTGGGTGAATTGGGACAATCCTGTTGGATTAATGAGCGTAGAGCCCCAGCAGGTGGTTTTGCAGCTTGTGAATATACAAGTAGTACTGGGTGAGGAGCATGATTTATGCCACAACTTGACACATTCAAATGCAAATAGGTGCCACTGTATTTCTCTGCCAAGTGGTGGTTCTAAGAGGACTCCAAGAAATTGTTCCAGCAAAGGAATGCATGTTGTGGGGGGGAGTTAAACAATTCATATAAAGGCAGTCATGCACACAGCTTCTGCCCTTCTCAACTGGGTTTTCTTTGAAAGTGGGGTTATTTTACGGTCATTTAATCGCCTGAAATGAAGAGCAAGTTGGGTTTAAATGCCTGTAATTGGCTCATTTCAACAAGAGTACAATGTGATACTTTAATTGGACAGATTTTCAGTACCGGCCCATATCTCATTATCAGCTTTGAGCAGATTCTCAGATATCCACAATGGAATCAAAGATTGTCAATACGGCTTAACAACAATATGTGCCGAGTTATGGAGGCTATACTAGTCCCAAAGTGGACACCTGGATATACAGTCAAAACAGCAAAACAAGAGATTGACTGTTATTGCAAAATGCATTTCTCTACTGTCTGCCACCAGGAAAGCAGATCAAACAGTTAGCATGTCTCCATTTTCCAGATTTTCTGCTATGTGAAAAGCAGATTTTATATTCTTTACCCCACAATGACGGTTCATAATGCCGTTCTACTTTGCCACTAATTGAAATGCAGATTAAATAGTTTTGAATAGTCAATATTTCTGCTTTCTACTTTCCATCCAAGAGAGCAGATTTAAGACTTTTGTCACTGTGGTCTGAAAGGTACCGCCGGCTAGTTATTTCCAATCTGCTAATACCTGATATATGTACCTCCATTAACCCGAAAATTGAATACATGTAATTCCAGGTTCTGTGCCACCATCAATATTGATTGTTTGTGGGGCCAAATCCACCCAATCTGCCCAAGCTGGAGCTTAGCAAGAAAGAAAAAATTTATGAGCCAAGTGCTATAACACTATAGCCATGATAGCAGAGTTAGTTTCAAATGATAGTTTTGTTTACCAGACAGTAAACACAGCATTAAATTTATAGGAAGGTTGAGATGGAACAAAAATGACTAGTGGCAAGGCTTATCTTTTTATGTATAATTAAATTATCCAAGGTAAGACGGTGGAAAAAAAGCAGAATCCGAATGGACAAATACAGGGCATTTTCAGGCAAACAGGCAACTTATCTTGAGTTCCACTTTGCTTTAACTGTGGCTGATAATGTGGCACATTAAGGAAGAGATGCAGTACGACAATGCCTCATTGTGTGCCTGCATGTTGTACCAAATCGTAGAGATCCAAATTAGAAGGGAATAAAAGCTCCTGGTGTGTCCAGAAATTAGACTGGCTCACCTCTTTCTCATTCCCGAGTCTTTCTTTAAAATTTCACAGCCAAATTTTCTTAAACTTAGTCTGAACCATTAAAACCACAATGAAGAAGGGAACAACTGGTGGGAAAATGTTCTCCTAGCTTGCAGGTGTATAGCACGGGAGCTGGTACATTTTTCGTGGGCAATCCGTCTGGGTGGCAACATGACCACCCCATGGTTTCACTTGAGATCTGACATCAAAACCGCACGCTAAACCACCAATCGTGGCATGAATAGGGCCACTGTTCTAACACCCTTTGCCAATGGGTGTCATTTCGAGGAAACAAGGCCATTACTTTTACTTTATGCCTTTTTTTCCCACTTCAATCCCACATAGGCAATATAAGGTTGATTTTATATTCCTTCCTTACACCTACAGTATGTGTTTATCACACATACATGTACATGCACTTTAACTCTGCATGCATTCCTGCCTCTCAACCTTTTATTAAAACGGTGCATAAACATTTTGCTCAGCTTTTTTTGTTGTTTACTCGTGATACATTTCGCTTGTTGGAAAGCTCAAAAATTACTTTTAAACCACAGTTTGTGTCTCACCACCATAAGGTGAGGCAGAGGAAGGGGGCAGATGATCAAATGGCCAACCCCAATCAGTCCCAAAAGTGGGGGGGAGGGGGTGATACAGGTATATACATGTTCTCTGTCCCCCTCTGGGCATAATGTGCCCGGGCGGAAAGACTGTATGACACTACGGCAAGTCTCCATACCTTTCCATTTCTTGCGCCAGTTGCTAGAGTTTCAGGAGCTTCAACGAGGGGTCTTATCCGCTGATCGTCCAAGTCTACCCAGAATGCACTCCCGCCAGCGTCGGACCGGAAGCACTGAGATGTATAGTATCTGTGATTGTCCTCCTAGGGGGAAAAGAATTATTACATTCAGCAATTAAAATACATGGCCCAGAACTGGGCAAAACAAGAGACAAGTTGCATTTCCAGTTGCCTGACCCGACCCAGCAAATTATGCAGTCCACCATTTATGCCAAAAATATGCCATGTATACACTGGCTAAAAAAAATTGGACACCCCCTCAAAAAAATTACCCACCCACACATTCTAATTTTTTTTACTGTTAATGGAAACACACATTTATTTTTTTTGGCCTTGGCAACAACATTATCAAGAAAGCCTAATATGAAATAACTTGATGAAGTCATAATTTGTAATATGTTAGATGCAATTGCAAAATCCAAGTTCTCTTACACACCAGAGGGGGTGTATAAATGCTCCTGTTATTTTAGGGGTTCGGTTTTCCTATTTTTTAGAGGCCAAAGAGAACAATGTGTCAACCTCCAGTATTAGACTCAAGTGGCTAAGGTGTTTTTGTTGACCAGGTTATATTGTGGCAAATATGGATAACACTCAAGTGTGTACAAACTATACAACTGGCAAAGTACCGTACAACAAAGGCTTTTTCCTGGGTACGGTGAAATCTCTTGAAATAGACAATACATCCTTGAAATGTTCTGCATTACTGTCAGTCATACTGTACAGTGTTCACCTCACTTTTCCTGGAGTCTGTGTATATGGAAGGCGTACAAAGGTGCCTTTCTTCAGGTGGTGAACCAAGGAGGAAGAATCACATCTACTATTACACACTCTGCACATGATGAGTCTAGGAATACTCTACGACAATGACCACGTGTGTGTCAAAGTCGATTTAAGTTTGACCCACAGCACCATCCCGCCCACAGTACCATAGCCTAAGGTTGAAAGAGTAAGGGAGAATGTTGTCTTCAACAGACAAGACTTGGAATCCTGCACTTCGTAAATCACTAGTTCCAACAGTTGTCTGTTTTTTGTCACATGTTTGAGAGATTGTTTTAATCCTTAATTGTCATTTCATTTCCATACTTCCTTATTATAAACTGCATTCATCATCATTTTAAAGGCTAAAGTTTCATATGTGCAGGTATTTCCTTTTTAATGCCAGTGCTTAGAGAGTCACATTATATATTATTACATGTATATGCAAAAGATGTGTTTGAAATTCATGTTTGTTTGTACTGCGGAAGCCATTTAAATTTCCTTATGATAAAGTTTGTATCTATTTATCTGAATTCGTCACCTGAATCTCATTAACAACCCGGACACTTAAATGAAAAGTTTTACAAGACATAATAAACACTTTTTTACACTAAATCACCACTCTGCTTTTACATGTACATGTACATTGTAGGACACGTTATTCCTTGTGGTATACTTCTGTTATTTGAATTTTAAAAATCATTTGAAAAAAGTTACTTGAATTTATAAAAGGAAAGAAAAGCAATTAAACTTCGACAGCATCTCATGTACATGTACATTAATCATCAGATAACACTGCATGGGAAAAGCTAGCACCATTGAACCAAAGTTGTATCAAATTCACATTTACCAAGTCCAATCCCATGAGAGTGTTCAAAAACCAGGTTTCAGTTACTCGCCAAGACAGGCACCGGAATAGTTTTGTACCTGTTTGTGTTTTGCTTATTTTTTTTGGGACAGAGGTGTGGATTGTGAGTCACCAACATGCTTCCTGGGTCAAAACCCAACGACAAATCTTGAGCATGGGTCCTTGAAATATATAGACAAATACTGACGTGGGTGGTTTGTATGTCACGGTGGCAACTTTCTCTTTTCTGATGAAGTAGCCTAGCTGGCTTCTTGTGCTTTAAATCTTAACTAAGTTTCCTCTTAAAGATGGTTTATTAGAGACAACGAAAGTGCTTTTTTTTTTACTAGTGTTTCATTGCAAGGATGGTTGGCTTGGTCTGTTTATCTTGTGACCATGTTGTTAATGTGTAGTCTTTATTGGGTTTGCTCTACACTTTGGTTAAGCAACAGTTCCCCTGTCTGTATTTCCTTTGTTTACTCCTTCGCAACACTTTCTCTGGTTCCCTGAAGTGGATTTGATTTGTGAAGTAATGCTTACTAAAATTCTTCACCTTACGTTTCTATTTTGTGTTTTTTTCTGTCTGCATTCTGGAGCATTCGCTATTGGCGCAGTTTTCTTCCTTGTAAGCTACATTTTCCCCCGAATTTTTATTTGTTTGTCATTTTTCCCCACTCTTGAAGTTTTCTCTCTTTAATGACTGATGTTTAATTCTGATTTGTTGGCAAGTTTGAAATATTTTTTAATGAGAAGCCTATTTTGATTCAGCCTGCTTCTTTTTTTGACCAAGCCTTCAGGACTGTGAACTACAAAAAAAATACACTGTACCATATTTGCAGGTTACGTGCTGTGATGTCGAAAGATCACAATGTTACATACATGTACATGTATATAGGGTGATAAAGAAAGAAATGCGACCCCAAAATAACATTTATTTTCTCCCAAAAGAATTGTCAAAATTTTGGGGGGTATCAAATTGAAGCTTTGGATGTTGTCTTTTCAAAATTGTAGGCTTAATTCAAATCTGACGATGCATTGCAGAGATATTTCCAATTATTCATTTTTGGGGGGAGTTTTATCCAATGGAAGCAATATACAAGAACCATTAATCCTGAAAGTGCATGCAGTCATCACTGAAATCAAATTTCCAAATTATCACACAGCTGTTAGGGTTTGATACTTCTATCCATTTCTTCTAGCTCTAACTTTGATGAACTGCACGCTTATTTCAGACAGGAATGGTTGATATTTGTAGTTTCCGAGTTTAATTTAGTTTGTTTTGGAGAAAGCAACTTCAGCTGAGCCTGTGTAAATTACCTCAGTCAATTTGTAAGAGGACACTGATCTTATTACTTCCAGCTGTGACAATAACAACTTTGAATCATTTCAGGATCCTGTTCATTTGTTCAGGAAAAATGAAGTTTTAACGTCTTAATATGTCTCAGTATCCTCGTTCTGGTCTGGCCACACTCAGTGTAGCAGATCAGCAGAGACCAGTCACCTCCACATGTATTGTTCCTCCTAACTGGAGTGTGGTTTTCTGATTGAGCCGTATTTTGCTGGAAGTCAGCGACTGAAGTCCAAGTGTAAACTCATTAGGTCTATTTTACATATTGTGTTGGGTTTAGGTTTTCGTCTTTTTTAAATGTTTAGTCTTTTGGTTGAAATCTTTTAAGTTCTTTAGTCCTTTTGGGTTTTTTTCATTTCTTCCCAGTACTTCTTCATTAATAAATCCTTTTTGTCCTTAGTATTTGTTGTTTTGTGAGTTTCCTATAGTGTGCCATTTTTCCCCGTTACACACCCACTAAGTCACTTGACCTATAGTGGGTATTAAATATCAACAAACACAGCGCCCACCCAAGCAATGCCCAAACCAAAGTGTCTCATACATGTACGTTTCATTTACCAAAAATAAAGCTGATGGTACATGTAGGTATCATACTCAGACTTCTGATGCACTAGTAGTATACCACAACTTGGCTGTATCGTTTGTATAAACAACACTAAAAACACACATTGCTAGGGGGTTGATACCCACTATAGGTCACATGATTTAGCGGGCGAAATCGGTCTATTACAGGCAACAATGAAGAGCCGCTCTCTATAACTTCCCCACTCTTCACCTCATGAAAGAAACAAATTACCTCGAAAACCACTACAAGAAAGAATACTTTACTGCAGTCGCTGTTACATAACTTCATTGTCCCAGTTTCAAGTACACATGGGCAATATACCTGTAGGCCTATGTACCAGTAGGCAAACCCCCGGGAGAGCTACAAGGCCACTCATCTAGCCCTGGCAATTTTGGGCCATAAGTATTTGGATGCTGTTCTTGATTATTGGCATCTTGATGTAGGCTCAGGAATTGAGGGTACACAATAGACTTCCAGAGAAATACTGTCCTTGCTGAATTTTGAGCAAACAACAATATCACACCTGTGGACATACACGAGGATGCCCCAAGCTACATGTACATGTACATGTGCATGTATATAGGCCTAGTCCCTTATTTCACTTTAATTCAACTCTTCTAGTTTCTGCTTCCAACAATGCACTGGCGGGCACTGAGATCCCCATGATAGGAGCAAAATGTTTTTGTTTTTGTAAAATATGAGAGAAATTTGTGGACTTCATTGCACTTCCCTTCCTGGCCTCCAAAGCAAAAAATAAAAAAAAAAATCTACCTTGAGGTTTACTTGGTGTTGAGGAACTGAGGTTCATTTACACTCGGCACAGGGCAAGACATACTGTACACAGGGTGACCCCCGAAACACGCAACCCAAAAGTAACATTCTCTTTTCTCCAAAAATAACTGTCAGAAATTCTTGTTTTGGTATCAAATTGAAGCTTAGGATAGTTTTCATAGTTTTCAAAAGATAAACATCTTTTCAAAACTTTGACAACTTCACAGGATGTATACTGGAGAAATCCTACTTGTTTGATTTGAAAACAGCACAAACCAAAAATATTCCCACACAAACTCTCCCAATTTTGAGATGGTAACTCAGACATGTCCATTTTTGAAGCTAGAACTTTCAAATTACTGGTACGGTTAACTAAAATGACAAACACTGTTACAGAGTCCTCTGAACTTATTTAAACATTAACACAATTGCACTTTTATTTTGGAAGTTCTACTGGGTCTGAACGTTTGCACACAAACGGAAAACTATTACCCGCTTTAGGTTTTCTTATGTGCGACACAACACCTGCAATGCAACAAATACACTCGAGGTCAAGAAGATGTACCACTGTGGCCATGAAAAGGCAATAACCAGTTCAGATAGACCACTACCAGCATTTCAATGAGCCTTCTGGGTTGGGGCATTAATCACTTCAGGGTTGGGGGGCAGCCAAACTCCTGAGAAAAAAAGTTGTGTCTGGTGAGGTGATTTGCCTTCAATGAAAGTATGCCAGTAAAAGTTGACTGGGCACTGCCCCTGTAGCAGGGGATGTGTACACCAATGTCATGACCTCAATACAAGGGCGGCATACACCCTATTCTACCATGTCTACTGGACTAAATGTTGCCTGGGGCTGAGTGGACTAACAAGTTGAGGTGCAGCCGCAGATGAAAGAACAGCATAAATGTGCAGGCAACCCAGGACAATCGTCAGAAACAGCATATCAATATTTACCAACACTTGTGTGTTTGACAATGCCCCCCACGTTTCTCCCCTTATACAAAATTAGCACAATTGACTTTGAATGCTCACTGAGGTGAGGGTTAAGAAAACAGCTCTAGGCTAACTGGGAAGGGGAAAAAACACATACAAGGCATTTACTACATTTCTCTTCAAAGTACGTATGAGCGATTGTTAACTGGAAAAAAAGAACAAGTAAGTCACTACTTCACACAATGACTTTCGGATGTTTGCAAGGGTACATGTACGGGTATTTCCGGTAAGGGAAGGAAGGCTCTTGACATAAGCTTGGGGAAAGGAAGACAAGCTCCATGAGGCTATGCTTAGGGCAACGCACAAGCCAGAATATGTGTGGGTATTTCAGTTGTCTTGTACATGCAAGTTATGCAACGTCAGGTCCAACTGGGTGTCTATAAGTAGACTGAAATATAGAAATAATAAAAAAAAGTCAAACAAGTGTTACTGTTCATTTTCAACTACATGTACATGTACAGTGAGTCATTTTGACCATCATTAATTATTATCTTTTTTTTTTTGCTTCCAAACCCAAATGAATTTCATGTTCGAGCTCAGACAGGCTATAAGACACCCACGGGTGGTGCTCAAAGACCAGAGTTTTACCTGTTTTTAAATGCAACATGCGCAAAATTCCATGTAATGTGGGGGCTCGAAATTTAGGAAGAAATCTCCCAAGAACGTTGATCCTCTCTGATTAAACAACTCCACTGCTAACAACAACAGACAGTGCCTACAAATCCTGCTTTACTGTTTGAGCCATTTCTTGCCCACAGGTGAAGCTATATACATGTATGTACCTAGAACCACTTTAATTTGTGGATATATTCTCGTCATCTGGTTTCCTTTTCCTGACCAGAGATGGAAGGGAGTCATCAAACTGAAATGCAGAAAGTAGGCTTGTTGCATGTGCACTAGGGTCTGCTGATGTATTAACTCCATTATTGAAAATCAATATTGCCGATTTCAAATTTTTTAATCACATCAAATTTCGAAAATCTCAATATTGGGAAAGGAAGTCAGGCAATCAACTTCCAACATCATTCTCCCACGATAATTATAAAATGCAAACAGTAGCAAATTGCACCCATGACTGGATGTAAAGACAACTCACAAGCAAACTACATGTATCAGGTGGGGTTCATTCCCCGTACCTCCCCCCTGACTGGCCTGCATCTGAAAAGTATTCTGTCCTTGCAAACTTTTCTCAAGCAATTGTGAATATAATCTGCACTTTCGACATCAAGGTCGTGTTTTTCCAACAAGTGGATGCTAAAATTACGGCTGGTCATCCGTACAAAAGTTAAAGAATAACTCACAAAGCATTAGAAATCCCCCACAGCTACGTGTATGGGAGCATCAGCTAATAATACACGCACTACTTTAAGAGCCGAGTCAATTTGAATAATTCAATGTTCGAATATTCGACCTTCAATTCGATTGAATATCCGAATATTCGGTCATAGCGACCAGCAGATTGTTAACAAAGAAACCATACACAATATCAGTTGCTATAATGCACATAACTGTACATTATAATCACTATAATAGCTTCTCATATGTAGGAGTATCTCCAGCCATGATTTAGCAAGATTTAAGAGATGACAATACTTCTTGCCCAGTTGAAAATTTCTGTTCCTTTTAAATTGTTTAATGAATAATTTACTTTTTGCATCATTGATAGATTTTTGTCGCTTTCATTTAAATCTGCTTGAAACAAGCTCCATAGTGCATTTTTCTCATTTAAAGCAAAAGAAAATGTTCCCTTCATTTTCATGAATTTTGCATTGGAATATTCAAATTTGGAAATACTATTTGAATATTTGATAATTGATCAAATATTCGGATATTCAGCATAGCCCTAACTACTTAATAGTAAATAAAAATTCAACCCTATTTAAATTAATGGGACAAATGTTTAATTTGAACACATTTGAGCTAAAATCGAAAAACAACCAAAAGGTGACATCCCTGCAAACTTTGGTCGTCCATACAAGTTGCAGGCAAAATGAGAGTGGTCTATAAGGTAAATAGAAGAATAGGAATTAACACAACACACTTCTAAACCACTGCAGAGGGCAGGCCTCAATAGTAATTTTTTCAACTACTTGTCCATTGAGCAAGTAGCACTGAAAATTTACTTGTCCGAGGTAAGATTTTACTTGCCCAAACCCTGGTTTAGTTGCTCATTGCTTCTCGGGAAAGTAAGTTCCTTCTTCGCCACAATACGACATGAATATACATCACCCCCAACTACTGCGTCTGAGCAGGGAGTGCACAGGACTCTGATGCATCATACAAGTTCAGGCAACGGCTATTTCTAAACCACTCAACGATTTTGCCTGGTGTCAAATATGCAAAAAGTACACACACAAGTACCGAGCAAAATTCACTAAAGTTGAAGTCATGCACAGCCACATATAAAAGAGTCTTCAAGCTTTTGGCCGTCAAAAGTTCTGCTGCTCTGCGCATGCAATAACGAATGAGGTTTGGTACCCAGACACAACCTTGGGAATTTAACAGTTAATTTGTGTGTGCATTTTCCCTTGTATGGGAAGTTGCTCTGCTGACGGTACAGCATGCTTAATTCATGCCAAGTTTGTACATGTACGTAACGAAGCAAAAATCATTATACACCACACAGCTGCATACTTTTTACCACTTTTTCTAAGCTTTTGTGAAAAGGAAAAAAACATATCAAAGGTAAATTTGCTGACTGCTATTCTTGGCCATGACAAACTGACACTTTTATTTCAAGAAAAAAGTACCTGTCCATCGGGCAATTTGTCCCTAATTTTTACTTGCCTGAAAGAAGAAATTGCTTGTCCCAAGCAATTGGACAACTGTCATGCCTGGCTGTGGGTGAGTTTTGGGAAGGGAAGAGGCAGGTGGCAGGGCACACTACCGTATGAGTGGGCTACAATTGATTTATGCTGTGTGTAAATTTAGCTATATAAACATGCTGAGACAGACCTAGACCACAATTACAGGTTGCTGAAAATAAATCTACTCCACCTAGCAACCACATGCTTTCATGAGGACAGGCCCCAGCCTTCAAAAGTTGTGAAGTATTGTAATTGCTGCCTTCTGTCAAGTCAGATTGAAGGTGCATGGCCTGATAATAGTTTTCAAGTCTTTGTGGAAATCAGTCAGAGCTAGCTACAATCCTCCCCCCGTCAACGTTGTCATGTCCAGCCGGAGTGCAGACTGCGCACACAGACCCAACATTCAAAGGGGGTCTGGGGCGTGGCTGGAGGCCCAGTGAGATTCGTCTAGGATTGTAGGTGTTGACCCCTTCAGGTATAGCCAGCTCTGTACATATATTTCTAAAAAGCAAGGTCATTCAATGAAGATTGATAGGGCATACCAACTCCAGCATGCATGTATGTTCAGTGCTGGAGTTGGCATATAGCAAACACACGAGCAAGTGTCAACATTGATATCCATGACACGAGTAAAGGCCCACAACGAGCATGTACATGCTTTATAGTACCTGCAGGACACATTGTTGAATAAACAAACAGGCGCACTCTTCATTAAGCAACAGAAGCATATCCAAGATGCCCGTCCAAGGACTTACCACAATTACCGTCACATTTGCGTCCGTCTCAGGCTGCTGCGTTGGCAACTCTCGGCGATGTCGTTGGTGATGGTCTGCATGTATCTGCACTAGGTAGTCCAGGGGCTCCTCAGTGATTCCCTCCAATTCATAGACGGGCGACTTTGATGTCCAAACATCTGCGTGTATATATATGAAAGGAGCACATTAACAACAGGTGAGGGATTGAGGAGGGTTAGGGTTAACCCTAACCCTCCTCAATCCTTCACCTGTTGGAAGACTGAGGAGTGTTAGGGTTAAGTAGATGTGTAGTTAAGCATGCACGGTGTGTGCACGCAAGGTACTTTTTCAAATACCCATATGTCCTTTCACCAAATCCTGAACCATGAAACTCATTCAAGATTAGGTTGTTGAGCGAGAACATTGAAAACTTACAAAAAGGGAGTTTCATTTTCCTAGGCAAGCACACAAGCATAATTCTTTGAGCTGGTTGTCTTTTTCTCATACAAACATTAATGGATGTGCGAAACCACAGTCAAAGATAAGTGGGGGCTGTAGTGATTGTGATTTCCAAAAAAAACATACATGTACATGTACACCTATTGAAGATGTCTTATGTTTAAATATGTGATTACATGTATTTGATCAGATTCAAGGTAACTGAAGGACATCCAAGAACAAAAAATTACAGCCTTAATCATTCATCACTGCCATTTAGGTTTGATGGTTAGGCAATTTAAGTTAATAACTGGGTATACCAGTTCAAGTCTTTAAAGTGGTTTCAAGGCTATTAACAACATCATCAATTATTTGGGGACAATTTACAGGCATTTCAGGCTTAGAATACCACAGGCTTTTGTATGACATGTACATGTTAGGAGATCCTGACATCTGCAGGTTAAATTAAACCGGCAGAAGACGACCCAAGAAGCCAAGATTGCACAAAACACCTGGACAAGAGCACAGAAAGCAAAGAACAGATTGAGCTCGAGTGTCGATCAATACTGTGCCAGTCTTTTGGCCTTCCTCCAACCCGCCTTCCAACCCTATAATCAAGGGCCTCCACACAGGATCATCAGCCAGCCAGCAACATTACAAGAGAGCTAGGCCTTAGAAGCGGAGACAGGCAGACAAACAGGTCTAATGAACAGGCCCAAACTGACAGCAAGTTATTGTCATAATTAAATCCCAAGGTGAAACTGACAGATAATCCCCTAAAAGGTCTCTCAACCCCTGCATTTATGGACAGTGAAGACATTCACAAAAGACTCAGGATAAGGACAACAGCAGATCAAGGCCTCTGAAAGTTGACTGGGCACGTATGCACAGTACATGGATCAGATACAAGTAGGTAGAGTGGAAAGCTTGTGCAAATATAAAAATATTAGAAAATAAAGAATTTTTAATAACCATGCACCCATCATCATCTAGGTTAAAGAATTGGTGTTAATATCAAGCATTCATATTATGGTTTCACGGATCATGCTTTGAATACCACAGGGATTTCACTGTAAAGTGTGTATTTGGTGTCTTTAGTGTTCGCATAAAAAAAAACCTGCAACAGACCACCCCAATTCAGCCAATATTGCACAAACCACTGACAAGAACAGAAAAAGCAAAGAACAGAACAGATTGAGCACTGTGTCAATCAATACTGGGCTAGTCTTCTTGCCCTCCTCCAACCTAAACTCCAGACCCTAAAAGGATATAATCCCCTCCCTAATCCACCTCCAATTCTGACCCAAATTCACAATCAACCTTTCGCAGTGCACTGCATAAACCACAACTGTGGGGACTACACACAACTACGCAAGTTACTAACATGGACAAGCTCATCATAGGGGACAATTCTTCGTCCACAGTTCTGAATTTGGCCTTGGCACAGGGCCAGCTACATGTAGGTACATATGTTGTGCTGCTGGTAGCGGATGGAGAAACAGACAAAAGCATTTAGGCTATTACCAGTAAATGTACTGTATAAGATTTCAGACAAGTACATGTAGGCAAAGGGGTCTGTGTCCTTGCTCTATGGATGTGCCCTGATGCAAACCTGAAAGGAGTAATTGTCATGAGAGAGTCTCAGAGTAAAAGGTACGCTAAAGGAAGGAAAGCGAACACAAAAGAACTGAACCACTGAGGATGGAATTCCAGGAGAGGGTGCCAAAACATGACAAAGGTGCTCACAGGGTAGGCTACAAATGGTTTATGTTACATACCTGAGCAATTATCAACTTTAACAAGACTTGGAACACAAAATACATCTACAGTGCTTGACCTACGTGTAGCAACATTTCAATAGGACAAACACCAGGTTTCAAAGCTTTTGAAGTTTTGAATTGGTTACTAAGTGCTTTGTAAATGCTGCCTTTCCTGACACTCAGGCCTCTGCAATACTGGCAAGCACATGTGCCTGTATGTTCACATAAATGTGTACACAAACATGGGAATAAATACGTGCATGGCCGATCTTGGCTCAGGGAATGGACACGACTAATGCTGAGCCACAGGCCAGGGTCATACTATTACCAGCATTCATTCTCCTCAGCAAGGTCTTAAACATTAGTTTTAGACTGGCCAAGCACATATTTAATGCCATGCATAAATATTTTTTTATTCGGAGTCATAAGAAGTCAACGTATGATAGATTTGCAACTATTTTGTTCTAAAACTTTACTTTCATTTTTCTGAACACCCTCATCCATTTACGGTACATGTACATGTATATTCCTTTTGAAAGCTGTCCAATAGAATCCCCTTCAATGAACTTGGCATGCACGTGATACCTCACATGCAAGCAGACTCCTGACCAATCAGATTTGATTAAACTGTCTCATACCCATGAGCCAGCATGTGATTTACACAGCGGGCATTATAACTTCTCGGCAGGCATTATCAAACGTTAATACATGGTCATGTGATGCGTTATGACCAAATAGAAAAACTGTCCCTGGTACAGTGGAATAAAACAGAAGTAACAATAGAAATACGCATTCATGATTCAGCTACGTGCAGGCTCACCATGGTGCCTTCATGAGGCATGTACCCAAAGAGGGTTTTTTATGGTTATGGATTAGTTTTAACAACAGGTTTTGCCCTTACATCGAGGCACACGTAAATAACAATGGCACAGTATGCTCAGTGTTTTTCTGAGAGCTTGCAAAAACATTCACAAGCTTACTCGGGTGGTTATGGCTTTATTGTTATGGATTTCGAGGAGTGGCACCATAATTGTTCTCAAATGAAATCACAGCATACATGTATTCAACTTCTATGAAAAAAGGTGCACTTGTCGACTTGCTTTCTTCTTGAATTCTGTGCCCTTGATGGAAGGTGATATGAGACGCTTTTGTTTCTTTTGGGCAGAACCTACTTTCTAACTCAAGTAACAACATACCCAAATTTATTCACATAACAGATCACAATGAAAATTGCCAGGCTCAGTTACTGTTTCTGTGCCCAGACAGAAGACGGAAGTTGACAATGGAGCCCACCCTTCAGCAATTATAATAGGCCTAATGTGCAACTACAACAGTAAAGCTGTCATGGCTCACTGGGACGCAAATCAATAAATTTAAAGAAACACATGAAACTTTGTAGTTTCTCTGTCTTTCACTACACACATATTGAACAGTTTTGTGATGGGTTTGTGATTCCAAAAATGTTATGGCTATCTGAAATGCATCCAATATCAAATATCTTATCAAATTCAAGATAAATGCAGAACATACAAACATAACGATATTATAAGTGCATAATCCATAACCACCCACCATAACCACAAAACCAGACCCAACCAACCAATTCCTATTCAACTACACCTAATCTCCACCTCACGGATACCTGAGCCGCATCTTGCCACACCCCATTCTCACATGTTCCTCCACTCCACCCAACCCCATCTAGTCCCCACTACACCCAAACAATTTCATATCCTATCCCACTATATCCCCACCCCATATTAGCAAATGCCCACCTCACTTGAATCCCCATTCATCCCATCACCCAGGGGGTTAGGGTTAGAGTTAAAAACCAAAAAAATCAATGGAGTTTAAAAATACTTTGGGATTTGACCCCTTCCGCTGGCCTTCATTGGTTGATCATTTTTCTACTGGTAAGTGCTGTCTTAGACCAAAGGTATCAATTGGTGATGGACAGGAAGACGTGTCCCTGTAACTTTTTAAAGTGGGGGCTATCATATCATTTGTCCCCTACACTTTTTCAGGACCCTAAATAAAAAACATAGGGGAAGTAGGCCTACATTGTACATTAGACTTATATTTCAGACAAGTGATGAACGCCCATGCATGCCCCCAACCCCTCAAAATCCTGGCAACCCAAGGACTGAAAGGCCCCTGAAGCCAAGCCAAGAGATGAAAATGAAGGAAAAGTGCCAGTTGGACTTACTTGCACAGCACTGCTGCAGAAGGGTTGAAACGAGCCACAGAAGGCACCAGAGAGCAGTCAGTGGCATCACAGTTAGAGGCTCTCTCCTTGCCATGACAGACCAGCTAAAATAAGACAGTGGATAACTTGCTGCCAGTTGACCACGGAGGTTGCACAAAGTCTAACACAAAAGCCCTGTCGCTTGGTCAATTAACTATGGACCAATCAGTCACAAGTTCAAAAACCTGTACACAAAAAAAGAGAAAAATTCAATTTGCAGTTTGATGAGCATTATATAGTTCTAAAACAGCTCTTGCATCTTATCCCATCTGGAATCTTGATCTTCAATGAATTTTTCATGCTAAACTACTGCGTCTTCCCTTCATTTCAAATATGAATTAAACGCCGTGAAATATTCACCGCTGTTATCACTCCCTGTCAGTAACTCAATAACACTGGGCTGAAATACATGTTTGAAGTTAGTGGCTGAACATGGGCCAAACTGCTAGCAGATAAGACGACAATACATGTACAATTTCAGTACAGTGTTCCACGGCTGATCACTGAGATGTTTTTTAAAAAGGACAAAACAAACAAGGGTTGTGACCTGCTGGTAGCAGTGTGTGCTCAAAGTGTGAGACATGTTTTTCTTGCCAAGTGACTTTAGTAAGCATGGGCAGGTGTATAAATTTCAATGGCATCACCTTTGTGGGTGAGTTAATCGACTGACAGGTGAGATGGACAATTGTTCACAACCTATAAGTGGGAAAATAAATGGGCTTACCACAGCTTACGGTCAATAACAGGATGTTCCACATATTCACAAATATCAGACATAAAACATAATTGTTGAGTGCTGAGCATTGCTTATCTGCTTCAATCAGCCCCCTACTCTTATCGTAATTAATAATTAATACATTTTTGTCACAATATTCAAACTGCCATCTAATTTTCATCACCGATTCTTTGGAACAATTTGATTGATAATGTAAGAGAAAGTGGCTGGCATCACCCGAAAGGGTTGAAGCCATCACCACACTAATCTGTGTCCTCTATCATCGGCTATGTTATCTAACCAACCAACTCAACGCAAACAGGTGGGTACCTGCACTGGTAAATCACACTGTAAGGGGGGCTTGGTACACAGTGAAGAATTCTTGTTTCATTAGTCATATTGACTTAGAGTCTACTCTTGCCCGATGCAAGGGTGTACCATCCTAGAAATCTTCTCCAACCACCCACTGCCTGTTCCTCCCCCCCTACCCACAGAGGATTAAGTTGAAAAGCTTTTCAAACAAATTTGCTCATAAGAAGGAAGATCTACTTTGATAAAAAGCAGTTTGCCTTTATCATTTTCTGGTTTGGTGCAACATTTCTCTCCATGGAAACACATGTAGAGCACAGTGGCTTTTCATTTCCTATGTTCACACATGGAAGAACTGTTTTTAGGAGTTTTACTGAGGGACAGAAATGCCCTCCTCCGAACAAAAACACTTTGAACACACAAACTGTAGTTACACACCTACCTGCAGCCTGCATAAAACCCTGCTTATGCTAAATTTGAGTAAAAAAGAGTGTTTTACATATTCAGCCTTGAAGAAAAAATTGGGCAAATATATCCACAGCATAGGAATCACAAAAGAGTTGGACCAATAACTGAATCGATGAACCACAGAGCAAGGAACCTGCAACGGTGTTTGCTGTGTTACGCAACGGCTTACGGCCCCTTTGCACACTGCAAAGTGTAAGAAAATTGATGCCAAGCAGTATCTGTCACTCCTTGCAAGATTCTAAACTTTTTGGGTGGAGGGGTGTTGCTGAAGGCAGACACAATAAAGTGATCTGTTCGGACCGCAAAAACAGTCGTACCGAAAGCGGGACTCAACATCTCTGCTTCCAGCGCACGAGTCTGAGAAGGAGCGGGTCATTACCGGTATCATGATTATGACTCACATGGCAAAACACCACGGGATCAGAAAAGCAAATGCCTTACACTGTTACAGCAAGTTTCTAATTTCTTCTCCCACAGCACTTGGGAATGTAATGATCAGGGCGCTCCACGGTCACCCGACGGAGGAAGTTAATAAATGATAAGAAACGGGTCCGTGACTCCAGCTTCGTCAACCACTTGTTCACGACTTCTGCCAAATAAGTTCAGGTCTGCGACTGCACGTGCTCAGAATTACAGCGCTCACCGGAAGCGGTCACCTAAGCGGTCGCCTCACTCCACCATTACTGTAGGCGGTTTTGCGGCGCGACGCGTACCAGCAGTCAAATTGTTTTTTTTGGGGGGGGGGTTACACAACAGTCTGGGAAACCTGGTTAGAACGCATGCATCCCAGCAAAGCTCTTAGTTTTGAGTCGTTTCGAAATATATTTTCTTGATAAATACTATTTTACAGTTGGATCCTACTTTATTTCACATTTATTACCAATTTGTGAATCTGAAGGATTTTTTCAAAGAGAAACTTGTGGTAAGTCCTTTTACTAAGGCCGTAAACCTACGGAAGCGTAAAAGGGCCACTTGCAATTTTCTTTTTTTTTGGAGTTACAATCTCGCCGCGGCGAGTATATGATCTTGCCGCGGCGTCAACTTGATATCCCGCTGCAGCGAATATTTCAATAGTTTCATAAGTCCTATTCAACGTGCCGTTTTAAAATGTATCTTTACAGTGAAATGCAGTGATATTTGGTTTTAGATTGCTGATTGGAATAAAGGGGATGTTTCATTTCAACAAAGCATGTTTTCCAGCACAAACGAAAACAAAGAAACCTTACTTTGTGGTGTGAATTTCCCCATTAAGATGAGGGGTAGACTATTTTTCAATTTCATTCCTCCTTACACTTTCCAAGTGCCACCCAGAAACAACCGGACTTGAAGGTTACAAATGAACTTTCATTTGTCAAAATTTATTAATTACAATACTTTTACAAACGTAACACATTAAATGCCTCACAGCTTTGGACGCTCAAAGCATTTCAGGTTGAACGCATACGTGTCATGCGCACCAGGCTGCAAGTGCCAAACTGTGTTCACGTTAAATTAACTCAATCCAATAAGTTCTCGACAAAAAGTACGTTACATGTATGTAAAATAATCCTTGCGCTGTATGGGTGGTTAGTGACGAGTGAAAGGTCAAAGAGCCTGGGGATTTCAATCCAGTTTATGAAAAAGTGTGTGTAATAGTTTCCTTTCACCTTCACTTCATTTTTGTTTTTGCCTCTTGAAATCTCCTACATTGTCAAATTTTAATGTTAAAATGATATCAGCATTGAGGTTTGCTCCGAAATGGCAACACACATTGGCTAAAAATATGCATGGGCGTCGCCAGAATTTTTTTTTCGGCGTGGGGGGAACAGTCTGGTTAAAACAATAACATTTAACTGCGGGGGTCGCTTTTATTTTATTTTCTCAAGCAAATAATTGTATTATATTTCAGTGCTAATTTTCATTTCTTTGGCTGTTTTCTTTTCTTTTTCCGTTCTTTTCAGGGTTCCCCCTTCGCGGAGCTTATATGAATAGGATTATTTGTATAAGTATAAATGAAAAGGCACCGTAATCCTTTCAACAGGCAGTCTACAAGAGAGTCAAAGTATGCCCCATTTCCGAATATGGAAATTCTTATCCCCAAAAGAGATGTCTTTTGTTTTCTTTTGTGTTGGAAATCAAGCTTTGTTGAACTAAGTTTTGTTTAAAGCAACCTGAAACCCAATCCCACTGCATGCCATCCTGATTATACATCTGGGTACAACGAAACGCTAAAAAAGATTTATAATGCTACTGAAGTACTTGAAAGGGGGTATAAATTTCACGCAGCGGCAAGATTGTATAACTTGACACAGCGAAATACACATGTCAGTTTAAGCATAAAATACCTACTGCTTGTGTTTAAAACATTAATAAAGAACAACTTAGCTCTCACCTGCTTTTTATTCAATCTTTCTTGGCATTTTTTGAAAGCCTAATTTGTTTTACGCTACTGAATAGGTATAGAGAAAACATAAACAATTCTACGTCTTTTTTCACCGGATCGTGCATTTTTCTTTTAATTTCGACTAACGTGCACACACTGACTAACTGAAATGTGCCGTTCACAGGCAGAAAAATACAATACAGGCGATTCACAATAGTCAGCTTCCAGGAGTTTGCAACGCGTTGACCAATCACAATGCAGGAAATCAGTCGACCCAATGCGCATATAGAAAGGGTCGACATATTTCGCGCGTTGTGATTGGCCAACGCGTTGCAAACTCTTGGAAGCGCACTATTGTGAATCGGCCGTCTTGGTAAAAAGAAATTCGTTCAAAATATTACACAATTTTAGTAAAATGTGGCCAAATGAAATACACAATCAGTCTTTAATTTTAAAATTACTTGTTATATGTAGTTAAACATTGTTTACACAAGTTGTGTATACGGTCAAATTTCGGACTCCGACCACGAAGTTACAATAATTATGTTACGTAAATGTTGTTATACGTTATACTTATCCCAATGCGTGCTTTTCGGTTCATGATTGACGTATGCACATGGACCAGACGAGCTGTATATATGTAGTATACACCGTCGGTGAAACGCAATCAAATTAAGTTTAGAACTGGAAGTTTCTGCAGAATAGATAATTAAAAATGAGTTCTGGTGGGATACTGCATAATCTCCGCAGCATGCAAGGATGTAAAATGTAGGCATTTCTCACGTTCTTAGGGGACTTTCTCATTGTCGACACTGAAGACAGTCTGATATACACATCGATATATTATTACGACAAATATGCTCGGTTGACCTCAGGTACTTGCTTTCTTTTTTGGTTGAACAGTTCTTCAAAGAAATTGACCAGGACTATCTGACTAAACTGGACATCCTGACAGTTGGTGTATCCCCAAGACCATATTTCAAATTACCACTGACTTAATCATTTTGGAGCCTTAATTTTGGCTTTTTTGTTTAGTTCTTCTGGTTCACCCAAAGTCCAACTAATTCTGGCTTTTTCTGCATACTGCGTTGAGGCAACGCTTAATTGCTTTACTAGGTTTGTCTGCAACTGTCTATTTACAATACGCTAAGCGTCCTAACAAGACAGTTGAAAAACGACATTCTCTATTAATTCAAACCAGGGGCACTTACCTAACTTCACAAAGTTCAGGTGAGACCACTCCGCACAAGTTATTATACTACCGGTGCAAACGTGCACGTGAGGCGAACCGCTCTAAATTGATCGTCGCGCGGGCACTGACGATCTTTTCTGAAGTTCTACAATCACGCGTTGCGGTGGACACGCACCTGTGAATACTGTTGCCCAGTCGGAATGGTGGAAATGATCTTTCAAAACTGACTGATTCTCATTCGTTGTGATGACAGGGTTGTGGGCTGCGCACTGCCAATTCAACAGCTTGCATCCACTCAGCAATTTGCGGTTTACTAATGAGTAAAAGAGTCAGAGGTTTTCACACAAAGCTTCACTTTTTTCTTTTTTTTCAAAATCACTATTAAGCCGATGCTTGCCTTACTATTCTCTGCAAAGTACGTTAATCGTTACACAAGCAATCAAGAATTTTTCAAGGATTTTCGCGACTGAACAGTTTTAAAGCTGCTGAGTAATTTTTACAATAAAAGAATGCTACTTTGGCACACGTTCACGGAATGCTTTTCCCAGTGGCCTATTCAACTTTTGGTGTCGGGGGGGGATTCAAAAGCAAATGCACTTTCGGGCTCATTCAACTTGACAATGGGGGAGAACAAAATATAGCCTATTTATTTGATACATGAATATACCGATTAGTTTCTTTCCTACTCACCTATTAGGTTTTTTTCAGTTGAGTTGTTTTCTTTCTAAAGTAAAAAAAATTGAAAAAAAAAATCAGGGGGCAAGTTCCCCGCCCCCTTCCCCCAGCCACTGGCTTTTCCACTTTACTAAAATGCAAAACTTCGTCCCCACCCTACACGTTTATTTATGCTTGTCAGGGTTAATACTAAGATTAAAGGATGGCATTACCGATCCCATGTGGTAATTGGCTGTCATGAATGTAACGGAAACACACCATTGCTGTTAATAGTCCGATTAAGCTGAGGCACTGTGCTCAGTTCTCTGAACTTATTTTTACATACAGCATTGATAGACGAACTGAGGACGCCAATGGAGAAAGACGAGCGCTGGCAGTTGTCATGTGACTACTTTTTCGTAATCTGATCTTAATTTCCCCCGATACCTCAAACATGACAGTTAACTTGACAGTGTCGCATCATTGATCGTACTTATATTAGTAGTATTTTTCAAATACTTTGTGTATAAGCACACTGATAATTAAGGTTTCGAGATGAATACATTTAATTTTCTATCAGTGGACTGAAAAGAACGAGAGACCACAATGTATGGCCATCCCCTCACAGAGGATTCAAAATACATTTTATGCTCCAGAACAATGGACGTTATTTTACATCATTTTTTACCCCGCAAACCAAATGTATTATGTCCTAAGTGGATTACAATGTGCCACCTCTGAGCCGACATAAAAATAGAATTGAGCGAGGATATGAGGCGCATTCATAGTCCGTTTCTGTACTGAAATGTACAATATATTCACCACATGCAGGCTTTTCTCCACGAGCAAAACGTATGGAAAAGTTGTCGCAAGAACCCGCTGGAATAACTTTGTGCTCATGTATGGTCTATGCGTACATGCAGAACGCGGGCAAGAACCCGCTAGTAACCACCTGTCTTTCTTTCGCCGATTGATGGGGCACTTCAGCTCGCAGCGGATAGCATTATGAAAAAATATTACATCCTCATTATCCCCGCTCAGTTCTATTTTCATGTCAACTCAGAGGTGGCACATTGTAAATCTACTTGGGACATAATACGTGTAGTTTACGGGGCAAAAAATGACGTAAAATAGCGTCCGTTGATGGATCTTGTGTGTTTCCAAGATCCATCCTTCGAAATACATGTAGTTGGTGGGGAAAGTTGTTGCAATGTGTTTCGTGGCCGTTCACTTTATTTGACAAAACTTGGGCATCTTATCCAGTTAACTGAATTAAATTGACGTCATGATAGTAATAAAAGCCTTCCAAACTCTAGTCAAAACACTGACAACTGGTCGACGAATTTAAAATGAAACTGACGCCTTTGGGACACAAGAAATGACTCCAGCTTAGTTGAACTTTTTTTGAACTACAAACCATTTTTACATTATCAGGTAAACAGACTCAAAAGCTGACAATCTGCTTAGTTCAAAGGCACCAAGAAAATTATGATCTTAACAGAAGCACTACTGTTGTTGGTTTGCCATGTATACACGAAAACTGTTTTTTCCTTTGATCTTGTCGAAGCTACCCTCTCCAGCAAAATCTATTCTCATGGTTCGTTTCGAACAGAGCTATAAATAACCTCTCCGATCCTCCAATTGATCGAGTTGGGTGCTTTCGGTAATCATCAGGGGCGGATCCGGGATTTGTCAAAAGGGTGGGGGGATTCCAACGACGGACTTACATTTTGTTACGTACGGCATGAATTTCAAGGGTTTTTTTTACCTTTGCCCCTACCTTGAATAATTTTTAAGTGTACTTGTGTGGTTTAAACATAACAGAAAAGTTAACTATATCAATTGTCATCTAAAATACGTCGTCTTATCCCTAAAGTGACAATAAAACTAGGATTGGAACGTTAAAAATGGAAGGTCTCCACAGAATTTCGCAACTGTCGAAAAACAGCTTCAGTTGGTCGTTATCGGACCCTTAATGTTATCAGCCAAAATGTTTTTACAGCTCAGAATCTATACTTGAATCCAGACAAACGTAACCAAGATAGAGTCAGTCTGACAGTTCCCGAATTTCCGGATAACTTTTCATACAAACTGCAGTATGCCCTCGTGTGTTTTGAGTTTCTTTGATCAAGAGATATTTCCACAATACAAAACAATTGAAATCAAATTGGCATCGCTAGACCGTTTGAAATTGGTGGTAGGTTGTGCCATTATGGAAATGTGTCCGAGAACCGTCTCACAAAATCAATGGCCAAATCATGTCCTTATGAGAGGGCGCAGCGCGAAGCCCTTATCGGCGTGGGTCCGGGGCCCGCTTAAGGGCCCTGGAAAATTTTGTATTCTAAATACTCTATGGTGCAATCTTAGGCAATTTGTGATGCCTGGCCAACATTTATTTCATTTTTAATTAAGAGTCAAACACTGAAATGTATGTAAACCTATCATTTTTTATTGTAGACCTAGAATTTTATTTTGGATACGGCTTTAAAAAGGGGGAAGGGGACAATCGCTGGTGCTTCCAACTGGAAAAGGGAGGGGTAGGCCTACATGTCCCCCGAATAATGACTGTGATATTTTGAGTTCCCCGTCCTAACACTCTTCTCTTTTCCCCGTTTCCCCTTCTTCCTCTCCCCGTCCTTTCCCATTTTTATTTTGTCTTTATTTTGTGCCTCAAAACTCCTTCTGAGACCTGAGACTAATTGTGTAATAGTTTTTGAAGGAAAGGATTATTTCTGCATCACCTTAATAAAGAAAATGACGCTGAAACTTATATCCTGTTATTACAGTTGACTGCCTAGTTCCGAAATTTGCCCAGTGCCGAAAAATCGAAAATATGGGTCGGCAACGACTGTTTTTCGCCGATCGCATCAGCAGTAGCAAGTGTGCGTTCTGCGCAATGTTGCGTTTGTTGCTCTTTAAGTTGAACGATCATGGCGTTGACTTTTTCTAAACCAACGACCATCTGCTTTCACAAATTATCAGTTTTACCATCACGAAAATACGCGTTCCGTACATTTTCAAATGTATGTGTTTTGGAAACAAAAGTGACTGCAGGATTTTTTGGCCAGTTGGCAGTTCCGCAAACGATTCTTTCAATTGCAGCTCAATGCGCGCGGTCAATGTGCATGAGCCGTAAGTGTCGGAAAAACATGACCCGCCATACAGATAGCGGTACTTGTGAAACCGGCAAATTTTTGCGGAACCGGGTGAACTAACGACCACTGAAATAAGCTCGCAAACATTCGTCTTTCAAATGACTTTCTAAATTTTTTTAGTGTCATATGTAGCAGGATAGTTTCCGGATATTTTTGAACGAGAACTTCTCCATGAAAGAGAGATTTTGAGACGCGAGGAACCTTACTGTTTCTATTTGCGGAACTAGGCAATCCACTGTATTTAACGGAACTTTTCACTAATAAATTAACATTTCTGCACGTGGGCGCATAGATGGTCCTGGTGGCAGGAATGCAATGTGCAATCTCGTTTTCACGAAAGCATGGGAAGTGAAAACAAACGTGCATGAACAAGGAGACGTAGGTACGATATCGCCGAACATGAAAGGTCGTTAATAAAATTCGTTTTTTACCCATCTCCGTGTGACTTTTCCTAAACATTAGTTGAGGAATACAAAGGTAGGCCTAATATTGCAACATGAGTGTTTCATGGAGTGGTTTCAGTTAGAAATTATTCTTCCAAAAATTATCGAACATGATAGCACGGCTCAATGTAAAATCCCCATAGGCAGACCGCGCAAGGGTTGTGGAAACTCGCTGTGTGACCTTTTACTTCGTCACGCCTGCAAACGATGAGCCAATTCGGTATTTCAAATTACTACACCTCATGAATATTCAGGAGCAAATTGGAGCGCGTCATTGGCCGATTCCACCTCGCGTCTGTGAAGTAGAAATGATACGCGACCAGGTAACGTCATAGCGGTGAGTATCCACCTGGCTCGCTGCCACGCCGTAGTTTTTTTCTGGTAGCATCAAAAATCCCTCTGGAACCTGCCACGTAAATATGTAATCTGTCCCGGAACCAGTCGGGAGTTGTATCCTGATAACTATTAAAGTAAAGACACAAACGTATGTCAGCACCAGACTATGAAGCCCTGTTCCTATGCACATCTGCACTCCGCAGTAACGTGAGATTTCTGTTTGAATATTCATGAAGTGTAGTAAAACAAATACAGCACGGTTTATTTCGGGAAAATAGTGGGAATTACTGATCCCGAAGTGTAGGTCAGCTTGACTACCTCCCGACGCGATTCCCACTACTTCCCTTCAAACCATGCTGTATTTGTGTAACACCAGGGTCACACAGGAACAAAGCACGCGCGCGAGTCAAGTCTGCCAGTGCGCAAGTTCATATCAAGTCGGTGTAGTCCACCTTCTTCGCAATGCAGTTGGACTGGTCCCCGTCCCTATTATACAAAGACCGGTCGCTAGCACTCGTTTTATGTGCGTGACTTGCCCAGTTAATTTGGATACTGAATATTGAAGTTTTTGTCAGACCAATAGCAATGCTTCAGCATGAAAAACGTTTCAGCATGGACGCGAGAAAAACACAAATAACTATCCTTGCTACGCCTATATCGATCACAGTAGGGAAATATATTTTCTAATGATTTTTATCGCAAAATCATTTTACGGCAATTTATTTCAAATCAGTGGTTACTGAGTTAACTTTTAGATAAATGAATAATTTATGAAGTGTTTTCAGTAAAATGAAGAAGAAAGGGCAAAATATGCTGTCAGCTCCTGCTTGATTTGCGCAGTGAGCGGGCATATTCCTCATTTACATACACTCGGCAAGATTCTGCCCAATTCATTACCACCCGCTACCGGTCCCTACGTTCGGAGGACGTCTGTAAGTACGGGACGAAAGCAGTCTAGGGCAATGGTGAACAGGCTTAGAACTAAAACGACGCAGCATGCTGGCTCGGTATCCTTCTGGACGAAACACAAACGGCTAACGAATTGCTTTCAAGTCTAGCGGAAAGGCTGCGCACGCTGATAGGGCAGACTTCACGCGTGCGTCCGAATGACCTCGGGCGCGTTTGATTTTGGGCATGCGCTGTTGGAATACAGAACTGGCTCATCCACCCAGCGCTGCTTACCGTAGGCCCATCAGGGGTCAACTTTCATGGCGCGCTTCCGGATACCTTGGATAGAAAAAATAACATGCAAAGATTTAAGAATATATATTTTTTCGTCCAGTCACTTCTTAAAAAATCCAACTTGGTAAAGGGCTTTGGAAAATATTTGCTAGTATCTCAATTTATAGACACTGAACAATTACCTGACCTAAAGAGAAATATCCTGCAAAAATTGACCCCATAACTTCCAGAAATCTAAAACACATGAAGAACAGTGCAATGCTGCAGTCTCGTACTCCGATGAACATTGACGGTTTGAAATTTTATGGTAGTCTGTCGATGTTACATTTCTGCTTAGCCAGCTGCTAGTACTCTTTGGTCATTCACTCGTGATCATCAAGAATCAAGGATCGACAATCGAGAATCCAGAATCGAGAATCAAGGTTTAATGACTCTGCTGAGCTTTTAACTTCTCAAACAGCTACAGAAATGTAGTTCTACTCCCCAAACTAAAGCAAGAAACAGAAAGCGCGCCCGCGCCCACACATATGTCCAGTTATATTAGAACGTGTACACCAAACCTCCTGAAACCCATACACGTCCAGCCCGCAGCTCGACCAGAACCACGTTGTTAACGTTTGACCCTAAGGCGCGCAAAGGTATACATTTCCTTAGCAACAACTTTGTATACGTTACAGTCGAGAAAAGCCAAAATAAAAGCAGATCAAAATATTTGATCCTGCTTAATTTATAAGGTTATAAACATGAAGTAATCTGCTTTTATTAAAGATTCCAATATTTTACCAAACCTTTGCTGACAAGAACTAAGTCATGTCAACTCGGAATCTGGAACCCATCGACTGCAGCTAGGTACATGTAAATCTTCGCAACGTTAATTGAACAATCTTGTTTTCACGTAAGCAACAGTTAATTAAGTTCGTGTTTTAACAATCTCCAGGTGACTTTTTTCAAATAATTATTACTTGAGGAAAACAAAGGTAAAATTCCAACGTCAATGTTTCATGGGATGGTTAGGAATCATTCTTTCAAAAATTATCAGCCGTGATAGGACGACCGCATGTAACATCGCCACAGGCAGACCACGCAAGGGTTCCAGAAGCTCACTGTGTTATCTTTTACTTTCAGGCTCAATTGAAGCTGGCAAACTAATTCCCAAGGCGATGCCTCGGAAAAGTGATTTCTGGAAATTCCCGAAACTGGCCGCTAGTTTGCAAACGATTCCGAAACCGTGATGATTTACACTACTCGCCTCCCATGTTCGTACAGTATCGTAGAACTCAGCCCGAGGCAAGGTTCAACACGACACTTGTGACCTGGTAGCGCGTTGTAGATACCTGGGGCGAGGAAGCATAGACTACAAGGGGGACGTGACTTTTTGAAAAAGAAAAAAAAAGGGGGGAGTGTAATGAAGGAAAACTCAGGCGAAAAATAAGAAGTACTCTGGAATCGGCTTTCGTTTCCTTTCCCTTGTTGGGTTTTGAACTAGAGACAAATAACTTACTTTTATTTCTACAAATCACGTGGAAAAGTATATCATAATTATGGGGACCAAAAGAAAAACAAATCATCGAGATGACATTTAACAGCTTGAGAAGAGACTACACACAGCCTGGTGTGAGAGTCTATACACCCTCTCAAATAGGTTCAAACATAGAACTCACATAATTTATTTCTAAAACAATGACTCGTGATCTAACATTTTTCTTCGCCATATTAAAAGAACTGCAGACACCGTGCCCACCCTTCATCCGGTAATTTGTTTCAATACATACACACATAAAATACAATTTTCTGAAACGAAACAAAAAAATTCTCACCATGAATTTTTTCTTCCAAATCTAATTTGTTTCCATGGTGATAGATCATCTCGGATTACAATCTCTGTCAATATTTATAATAAAAAAAGGAGACAAATATCCTCTTTTCTGTTTTGCCCCATCAGTCATTGTGTACATTTACAAAGAGTTCTTATAGTTTATACTTTATCAACTTACATAAACATTGTACACCGATATACACCCAGTTTGTGTACAATTGACAATAATTTCAATATTTATATACAAGTAGGCAAATAAATGTTTATCTATCATGACACACTTATGTTGTCACCATCAAGACAAATGTTCACGGATGGGAAAATTAACCATATTACAATAATGATAATACTTCATTAAAAACCAAAAGGCAAAATATATTATGTAGATATTACCGATATTCTTTTTTTGTATAATGAATACTTACGCTCTGCTGTATAACACAAAGTACACATTTTGTTCTGCATGATATACCATAGATTCTGTACATATGTACAGAAACCAATGTGTCAAATCAGCACACGGATGTTACAAAGTCCTACAAGGGGAGGGTGAGGGATTGTCGGAAATTTGTCCGGCCATTTCAACAGCTGTGCCCTATTGGAGAGTTCAATATGGGGAACAGTATCCATGCCATTCTTAATATCTAACAGGTGTTTTTGTTCCCCAGGAACACTCTAGTGCATGAAGTTGAAGGTAAATTTCAAAAGGAAAAGTGCCATGCCCAGATGACCCTGTAGGGCCTTGGGCTGAAATGCATTCGGGGTATCTTTGAATGTGCAGATGAAAACAATGGGAGAGGGGTAACAACATTCTCAGCACTTTGTGTGTCCAACAGTTGAACTGACATGTCCTTTTTTTTTTAATTCAAACCACTTGCAAAACTACCATTTGGTATCCTGTTTCTCCTCCAAGGGTTCACCACAAAAGGCTTAGGTCAACCAGCCATGAACCTGTGATCCCAGCTTGTGGGCACAAACCCCTGATCGGGACTCTACACAGGGGTCAAGGTCAACGACTGGGGGTGTTTGACACCTCCAGGTATCACCATCCAGGGTACCTGCCATATATCCTATTGAGATGTCCTACCACAGGTTGCTGTGAGTGTTAAACACATTATGGCTTCTGTTTGAGTTCTGCAAACCATCTTTGAGAAACCTTGTTAAAAACACTGCACCATACCAAGACCTACTCCCACATCAACAAAGAAGAAATAGTATCTTACCTGGTCAATCTTCTTCCTTGCTGCCCTCCCCGTAAGAGGAGAAAACGAAAAAAGTGAAACTAACCACTCATATTAGCAAACAGCAGTAAATAAGAAAGACTGTACTTTCTTAGTGCTTGTTTTCTCGGCACTCGGTGAACACTACTTGCTGGACAAACTCCCGGCCAAACCCACAAGATTTGCTCACCGTCCCTCACAGTGCTCCTCCGTGGCACGTTTTTGTACACTAGCAGTTTGCTTTGGGTTTGCCAGGACTTCATTCCAAAATTACAAGATTTCATAGGGAGGAGGTACATAAACAAGTCACTGAAAATGTAAGGGTTCCACAGGTCAAAAGAGAATGTTACACAACCGAGAAAGTTATGAAAGACCACTGTGAATGTTTTTCCTCCTGTCAGATCCCTTTGGATTGTGATCATGACCTGGGACCGCTGTATATCACACTTTTGTGTTAATCCATTCTTGAGTATTTCAAACCAGGGGCCTGTAAATAACTCACAACTAAGCAATGTTATAGTGTTGCCCAAATACATTTTCCGGATGTTGAACACCGAGGCGGGAAAAACAGAACATCATGGCAGGGTGCCAAAGCTTGGAGGTATGTTGGGAATGCGAGTCACTGCACCTGTTATTGGCTCAACTCCATGCATCATTTGTGATTGATCACTTCTAGCCAACCTAGCGAAATGGCTGGAATTAATTAATCATAGAGAACTCTGATTCACCTTTATGAGAATTCAAATTTGCCTCGTTTCTTCCTCGAAAACAAATCACTCAAGAGTACACCACTGAAGAGTGCATCTCAAAAAGAGCAGAATTTGTCTATAACTTTGGTAACTTATGTCACAGTGGTATAGTACAAACTTTGGAGGAGGGAGGCGCAACTACAAATGGCAACTCCATACATTCAATTTAATGACGCAACCAGAGTGCCTTTCCTTCAACCTTATGAGGTTTAGGGGGTTCAATGGTGGTGAACTTGCTTAATCTGGAAATAAGCAGGGAGAAGTCATGTAAGAGATCCCCTCCAAAAATTTCCCTGGCTCCAAAATCTGCAACAATGATGAAGTTGATCTCTCACCTGTCACAGCCTTCTGTGCATTTCCATTTCAATTTGCAGGGCGGCATTTTCTTGTCATGCCCAAACCAAAATCGCATTTGTTTCTTTCTTTGTTTGCAAGGTTCCATGGAAGTGCTCCATCGTGTCCAGGGGAGTCTCCAGAAAGGTGCTGAACATGGCCACTTGTTTGCATTGGCAAGTGACTGGTCGGCATCGTTTTTGTTTCTTTTTGTTTTGGATTTCTTTTCCCATTTGGGGAAGAAGGAGGCAACAAGTACAAAACAGTTCTTTCTTTGGTGGAGCAGATGTGCCATTCGTAGTGGTCAACTGCCACATCAGAGGGGGAGTTACATCCAAACAATTCCGATCCAAATCGTATGAAGTGCCAGTCTGTTACAATACTCCAGCCAGTTAGGTTGGTTTCGGAAAAAACCCCAAAATATTTCTTTAGGGAGGAAGGGGCAAGACCCGTACAGTGATTTTTAGCAAAATACAAGATTCCCGTGGATATGTGTTACCATAAAAACATCTGCGAGGGCTGTCAGTTCTCAGCTCTACGACTGCCAGTGTTGTTTGCTTAAATAAGCTCTTCCTGATATGCCACTGAGCTTTTCAGAAATGGTACCTGAAAAGCTGGAAATCACTTTGCAAAGTTTCAACACTTTGATTGGACGAGTTACCAGTAATCTTTTTGCAATAATTTCCAACAATCCTGTATTTTGTTTTCTCTTCTTTTTTTCTGTACAATGGACTGACATGAAATCATTGGAAATGCGTACATTTTAGGGTCCGACCAAGGGTGACATTTGAAAAGGGGTTGGGGGAGGATGTGATTTCTGCCAGCATTTCAGGTGACCCAAATAGTGCACACCTGCTCAAAAAACAAACTGTCTTAACTGTGACTCCATAACATCTATGCACTTATGTGCCTATTTATAGCACCCATCCTATAAAGCAGTGCACTTAAAGCACCCACATAATATGCAACACATCGGGGAGTCACTTTATTACGCAACTTGTGGGTTAAAAAAAACCTCACTGCTGTGTAGGTTGTAGAGTTTGACCCAAACGACACATAGACAAAGGCTCTGTTTGTTTCACGTGGATCCGGATCGTGACTAGTGATCCAGAACTGGTTCACGGACGGCAGAACCCGCCTAATGGATGGAGTGAACCAGCTTTCCAGATCTGTGTCAAACGAACAGGCCCAATGTGCAGCAGCTACCTGCCATTGCAAAATGTGACACAAGGTTCTTTGCAACCAGTGAATAAACAAAGGGAATTAAATCAAAACAGTTCACTCTGCAAAATACGGTTGGGGGTGTCTAGCTGTTCATGTCGCTTGAAATCTTGACTGAGATTTTCGGTGAAGGTCTGTTCAGACTTGACACAATGTGCACACTGTTCCTCAAATTCTTCATGCAAACACCTAATGGTGACAAGCGTGATCCACAGAGGGCAGCAGATGCTTAGGTCCAGATGCAATGATATGATTGCTACAGGGCAGCAGACATTTCTCCCATAATCTCTCTCATTCTACATCGCTGTCAAAATGACTCTGCTGAGATATTAAACCTCCTCCGAAATGAACAGTCCTGTAGTTGGCTGGTTGGTTGTGAGTAGCAAGGACGGTCTTCTCTGCAAGTTTCGCAGAAGCAGTTAACTTAAGTTTGGCACTCATGCAGATATGTTACGGCACATTCTTACGACCTCTGGATTCCAGTCAAGGGGTCATCCACTCTGCCCACATCACAGAGGCTTTCCAGCTTCAGCAGGTGCTCGCAATAATCCAACTGAAGGTCGTCATCCTCTTTGGGGTTAGGGATATGAGCTTTTGCCCCAATTTGAGAAGATCTGGATGGCCAAATCGATTGCTGTCTTCAATCACTTGGTTCACCGCTTGCACACAGCCTAACAGGGAACTGCTATTCAGCAATGTAAACACGCACGCCAAAGGGTGCACCAAATGGCCGCCTGCGTAAGCCTTTCTGACGAAACCTCTGGGGTGGCCTCTTTCAATGTTATGAGCCACACAAGGGCAACTGGCCTCACACGTATGGATGCAGCAAGGTTGATTCTGAGGTCATTTCACAGTCTGAACGAAATCTCGTTTTTTAGAACACTTTCAGTGGCTAACTTCGAGAAATGTCGGGCGGAAAAAGAAAACGCAACAGTGGCCGGCATAAGATCTCCCTTACCTCCAAACGTACAAAGAAACCAGTTCCAGTTATTTCAAGAGTCTTGACTCAAAGAAAGTAAAGTTGCTGACTTGTTTCAAGTAAATAACTCTCATATCCAAGTCTCAGTTACTCTCGTGGTTGTCTGAGTTTTGCCAGCACACTTGCCACGTCACACAAAGTGTCCGCTGGCTGATTTACGATTGGGGGTTCCAAAGAGGCGACAGTAAGTGGGCCCCTGTCAGAACAGAGCAGCAATAGTGTTGTACAGCTGCATGAGGACTACGAGGTGGATTGGAAGGCAGGAGCGCCTGTCCCCACTGGCCGGATCCACGGTCAGCCAGGACAAACTGTTGTAGCTCTCCAGTACATACCTGAAGAAGACAAATAATGATGACGGAATTAAACATTCGCCGAGACATGTCAACCTTTAGGGACTCCTTAACCACAGTATTACCCCACAACGTGCGTGTCCCAGGTACGTTATTATTTTCGGCCGGGAAAAAAAGAGGACTTTTTGAAAGGATAAGATACAAAGAAGCACAGTCTGTTTGTTATACAGTTGGACTTTATAAATGCTGATCCTCGGTGGTCATTTATCCAAGGTTTGTGAGACATTTCTTAATGCATCATTGCTTTTTGGAAACAACGCCTGGCTGTAGGGCATGGCTGCTTGAAGGCTCAACACAAGTTAAATATAAACCTCTGTTTATCCCATGGGCAAAGGAAATCCTTGCATGTCAACTCGCCATCTGGCAAAAGCTCTGGTTAATTACAGAACTATGTGACCTCTTTATGAGAGCTCTGGGGTACAATATGCAGTGGTTTAAGAGTGCGTGGTACATGGGGCTAGTTTTCATCTTGATGTGCACAAACCAATTATGCCTCTGCATGGGTGGCCGGGTGTGCTTCAGCAATGGTGCTGGTATCCACATTTCTCATTGTCATTGTTATTAGAGATTTCTTGCACACAGAGTACACAGAAATCAAATGAGAGTGGAACCCTTGATATTTTGTTTCCAATTCCACCCATGAGAGTACCTTGTCTTCTTTTTGTTTGATTTCTTTGTCTAAATAAAACTGGTGATAGTGCATACGTGGAGCCTTTCACACAAACATAATGAAGGGGGACTCCGGGACGAGGCAATGGGCATACTCTTAGAGAGAAAACACCACTCACCTGAGTACATCTGTCGTGAGGTTTGAGTCGAGCGGGTGGTTGTGTTTAGTCTGCAAGATGTCATCTGACATCTGCTGCACGGAGGCATTGTGTAAATGCAACGCAGCCTGGAGAGTGAAGAGACAAAAATATGAGCAGCTGTGATCAACACACCGAACCGCAGGAATCAGTAAAAACGGACCAATCACTAGCTGAATAATCAAATTGAGCTTGTTGTCTGAAATGGCTGCAATAAGACTTCGCAAAAATCAATTTTTCAGAGGTGATTTTGTTTTGTTGGAATAATTAAAATGTAATTGGTTAACCCACAAAAAATTGAAAAAAATGAAAGATTAGGGACCAGACAAGAATTTCATTTGTGATCAAGATACCGAACCGCAGAAATCAGTAAAAACGGACCAATCACTAGCTGAGTAATCAAATTGAACTTGTTGTCTGAAAGTTATGGTTCTGGCTGGAAATGACATGTGCATCTCTAGGAGACGATCAGGTGGCCACACCAGCCACGTGCCATCGATGCGCGTGCAACTCCAATTGATTTAGGCACAACCTCACTCTATTCCTAAATCTACCCAAATCAGAAATCTGAAAACCAAATTCCATGACTTTTCAGGACAATATTTGTTTATGACAATATGAAAAATATGACATTCAACGCCATTTTGCAGAGAACAGTTGTTTAGTATTATGAGCTGGAAGACTATCGCAACCACTACTAGACTTACAAGGAGAGCCTTTAAATTGATCATTATTCCGTTTTCACATTGGGAGCAGCTCATCAAAAATACCCCTTACATGATCTCGATTTCTATGACTTTCCCATGCTTTTCTTCCCCTTTTCAATCTAAAGGGGTCCCATGTGGAATTAAAATTAATTCCTCAGGTTGAAGATGCAAACTTCACTACTTGGATGAAAGACGAAGGAAGCTCTTGTTCTTTTATTTTCTTTTCAGTACCTTGAGGAAGACAGGGCAATTGTTCTCAGCTTCTGGGCAGGAGGACCAGAACCAGTCGGGCAGAGGTCCAGTCTTGGCCGTGGAGACAAAGAAGCCCATGGCCAGGGGCTGCTGGAGGAGGGACTCCTCTGGCTCGGTCGGAAGGAGTTGTTGGTTGGTGTTCTGAGGAGAAGAGGAAGAGGCAGTGAAGCAACAAGAAAAGATGAGACATCTGCTGGAGATGGAGAGTGAGTGGGGTCGCCTGACATCCCACACTTGAAGTCCACAGCACGGTGTTTGGAGTCTAGATTTGTGACAAAACTGAGAGATTTTATATCGGGTTGACCCCCCCCGACAATAACAATCTCAGCTATATTCCAATGATTTCCAAGGAAAACCTTTGCTGTCAGGTATTCAACACTGGTTGAGTGCGGACAAAGCTGCCCAAAAGGAATTACAGGCTTCAGGCAATATGAGTTAAGGTTTTAAAGACAACTGTACTCCAAGAAAATTCTCTCATCACTTTTACAATATTTCTGTCCCAAATGTTTAATGGAAAACATTTTTTAAGAATCCAAAGTCATCAGTATATATTTTCCACAAATACTTCATTTGTAGTGCACTGGCAATGTTTACGTTACTTTGAGCACAATTGAAAGCCAAGAATCTGTAAGTGAAGACAGTACTCAGAAAGTGCTCAAATGGTAACAACACTAGTAAAAGAAAGTAGTTCATCTGGTGTTCTGGTACAAAGCTGATCTTTTTAGCTTTTTTGTAGTTGACTGTCATGTTCATCTACTGACCGCTTAGAAAACATGTTAACACAAACACCACCAACAACGGAACAATTTGGGGGGCGGGGGGGAGGTGCCTCATAACCTCCAGCAAATGAGAGTATCAATTCGGCCACTGACCTTGTTCATGTTTTCACTGTTGACCGCCATGTTCATCTGCTGACCACTGGGTGAGCTCGGCCCAGGCGAGTGCCCCCCACCACCGGGGGAAGGCACTGGTGAGCCCATGTTGGTTGGGGAGCCCAGCCCCAGGATCTGGGCCAGGTCCTGGTTGCCCAGCCCCTCTGTGATGAAGAGGAGATCATCGTCGGCTGGCAGCACGTTGTCCGTGGGATTTGTGAAGGACAGGTCCATCATGGGCTCGGCCTGGTAAGGCCCGCTAGCCACCTGTGAGTCCGGGAAGGGGAGGGGAAGACAGACAAGATCATTCATGGGGGTGCTTCCTAATGTGGGCCTTTCGTATCAACTAAGCCCAAAGGAATTTATTTTTTCTGACAACAAGGTTAATCTATTGATGTGTTGATTACCTAGTTACTCTTTTCTCTTCCATTAATGACACAGCTCATGGTGAAAACAGTCGTCCTTGCAGAAGATGAGGAGGAGCTGAAATTTCTTGAACTGAAACCTCCACTATTTCACGCATGACACTTAAAAAAAGTGAACACACGGATGCCAGGCTGGTTGAAGGGCGCAGTCAACTTGAAAGGTTTGCTTGGATGGTGTCCCATTAAATTTGGACTAGCATGTAATCTGGTCTCTTTCCCCCCACACAGAATCCCAGTTTCCAGTGCCCCCGTTAGATGTCACTGTTACGTGCACTACGTCACGAGCGAAACAGTTGGCGAGTCCACAACTTGCTGGTGTCGAAATTTCTTACTACACCAGGCTAATTATAACGGGACCTTGACCCATGAGCGTCGAGGGAGGGGATGGGAAGAACTGTGCGGCTCACTCACCTGCTTGGTAGCGCTGGTGGGGAAGACATGAATGTGGGTGCAGGTGGCGTCATCCGGCGTGTGCAGCTGGCAGGAGGGCTGGTCCCGCTGGGCATTCTTGCTGCACTTGTCGGCGGCCACCGAGTCGGCCATGATGCGCAAGCCCGGCTCGGGTTCCATGGACACCAGGCAGGCGCTCAGGATGCACGGGTAGTCGTTGTTGCCCGTCACGTTGCACATGTTGCACATATCCTTCAGAGTGCGGCTCTGGGTGGTCAGTGAGCGTCTGCTGAGCAGCGCGCTCCAGTCTGGCGAGGTGAGAAAACATTTAGAGGATGGCATTCAGCAGAGTATTCATTAGTTATGGAATGGCTTGGAGGCAGGGTTTCCCCTGGGGGGGCTGATGAGTACGACGTGGCTCCCAAAGATTGCTGTAAACAAACTAGGTGCCCAAACACAGTGTCAGAGTTGCCAACGCAGCCTAAAGTTGTATGTGCTCTAATAAACAGCTTACACTCAATCCAATGCCTCTAAACAACTTACATCTTGTATTCTGTGGCCCTCTTTGCCAATCGGAGCAATTTAAAGGTGAACTATTCCAACAGAAGCTCAGACTTCTAGGGTTCTGGTTTCTGACTGCAGTGGTCACTAGAATTTGTGAGGTGGGCCACCTCGCATAGATATCAGCAGGGAAAACCTTGGTTTGGAGGCATGGCTTGTCATGTGGGTCAGAAGGTTGCATTTGTGTGGATAATAACCTGTATAAGTGCTGTATACAAAGCAATACACTGCACCTTGCCAAAGGAAGATTCATTAACTCTTGCTGTCAAAAGATGCTGACTTTACAATCAAAATTTATAGAAGCTGAAGTGTTTTCAAGGATCCAGTAAAGCAATGGGTTAATTCACTGATATTCATTAGTAGTTCTGAACTTGATTGGTTTGGATTGTTCACACATTAAGAACTTCATGGATGAAATCCTATTTGCATAAACTCCTCTGAGCATAATAACTAACTCTCGACAGAGTAACCATCTCAGGCATTCAAGACTTACCCCTGAGTTCACCCTGGCCAAGACGGCCAAAGCGGCCGACCACCAGTCTCCAGGGGACGGCCGTCTTGGACATGACACCCATCAGGAAGTCCCACAGCTTAATCAGGGCAATGTTCCGCACGCACACCTTTTTCCTTCGTTTTCTGAAGATGGAACAAAAAGTAACAGAGTTCAGGTGACATCAGAATCTTGAAGAAAACTGGTTACTATGTAGCAATGAAGGGTTAGCCATGAACATTGCGTGCCAAAGACTAAGATGTAAGAAAAAAGCTGACAGTTGACAAGTGGGTGAAGCTAGCAACATACTCTGACATTCACAAACACTATGGTTTTGTTATGAACCGTTTCTAAAAGGCCGTCTTGTAATATATAATCTTGAAAGAAGTGTGGACTCTAAGTGGATAAAAAAATGTTTCTGGCATCCTGAACATTAACAGAATCAAAGGATACAGTTGGTTACAAAAATAAATTACCAAATTACTCATCTCATGACCAACCCAAACAGTTACTGATTGTGACCACCAATCGATGTTAGCCCTCTGCATGATGACACACAAACAACATGACTAACACACAGCAAAACTCCCCAAGCCATCAAACACTCTACCATGGGCTTGTCAGTCAGGATAGACTCGCATCTCTACTCAGGACAAAGACACATAGTCGGCCAGACCAGCATACAGAGTAACTCATCCCCCCTCTCCGGGCCACAAAGCCACCACCTCACCTGTTAGGCACGTCAATGTTGATGACCTGCGTCTCCATCATTTCGCCCTTGGAGTCTGTGCAGGCCACCAGCAGCAGGCGCTGGTCGTGGGACAGGCAGTAGCCGCAGAACAGCTCACAGCAGGCCTGCCGCAGCTCGCCAAACGACTCACCCAGCTCCGTCTGCTTGTCCTTCAGAGGGGTCAGGATGTAGGGCGGGGAGTAGAGGCGATACTGGGGCTTTGGGCCCTGTTGGAGAAAAACGACAAAGAAAAGCTCCTTGAAAATGAACGTTTTCAGGCAATGAAGTTTACCTTTTGGCACTTTTACATTCGGCGTGGAGTTAAGTGTGCTGAAAATGGCAGTTTTTTGTAAACACTGAAAATTGGCCGCGCTTTTCACGCTGACAGAGGATGCCACTGCTGCGATGTAAGTCATACAAAACACTGCTCAGGTTATAGGTTTTCTATTCAAATTGAGAGCCCCACATTTGTTCCTTGAAACCATTTCTGAGAAGGGGTTACCCATCGGCTTACTGCCATGCTCTCAACACAATGAATCATCAAAGAAAAGGAAATCTGGAGAATTAAAAAAAAAATACCTAAAATCAGTAAAGCATTTGAGTTTTCTCCCTTTTTACTCATGAATATGGATACTGCCACCAAGATAAAACCAAACAGGCACCAAAATATTCACTTTCACGGTCTTGTTTCTTTCTGCCAGATACAGCTGGTACAACAAAGAGTTGCTGTAAAGCACGTCTTACAAACTGGTCACGTGTACCAGATATTCAAATTTGTATGAGGTCACAGATAGTGCAAGGGAAATGCAGTCAAACAGGTTCCCCGTCATTAAAATCTCCAGAGTACAGAATGAGGCAGGTCTCTTAGACTATGGAAATTTCTAAGTGCATGTAATTTTCAAGCACTCAAGAGATGTCACGGCATTATTTGCAGTTGTTTGGGAGAGGAATGTATGGGGGGGGGGGAAGGGGCAGAAATTGTTTTTTTTTTCTTCCCCAAGCTGTAACTGACCTTGTTGCTCTTGAGGATCCGGTCTAGCTCGGCAGCCGGCCCAAAGCCGGTCAGGCTCTGGCCGGCAACGGAAGGCTGCAGGTGGCGCCGGCTCTGGGAGAAGACAGAGAAGGCGTGGCACTTGATCTGGCTCAGGAGGCGGGACGACATGTCGCTGTTGGCCACTTGAAGGATCTGGCGAAGTGGGATGATCTGAGGGGAAAAAGGGCATGGAAAGTCAAGCAAACCAAACTTTTATCACCCCTAAGCTAGGTTTTGACTCTGTCTCGAGCAACTTCTCGGACCGAGGAGGGGGGGGGAGCAATCAGCTCTGCCTACCTGCAGGATGAGGTTCCTCCTCAGCTCCCCCTGCACGTGGTTCTGGACCTCGGCGAAGCTCTTGAGCAAGGCCAGGCTGGAGACCGACTGCTCCACTCCTCCCCCACCCCCATAGTCTTCCTCCTCCAGGCCAAAGGGGTTCACGATGTATACCACCACGGCCGGGGCAGGCGGCTTCTCACAGTCGCTGTCCTCGGGGATACTGATGCCCGTCTCGTTCTCCTTGGAGTCTGACTTGTCCGAGCAAGAGGAAGCATCCTGCTGAGAGCCTGAGAAGGGATGGGAGAGAGAATACAAAGAAAATCTTATATTCAGGTTTGTATTGTTAACACATTAACATTTTGAATGTATTTTTTAGCGAAAACCCTAACCCTCTTCAATCCTCCAAAATCCTTTGGGTGGTTTTGGAGGATTTTTTGGAGGATTGAGGGTGAATGGCATGGCTTATTACGAAGGATGCCAAGCATGAAGGTCATGGGTTAGACCTTGTGTTGTTGTTGATCAGTCATGTATAAATTCAGCCTGATATTTCTTTTGAATCAACTGCACTGCTCAAGAATGCCATTCGTACTGCCTTAACATAATGACAGGAACTGCCAGAGGATTTTGAAGGATTGAGGCCGTAGGTGCACCTTCAAGTAACATTTTCAAGAAATTTTTGGAGGATTTCCGAGGATTAAGGGAGAAGCCAATTTTTTCAGCCCCCAAATTGGAGGATTTTGGAGGATTGAGGAGGGTCCCTACCAAAAAAAGCCTGGGGGTTAGGGTTAACCATCCTTTTTTTTTGAAGATTCACATTCATAAATCAATCCAGTTCTGCCACTCTGCACCCAGATCGCACATATCGCTTCATTGCTACTGACTGGAATAAGTTTGTCCAACTGTCAGCTAGAAGAAAACTTATCTCTTTTAATATTCATGAGGCTGCCCTGGTTAAAATGAATACTTGCCACCACTTTTTTTCTGCTATCCCATTGTGGGTTGACAGACTTTTTCTTTAGTAAATTGGTTTCAGAAGAGCATCTTCCAACTTGTAACACCCAGTTATCAACCCAGGAGGGTTTACCAGGAAGGGGAAGACTCTACTAAGCTGGAAATGCAACTAAGAGAGTAGCAGTGCCACTTTGGAGACCATGCTCTCCTTACCTGTTCCTGCTGGCCCTGTTGTGCTTGGAGCCGGCATGTTCATGTTACCCTGTTGTGAACCAGCACCTGCCACTGATCCCAATCCGTCCCCGGAAGACATTCCCTGGGACATGGAGGAGGACACCCCACCACTACCCTGACTGCTGCCCATCCCGGCCACGCCCGAGCCGCCACCCTGGCCAGCCCCGGCTAGGTGGTGGGTGCCGCCGGGGACGACTGAGGTGGACCCAGGGACGTTACTGAGGTTAGACAGGGCTGACGATGATGACGAAGATGACGATCTGTCATGACGGGAGGTGGTAAAGAGGGTGTGGTCGGGCGGGTCTCCACTCAAGAAGGGACCTGCAGGGTTTAAAAAAAGAATCAGGTTTGATTTCAGCATGACTTGTGGCATCCAAAATGAGAGAGAACAGACTTTTTACATTCCAGTCAAGCAATAAAGCCAAGCTTAGTAGATTCTTCCCAAGAAAGCAGCAAGTTACAAACTGAAGGATAGGGTGAAACTCCAGGAAGAGCAAGCCTGATTCCAGGGGGCTCTCAAGTACCGGAAATACTGATGCAATACACAATGCATAACTATGATGGCCCTGTTCTCCAAGTTAAACTCAATCCTTCCACATTTCCCCCTTCTCTGCAGTATCTAGCGAGAACCCCAATGCCCTGGAATAATTTGCCGCAACACAAACCTTGGCTTTCCTTTCAACCGTTGTTCTCAAGGCCATTGTTACGTTTGCAACATTTTCAAGGGCTGTAGCACAGCGCGGGTTAATACTCACCCACATAGGCTTTGCAGACTTGAGCGTACAACTTCAGCTTGCATGAATCCGGCAAGTGTGCTGAAGGAGGCATGAACAAGACAACACGCAACAGTTCAACTCCAATGCCATGAAACAAGTTTCTTCTCAAGGGAACTAATGACCTGCTGCGCATCGTCATGAAAGCTACTAGTTATGAAAGCTGTCTGTACAAGTCATGGCACTTGGGAAGTGGCTGGTCGGTAATTCCACGTAAAAGTGGATGCTTGGTTATGCTGTTACTGACCTCCCGTAATTATCAATCCTAATTCATGAAAAAAAAGTTTCAGTAAAAAAAATAGTGGAGTGTAAGGCACCACTTTATTGCTTCCACTGTCCTTTTCCCCCCCAAACGCCTCTGTTCATTTGAGAGTTATGTTTGATAATGAGGTTGGCAACGTGATCAACTTGTGGGTGGAATTGCCCCCTTGTGTATTTTGTGCAAACTGCATTTCGGACCGGACTTCAGTGTGTTAAAGAACAACTCTACATCGTAACTTGGCGCGCAATTTTAACATTAGAGTGATCTTTTTTGTTCTATTAACAAAAACTCATGAAAGCCATGCCAACTCGAGGAGGAACTTGCCCTGGGGCTCACCTATTTCTGAGAACCAATCGTCCACGGGCTCCTCTGCTACCTTGGAGGCGTACTTGCTGCCGATCCTGAAGATGCCGTCACGCTGTGTCTTGGCAATAGGTGCGTGTCTGCCAAGTCGACAGCTCTAGATACAAAAATGGATTAAAACAAAAACAAACTATTGACCTCATACTGAACATGTGCCACCCTACTCGACAGAATAAGTCGGAAGTTGCCGGAACCACTTTTAAGTTGCATGCCTGTGGGAGAAATTGGCAGAGTTGAAATCAATAGCAACAATCAACTGTTTCATCAGAATGCCAAACCCAGATGATACATCAAAGCCAAGAGCTTAGCCTGTTCTTCCTGGTGGAAACTAAAAACCAAATTGCTGATAAAAAAGGCCTTGACGGTTGTTTTATGTGGATACGCTCACAGACGGCTCACTCTGAAAACTGAAGTTGAATTCCATGGTTTGACTTAGCCCGCAACAAATTCCCAGACAATTCTCAAAGGCTGTCAAGTATAACCTTGAAATCCGACATGTCCAGCTATACCCCATGAACAGGTGAAAGGAAACTCAAAGTCCCCAAAGACGCTGCACCAGCCTTTGCTCTACCTCACCTCATAAACAGCCGTGACTTCCCTGAAGAAACTCTTGGCACACTGCAGGATGAAGTCGTTGTCAGGCACGAGGGCGACGTAGGCAATGTCCCGAGCGGTGCTGTAGGGCTCCAGTAATAGTTTCTCCTGTTGGTGGAGACCAGAGCAAGGCTTGATTTGATTAGATCCACTCGTATGGATGCATGAGGAGTTATCGTAAAAACAAAAGCATTTGGTAACAAAACCTAATGCAGTGGCTTTCATGATTGATTTTGTCCACATCTGAAATAACTTTTGAAAGGTTGATGATACTTGGATAAAAGCATTTTACAAACAAAAATTGTTTCCATTAACTTACACCAGGAAGGGGTGAATCCTCGGCACTAATGCTGAATAGGCATAAAAATGGAAAAGTTTCAGAAAAAACCTTCTTTCTACACAGAGCTAGGCATTCAAGGAACAACCATCACTATTCAAACAGAACTTAGCTGTCCAGTGCTCCATTCGCAAGTATTCTCCCAAAAGAGAAAAAAGCAAGGTGACCAACTCTCAAGTACATCCACGTACAGGCCTGTGTTTAATGGTACAGGATTGTACACATTCTGATGAAAACCAATCACAGGCATTCTCTGCCATACACCGTGAAAGAACTTACCCAGTTGTGCAGGGCGTAGGGCGATGACGACAACCAGTCTTTATCGTAGCCGACCAGCAGGGGAGGAATGGGGAGCGGCTCGGGAGACTCTGATGAGCCTGAGCAAATCAAGACAGCAGTCCAAAGTTACAATGTTGACGAAATGCACAGTACAAAATGAAATCCTGCATGGTCTGGCTTCTGAAAAGATCAAAGTTCATTTAACCCTCATTCCAAGGTTATTTTTTTGCTGGAAGGTACCTGGATTCTGCCATGCCCAAAACGGCATCAAGACTATGGGACATCCTTTGCACATAAAAACCATTCCAAAGCTGACAGATATGAATACCCTTCTGTCACTTATCTCTTCGCATTCACTGTCACCAAATCGCTGTTATCACTCAACAACCAAGCTGAACATGGCAGGTTTAAATCTGCACCTCTATAACCCAATCATGTCCATTGCCCATTGACGGCAGAATGCCACCTGTGGTTTGGGGGTAGGACATATACTGGGATGCCACCCTGAACCTCAATCAGCCCCTTCCCGCCCCACCTGTGTACCTTTTGCAGCGAGGTTGAAGAACACCTGCCAGGTGAGGGGTCCCTGCACCGTGTAGGGCCGCTCCCATAACCTCGTGGTCCTTTTCTTCTGGATGGCGTCCTGCAAGAGGGGCTGTAAGGAGGAGAGGGTGCGTACGATGTCCTGGGAGGACAGCTGGCTGCGGTAAAGGCCTGTTAAGGGGATAAGGGGGGGTTGATAGAAAGAGAGATATCAAGTTACTACCAAAGAACGATCTTGTGAGAAACATTTCTTCAAGCAGGGTTCTAAGATTCTTCCATCTGCAGCCGAATTCCTGAAGCTTCATGTACTGTGTACATCCATGACTTACTTGTGCAGCAAGTTATGGCATAATTTACATGCAATTCAGGTGGGGTATGTCGTGCCAAAGTAATTGGAAACGAATACGTTTTTTGTTCATTATTTTTTCACGTTCATTTAAGGCTCACCACTGTCCAACCAATCAAGGTTTACACGAGAAACAACTTTGTTTTGTTGGAGGTTATGAAAAAGTTGTTTGGATGCAAGAAGCACTTTGAGAGGTTCTGCCAGGGTCCACCACAGAAACTTTCATTAAGCCAAACCAGGATCATTTGGCTTGATGAAACGACATTCTCCACAGGTTCACTTTATTTCAGTTTCACTGGGCCACATCAAATCTTCTGAACATATCTGCACACCGGCTTTCCATAACGCTAACCGTTCACTTCCCAATTGCCCTCGCCTATGGGAACTGCCTTCCTGATTATATCAGACAAGAACGTAACATTTCTCGCTTTCAACCGCACGTCAAACATACTCTTCTCACAGGCCTTTTCATTCTAAACAAAGGGCAGAATTTTTCCCCATTCCTTCCAGACCGACAGCTTTGAATGCTTACAGATAAGTCCTATTTATCAGTGCTGTTCATCATTAATTACATTCATGTCACATTTCACAGTGTCAAAAAGAATCTTCAAAGTGAAATCAGGGTTATGTTGAGTTGCCTGGTGTGCGTACGCACACCACCTCCAATAAAGGTACATGTATTCAGGGCATACCAATACCTGCTTAGGTAATGTACTATTTTATGAGCCCAAAGAAACCCTCATTCAAATCTACAGGTTATAAGCGTGTACCTTCAACTTTAGTTGAACACAAGACCACAATAAGTGAAAGTCATACAACCCAGATTGAGTTCCGAGTGGAATAAATACATTCAAGGAAAAACCGAGTCTAAAATTGGAAAATCGGAAAAAGCAAGCTTGACACCCGACAACTCCTTCATCTGTAACTGTGGCTGACTAGAGACATTCAATCTGGAGTCAAAGCACCATCCAACAAGTTTGATCCTTTTGCTCAGATCTGCAGAATCTAGAGCCAAGACTCTGAGACATCTCGTGGATCAGGAGGAGGGGGGACAGCTGTTTCATCGCCCCAGTTTTTACCTGGGGTATAAGGCCAGCTGTGTAGGCATGAATTCTTGAGGAGCGTGTCGTCCAGCTTAGCGTTGCTGGAGTTCTCGGCTACCTGACGACCCTGCTCTAAGGCTGCAAAACACACCTCGCAACCGTCTGGGAAAAAGACAAGCAAAACCATCTTAGATAACAACCCCGCATGCGCTGTACTGCGACACAGGGTAGGATTAATGTAGGGCTGTGCCGAATATTTGAATATCCAAATAATCAATCACTCATCGAATATTTAAATATCATTTTCCGAATCTGAATATTTGAAATGCAAAATTCATGAAAAGGGAGAATTTTCTTTTGTTTTCAATGAGAAAAGTTGCACTCTGGAGGCTTGTTTCAAGCAGATTTAAATGAAAAGCGACAGAAATCTTACGATTCAAAAAGTAAATTACTCATTAAAAAATCTAAAAAGGAACAGAAATTTTTAAAAGGGCAAGAAGTATTGTTCATCTCTTGAATTTTGCTAAATCGTGGCTGGAGATACTCCTGGACGTAAGAAGCTAGCGATTATAATGTACTATTGTGTGTGTTATTTTGTATATGGTTTGTTCATTAACAATCTGCCTTTCAGTATGACCCAATACTCGGATATTCGATCGAATTAAAGGTTGAATATTCAAAAAGTGAATGATTCGAATTGACTCAGCCCTAGACTAATGATCTTGCATGATTTTTCTTTCCTTTTCGGGCAAAACAAATGGCAACTGATGAAGGTCCTCCTTTCTAAACAGAATGAATAATTGGGGAGAAATCAAATGACAATTGAGAACAACTTGCCTCAATGGTGTTGGTGTGTAATTGTATCAGCGGCGGTTTGAAGAAACAATGACTAGAGATTGCTGCAGGGTTTCAAGGTAAACTGACAGCATACAACTTCTGTCACACAGTGACAAAAATCACTAGCAAGATCATTTCTAGCCAGTAATTTCTACGCTTCTATCTTTTACATTATGATGCAATCATGATGCGAACTTTGCAGAGCATGCAAATGTATTCCTATAAAAATGCCAGGCAAAATCTACTTCTCGCAATTATCCAACTGGCATTTATCTCAGGGGTTGCATACTTGGATGAGAGTTCTGATTTGTCAAAATTTCAGATACACAACTTGAACTGTGGTCGCTGGCTTTACTTTAGAAGCATCACCTAAGTGGCATGTGATCAAATCTAAATGAAAACAAGAAATGTGTACAACCTATAGCTGGGAAATGGCAGAATCCAGCATCTGTAAAGGCCAGTTCATACTACACGCAATTGCAAAAGATTTGTGGTGAAATTTCAGTCGAATTGAAATGAGTTAAACTTCTGCGAATTCGCAGTACGAATATTTGATCTGACATCACAAATTCGTATTTCCGTTCACTTTCACGTGAATGAACTGGCCTTGGGGATGTTAATAAAATTTGTAAGACTTACCTTCTATTTCTAGCTGACTTCTGGCAAGCTGACCTGAGCTGTTTATGTTCTTTCGCTTAGCAATGCAATTTAATCGACATAAGGTGGAGTAGGGCGTGTTACACTGATCCTGAATCAAGCGCAACAGCGCATTGGAAGTTCTCAGGATGTCCGTGCCCACTGGCACCCCGTCTCTGGTGTAGAGTCTCGTCAGTCCGCCCTCCTGGGCCAGGGGGTCCTTGCGGGCAAAGTCAGCCGCCAGCATGGGGTTGTCCCGGTGGTAGGCCCACAGGGCCACGTCGCCGTACTGGCCTGTTATTTCAGATTCGTCCTCCGCGAAGAGCCCACTGCCAGTGCCGTAGCGCCGGTTCATGACGGCGCTGAAGCCGCAGCTGCAAGGGCCCAGCGTGTCGTAGCCCGGAGCGGCAGCTGCCTCACTGCCACGGATGGTCATGTTGCAGGCACAGATGACGCAGCTGTCAAAGTTCCGGTCCTTGAAGAGGTTGAGCTGGGAGTCAGACAGCACCAGGTTGACTGTCAGGCTGTGCGCCTCCGGGATGTTGGAGCCCAGGGAGGCCGACTCCAGCGAGTTGAGATTCTTGATGTAGGAGGAGGCCTCGGAGGCCGGGGAGGGGGCAATGTCGGTGTTAGCGACGCTCCTTGGTCCTTGACTACCAGGAGGGTACACACCCACAGGGACGGCAGCAGAGGCTGGTGAGTTCATCAACTGACCACCACCGGATGTTGCACTAAACAAACAATCAAGATGTCAAGTTAACATCAGTTGATGCTTGTCTCATGAGAACTCAATCTCTCATAGACCTCCACTCTGTGGAACCCAGTGGTGCATTCTTTGTATTTGTGTTTACAACAGGCATCGCAGCCCACTGTCAAAAACAAGTTCACAGACCACTGTAAGAAACTAGATCTCTCCTGTCCTTACCCTTCAAAAGCATTCAGACCCTCTTGGTAGATTTTGAAGAATCTGAGAAGTCTGGGCTTCATGAGCAAAACTGACTCTGATTACGACAAGAGCCCAGAATTTCCAAGAATCTGGTACACATTTCAAAAGTAACATTTTGAGAAATTGCCAAGACTGTTGGTCCAACAGAAGCCACATTTAACACAATACTTGAATTGTCCAAGCTCAGGAAATTTTTTTGAAAACCAGCTCAAAACTGGTTACAAATTTGACTGCAACAGAGAGCCACTGATTTCAGTTCCTCTCTTACTTTCAAGATGTCAGGAGGCAGATACGGAGTAGGCTTCAGCTTGGTTTCTTACCTTTCTTTGGTTGTAGGTATAAATTCTGGCTTTGGTGAGAGTGGAATCTGGTAGGGGAACAAGTCCAGACAGTTATGTCAATACACATGTAAACACAGTTACACCAACTAAATCCTGCCAATGATGCATATTAAGAAATGCACCTGTAAGAATAACACATAGAGAAGATCCACATAGAATCTCCTGATGTCTGAACCACCATGTATTCACCCTACATTCCCGAGTTGAATTTCCATGTGTAATTATATTTGTCAATGCTATCATTCAACTTATATACCATCAATTCTCCGGGTACCTGCCCATGAAAGCCATTTTGCAAACTGTGTTTGCTGCGTGCATTGCCTCTCCAGTTTGACCCCCTTAAATGGAGGCCCACATCTGTGATACACGTCAGCATGCGGCTGGCTGTCCAACCGTACTATAATTGGAAAAATCTGAGCATGTCGGTTTGCTTCTCAATCAACCCCAAAAAGCCGTTCACGTACAGCACAACAAATCAGGTTGGCCATCCTTCAAACTTGAAGCCTACATTTCATTCTGGATCCCTGGGATGCTTCACTACATTTTGTGAACAGCGTAATACCGCAACCATAATTAGACGTTGAGTTGGAACCGTGGCTTGTCATTTTGATTTGCCTCATTATGGGTCATGACTTTCCCATACCTCTTGGATTACAACCCACAACCCTTGAACTATGACCCTTAAACTCACCTGCCAGGAGGGTTTGTAGATACAGTTCTCTGGTATCCTGAGGGGAGGTAGCTTGCTACTTGGTAATGACTTCAGAGGTGCGTACATGCTTGCTCCGACGAAGCGTTCTATCATCGGTGTTTTATAAACATAGCTCCAGTCCTGTGGAAAATGAGCATTATGTTATGAAGTAACTTGGCGAGGGTGGAATTTTTCTTTATAATGTACAGTGCTGTTGGATGACACAGGCTGAAAGTTGAGCCCAATTTAATGGTCACACTGCCGTGCTCTGTAGGAATATGGTAGGTGAGGTATATGCCTCAGTCAACTGGGCAAGAAGCTGTATTAGAAACCAAAGTAATTCAATTAACAGGAACTTCCGAGTACCTCCAAACTTTGCACCTGACTTTGGCACAGTTATTAAAAAGTTCTATACAAACAGAAAAGCCAAACGAATCTTCAACTGCATCTGTCAAAGTACCTAAACAAGTCCATTCACTACTGGATAAGCTTTGACATGAATGCTTTAAAGTAAAGATACAAATTTTCTGTTTTGGGGTAAATTGATTAATCCTAACCCCTTAGGGTGTTTGTAGAATCATATTGAAATTGGAAGATTCAGGACTGTGAGGGCTCTCTATTTCAGTTCAGCAAATTACACTGGCTCAGGTGCTATACTAATTTGTTTACTCAGGCAATGCCTTTGGTCCCGGGCACATCATGGATTAACAGTCAGGTACCTTTGAGGAGAGAGGGGATGGAAGAATGAGGGATAGGCACAGACAGACAAATTGGCCGAGACTGTTCACCTCTATGGAGTCTGGCTTGGGACTCCCCATGGTGTCATCCACCTCCACCTCCGAGATGTCACCCAGACTGCTCTGCTCGATCTGTGTCAAGCCCGCCACCGAACCATGATTCAGGTACTCTTGGCAGGGCTGGTTGAGAGGGGAGAAGGCGGAGTTCTGCTGCTCCAGCGAGGGCGGGGTGGGGAACATCACGGCCAGCTCTGTCGCACTGTTGTAGGCTCCCCCTGCATGCAAATTTCCGAACAATATAGTGCTGGGTTTCAGAGATCCTGGACACAATTGGGCCATGACGGCAGAATTTGTCAATCTCTTACATCCTTGGGTCCTTCAGGATCTATCCAGTCTTGGGAGACTTTGCAGGATTAAGGTAGTCTAGTCATGATTACTTTACTTACGAATAGACATTACAAGTTATTTCTGGGGTGGTGGAAGAATGGAATGTTTTGAGAAGGCCCGTAACACAGAATGAGCTTAAAGATTTTTGAAAACTAGAGTACAGAATATGTCCCCAATCCAGAAAATTCTTCATCTCTGGCTTCCTTCAGCTCTTTCTTTTTTGAATAACGATTTGAAACAGATGGTCCATACGTGGCCTTTGAGTGTGATGTGATTCCCAGAGCACACGTGAGCATTAGTCACACATCTATTCGGTATCGCGTTTCTCCCCAACCCGACTCACCGACAGGGCCTGTGTTCCCCGGCAGAGGTTTGGCCTCCTCTGATGGCGGTCCAAGACTCTTATCCTCAAAGGGACCCTGGGAAGAAAGAAAGCATTGGTCTCAGTCCACAACACGAAGTGGTATCTGTGTCGTTGGCATGGCCACTGCTAAATGGACCAGCAGAGCACTTAACCAATGCCAGACAAACAAAGCCCACTGGAGCATAGCCAATACCGTCACTGTGAACATAAATAGCCATTCGAGGACTACAACCTAATGGCATGGACATCATCATGAGTCAACGGTCAATACAACTTGCCCACTGGAAAACAGACCAGAGTAGCCACTGTCATCTATTGCTTATACCATAAGCTGAAAACCTGAGACTGAGAGACTCCTTTCCCCCACCAACAGAGTTTGCAATCAAGGCTAAGTTTCCCAACATTACTCACCCCATCATCATCGTCGTCCGAGGGCTGGAACAGCTGCTCCAGGTCCTCGTAGGTGACCTTGAGGTCATTGACCTGCATCAGGCTACTGGAATCCAGCCGACCTACAGACTGGTTGGACATGGGGCCTGTATTGAAAGATGTGACACATGGAGTTAAATTTTTCAGTTGCCATGCCAGCAGAACTCACTACAGCTACATCTATTTCAAATTGGGGAACTGTTCTGGGGGGAGAAGCTGCTACGTAGGACAGGTACATCAGTGGTCAAACTTCCCTTGAGCTCGATGTTACAAATCAAATGAGCAGTAATTATTTTTAAGATATTAAATATATTTGTTTGTTCAAACAAAATGGAAGAAAACATTAAACCAAATATTATTAAAAAAAAAATGAACCAAGAGGTTGTCAACATGTCAGTGAAACTATCGGTAGTAAAGACTTTGCAGGAGCAAAATGTGAGTAATCACGTTCAAGTTGGAAGAAATCCAATGCTTAAATACACATGTTCTGGTGACCTGGTAAAGAATTAGTCAAACAGGTTAAAAAACAAAGAAGGAAAAGGAGTATGTCAGAAAAGGAAAACAAAGTTGTGCTGTAACACAAAACAAATTAACACTGGAAAATCGAAAAACCGATTCATGATGACGAGCAAAACGAGAAAGAAAGAAGGACAAAACAATTCAGTGAGAAGAACTAAAAGCCATTTTACTCCTGCGATACCATGCTTGCAAACAACAGGCTGCCAATGTGCACGTGCACCTTGGCTTTAAGGAATGTGCATGCGAGTGCTGTGCTACTGCAATCACGGGCTGTTTCCTGGGAGAAGTGGATGGGAGGGCCTACCCTTGTCATCGACTGAGTTGCTCTGCATCTGCTCCTGGGCCATCTGCTCCTGTTTCATCTTCTCCTCTTCCGCCCGCCGGACCGCCTCCTCCTCCAGCTTCTTGCGCTCCTTGCGGTTGCTGTTCCGCCGCGGGGCCAGCCCCTTGGGCTTCCCCTTGACGTCCTTGCCGCGGCTGCGATAAGATATCACCCGACTCTACCAGAGCGAAGAAATAAAGAGGTTGTTGGGGCTTTGTGTGACTGACAGGGAACTGATTTGAGTCGCCTTGGCTTCTGCTTGCTGGCATGCATGACTTGATGAGCCAGCTCAGCTCAAGGGCAAGGTCATTCAGAACAAACCATCTGACTTTGCATCAGCACAAACATGTTCAGAACATGTGAGCTGGATGAGGACTGCCCGGCTAGCCTAGACCTTGTGCATGCATATTCGCGTTCTCAAATAACCTACAACATGCCTCACTGTGTGCATGATCTGTTGGAATTCCAAACTGGTTTATCCCGTTTGCATCATGTGCTTCATTCAGCCAAACTAAGCACATCTGAAACATGCTGTCGTGATATTTAGCATGCAGTCAGGGAACTTGACCAAGAAACTTTAGTATAACATAATCCATCTTTACGAGACACAAGTTCAAGTGTGGCAGATGTGCAGATTCTAAATGTGGCACAATAAGTTCCAGCAAGTTCCAAACGCGGCACCACTTTCTTGACATTCCTGTGAACTCTAATCTTCAATTAATTTGGGGAAGAGAGGTAAGCAGAAATCCAAAAATGTTCACGTCAACAATTTTTTCAACCCTTTCAGATGTGAACAACAAACCAAAGTACGGGGAAGAACTCACTGTTGGCGAGGGGTCGTGCTCCATGAACTCATACGGGTCAACAGGTTCTGGTGAGGCAGCACGCTGCGCGGGTTTGTATTCCAGCTGGTCCACGCTGAAGTTGCCTGACAGGAGGTCCTGGTTGGTCAGCAGAGGTCTCTCTGGCTTCAACTTCTTCAGGGGTTGGGAGAACACTCTGGGGGAAAAAGGGAAATAAAGTCCTCCCTGTCATTTTGTGCACAAGAACTAAAAGAAGGGAGTTTTAACACTAGTTTCCAATTTAAGAAAAATTTTTTGAAAGCCCTAACGAGTTTTAAAGTAATGGCTTACAGAGTCTGTGACATTTGACACAAAGTTATCAACATATGGACATACCACTCTCACAACTGCTAAAAGTTTTGCTCATCTCTGCCGATGAACAAGAAACCCATCTGCTCACGCTCACTGATATAGTACCAAGTCTTCAGGTGTGAAAATCATCTCTTTTGACGAACAAACCCTTCACATGTCTAGAATTTAAGGTGGACTTGTGTATCACATCAACACTATCAGGACAAAGTATCGAAGCTAACACTCACTCGATGTTATTGTCCATCTCATAGAGTGCATCCCAACCTCCGCCATCTGCATCGTCCAACTCGTAACACTGAGCAGGCAGCAGGGGTCGCTTACAGTCCAATCCACTGGGAAGTTTGAAGCACTGCCACAATGGGTCCTCCTCCCGCTCCTCTTTCTGATGCTCGGCCATCAGGTGAGCGTCCATCCCCCTGGGGATTGAGTCCATCATCTGGGCGGTCCCCATCATGGGCGGTACCGGTAGCCCGTCCGGGTGGTCCTGGTTCACAGGAATTGCATCCGACCGTGCGAAGATGGCCGGCGCGCTGGTGGCCGTGGGCGTTCCCGAATCACTCCCACTCCTGGGAGGAGGGTAAGGGCTCAGTGCGGGCATAGTTCTCTCGTTGGCGCTTGTGGTGGCACCTGTAGGTGGTGGCAACAGGGGCGAGGGGACAACAGAGGGCGGTGATTCGGTCAGCACCGAGTCAACGGGCCCCATAGGGCGGAAGGCAGCCGGGCTGGGCTGGGTAAACTTGCCCTGGGTGAGTTTGCTGTCCTGCTGCTGCTGCTGCAAAGGCTGGGGCTGGGCCTGGCCTGTGGCTGCTCCGGCCGGCAGGCTGGGCAGGGCACTCTGCTGGGCAGCAAGCCGCTGGTTGACTGCCTCCTGCTCCAGGGCCAGGATATCCTCACAGGTGATGGTGCGGTGGTGGAATGGCGTGACAGGCCGCTGGTTGCGCTGCTGACGCTCCTGCTTGGAGTCTGACTTGGAGTGCTTGCTGCTCATGTGACTGGAGGGATGGGACTTACTGAAAGCCAAACCTCCCTTCTGCTTCAATGACTTTTGCCTGCAAAAAGGTCAAAATTGTACAATTTCACCCTAAGAATACACAACACCAAGATTCAGTCAATTTCTGTTAATGCTATTTGAAACTTGAACTTACCGGTGAGTGGAAAATTTGCTGCAAGTTGGTATTGTCTTTCTTCGGGTTATATGGTAACAGATAAGGTACATATTAAATAAAGGCATAGGAATACCTTGGTTGAATACTGTAATTTGTATGCCTCCAAAATACCTCTTTATTTCGGATTTGTCACTCGATGGTAGTAGTAATCACTAAATGCAAGCTCTGTGATCATGACCATAAATAACAGAAAATAAGTTTTCTATTTTAATGTAAAGAAACTGCAATTAAAAAAAACCAATGTCTCCACAGCATGTGTGGGCAAGTTGTCAAACTTGAGCAAAAACAATTTGACGAATGACATGATCACAATGTCACGTGCCACATGCACTGCAAAGGACACTCTCTGGCAAGTCAGTCAACCTTATAACAAAAACATGGCTACCGATTTCAAAAAACCTAAAGCATTGAATGTGAAAAATTGCCCAGTAACCTGTCAAATGGGCTTAGTTCAGCTTCCTGCTTGGCCACCGGGCTGGCCAAAAAAATGCAAACAGGATGCATTGCAATCAGAAACTTCCACTCTCCTAGCACACGCCCATGATTTTGTAACACTCCGCCCCCTCTCCTTTTGAAAAGCAAAGCACCATTTTGCATAATATTGGACGAATCAGGAAACTGAGTCTTTAAAGAAGGCTGACGACATTTTTTTAGGATCGCAGATGAAAAAAGGGAAGGACTAAGGCTGTTAGTTGGACAAGACTCGATACTTACAATGAGGCAATCCACTAGCTTAAACTAAACTGACCAGTGGCTGGACAACAGAAATTGAACTCACATGGTGCAGTAAGAACTGGTGGGACTTTTTCCGGGACAATGTGAAGGGATTGTAAGTAGCTGAGTGCATGTACATTGACAATAATCATGTTTGGTGTCACCTGACTCAGCTATGCCTTTCCAAACACAAACAATTTAATTAATCAAAAATTTTGAACAGTTTCATGCTGGAGGGAAATTCTTTAGTGATGGCAAATTTCTATAAAGGTCAATGGCCAAAAGAGAAAGTTGAAATCACACAATTTATAATTTTATTTAGCATGCCTTTATGGGATCTGTCACAGTTCAGTTTTTGCAATATGCACACCAAAACCATTAACAAAAATATTACCATCGCATTTTGCCCTAAAAAATGTGCAGAGCTATAAGCAAGTGGAAGGAACAAGGGACAGTTTGGGGTCACTTAGGCATTAGGGTGAAATCATCAATTGTTCTAGTTTTAACATTTTGAACTCTCAGGAAGTCATGAACAGACTTGTGACAAGATTCCTAGGTTTTTATTGCGAACACAGCTCTGTGGCATGGTAATGAACACCACCGGAAAAAAAAAATTCCTGCGTTATTTCCTGTACTGAACTTGTGAAACAAGCAAAATAAATACACTGAAATCAGGACTGGGCCCCAACTTCCCACATTCATCCAACACTGCCAGCACACAGAAAAGACTGTTCTCAGATGACCTCGTGACTTTGATTCAAGTCTAGATCTAGATTCAAGTCTAGATCTAGATCTTCAGATTAAGAGTAATGCATGGCGATTCAGAAAGCTGGAAGTCCTTTTGATAGACTGATGAGATCAGATGACAGGCAGTGCCTCTTATGCGTGCTGCAGGTGCAGAATATTTTCCTCAGCTGGGTTTCAGGAAGAGTTTGTGGCAAAAAAGGCAAAGAAGAAAGAACCAGAGGTCACCAAACTGGACAAGGTGAAGTGGTTTTTTGTATCCCCTTTCTACACCCCAAGATTCAGGTTTTTGCCTATGGAGAAGCAATGCCACAACTTGAATTTCTTCAAGCAGCCTTATCCAATTGCACACAGGAGATCCTACAGGTAAACCTTTGCTTTGTTCTCCAAGCCCCTTTCGTTTGCCGGTATATCAGCATCGCCACACGTACGCCACCCCCCTCACTCATCCAGCACTGTCGGTGCCACCTTTACCTGAATGGATGCATACGTGTGCACAAATTCACACTTCACAATGTCGAGTAGGTCCTAGGTGCAAACACACAGACCACATGGCTTATCTCAAAGGTCAAACTGCGCCCCGGGCTGTTTGCCGCCGAGCCCTTTCCCCCCTGCAACCTCCACCCTTTCCCCTCCCCTGGAACCTCCACCCTTTTCCCCCCTCCATCTTCACGGAGCTATTCCTGGCAACGACGGAGCCAACAAGACTCCAGTCACCCTGGAAACGATCTCATGACAAACATAAAAAAAACAGGTGCCACAAAACAAACATCAGTATCCCCCATCCTCCCCTCCCCCCGGACCAGAATAATTCCCATGTCCAGGTTTGGTGATGAATGGACCTCCTTCCCCTACTACACCCCTCCAATTTCTCAAACTGCCTGTGGAAAATAAGAACCTTATCACACATTACTCTGGTGGCACCAACCCCAGTATCCACTGGAGGCCACTGCCAGTAACGTCGAGGAAAAGTTTTTTTTCATGGTGCAATTTTTTTTATTTCGGGCACATTATTTTTGTTATTGGGCATACGGACAGTGTTGTCGCAGTTAGGCAATTACATTTCAGGAAGCTATGAACGTTGCAACTGGATCACAGCTGCTCCAGGAAGTGTATAGCCTTCCACAGTTAACTATTGGCCTTCCTTCCAGAGGTAACAAAACAACACAAACTCATGATCATATAAAAATTGATACATCTACATGTATATGCTGGTATTGGCTCCAGCACATATGGGTCATTCCATGAAGTTGGGGAACAACTGGTTATTTGCCTACGGTCTGGAGTAAATCACATAGCTACTCAAATAATTAGCCAGTTAAATTTAACTCATTTAAAAAGAACACATATCGAGGTATATTGTTGAACCATTTTGTTCATATTTGCGGAAACATTGTTTGCAGCATTAAGCACAAAAGTGGTTTCCGGATATGTCAAACCATTTTTTTGGTGACAAAATAAATGGGCATTTAAAAAATGACGAGAGTGGGTTGAAAGTAAATGTAAACATTGCCATATGTTTAACATGTTCACACCTACGTGTATATCAACCCTTGACAGGTCACTACATAGTTTATGTTAACTACCCCACCTTCATAAGTGAACCTGTTTTGTTCGAGGGTACGGATGTAACATGTGGTTTCCACACTCAAACAGTCACGTTACGTCCGAAACAGGAGTTCGTTTTTTGGACCTGGAAAATAATTGCGAGCTACATCACCACGGTTTGAACACTACAACCAGATGTCCTTTTTCTCAACTTGGCATTCGCTGCTGTATTTTAGTTCAAAAGAAACAATTTGTTCTTGCCAGGATGCCGAGCGTGGTTTCCCCAGCCATTCTGTTGCATCCAAAACCCTTGGTGTTCTGTGACGTGGCGGAGTACGCCCCTTGTTGGAAATGGATTCTTCCGTGCTTCAACAGCTCTTGCTAGGAATTCGCCAAACAAAACATCACATGCCCGATGTCGTCAGGCATGTATTTTCCCGTTTGCCAAACACGGAGTTTCCACACGTTACATCCATGACGCAGTTACACCACCCTAAGTTTGTCGGAAGTAAATTCGGCCATTAGAGGCCGGTATCACTGATTTCGAAGTACAGGATCGTAGAAAGAAATAATCCTTAAAATTTGAAACATGTGTAGTGTGCTCAGGCTTGGTAAATTCTGATTATTTACAATTTACATCTGATTGGAAAAAACTCCGCCTGTTTCCAAGTTCCATCTAGATCTTGTTATTGTAATGACCGTTAGCCCGTTACCATGATGTAATAATAGGGGTGGTACCGCTATCCCCTTGAACTCTAATATAAACAGGTTTTGAGCACATTTTCAAACCCAAAATGTTAACCAGCTATAGTTAAGCAATCACTCCAGTTTGCATACTTCAGTGACGGTATTATCTAAACATAAAAAAAGGACATGGTACACGCCACTACAGGTCAAACATGGTATGGTCTTGTTGCCAATACATCTAGTTCCACACATCCCTCAAGGATTAATGGTAAAGCGATTCTGCTCTGTAAGGAACCGTACTAGCGAACGCAACGTGGTGCGTGCAGGCCGGCAGGCCATGGTTCCCCCATTCACAACCTGCACTGGGACAGGATTTTGGCAACATTCAGGCTGAGAAATTGTAAACAAAGGTGCTAAGGTTTTTGCACTGTTTTCTGTGAAATCTGACGTGATATTTTCAGTGTATTTTGAGTATAATCAGGGATAAATATGGTCAAGATCAACACAAGTATTGCCATCCATGCATCCGTATATGGCCACAAAGATTACACTTCATTTGAACCCTACCACGCCTACCGAATACGGGGAAAATGCTCAGCCCGACTGCACGGTACTTGGTCCGGAAAGTCTCCCAAAAAGAGTTAATGTACTTACCTTGACAATTGTTCTTGCGGTATATTCCCTTCTTTATTGTTTTATTTTTGTTGGATACTTGTCAATGTTTGGAACTTAACAAATGAATTGTCATAATATTGCTACTTTGGACAAGTTGGAGAAATCTATGCTGAAACTGTGTGGTTTCCATGCTACATCCACAACCCGCTGCATAATGCGTAATACCTGAGTATTTCCTTGTCTGCCATAGTTATTGCAAAAGTGTTATTAGTTATGAGAAACACAGTCAATAATGTGTCAAAACTTGGGAGGAAAATGAAAAATGAGCGAATTTGAATCTGTCACACTTTCTTATCCAACTTCATGGAATGACCCATATATGTTCATGTAGATGTATCAATTTTTGTATCACGGCATCCTCCTACCCCTGGAAATGAGCCAACCTAATATATACCACAAGAAACACAGACAGAATGCACGCAGACTCAAGAAAAGCCACAGATAGCCACAGACTGAGGATGAGACCCCCCCAAAAAACCCCACTTGAAGGACCCTGCAGACACAAGCTGCATAGCAGAGATGCAGCCCTATCCCTTCCAACATGGCCTTCTCCGGCCCAACTTAAAGGGGCAAACAGACGGAGACGCATCTGCGGGACCTCTACATGGAGGTGACATATTCACTTCCTGTGTGTCAGATCTGTTGAGTTACAACCCAAAATGTTTCCGGCTGGGACCCACGAAAATGCAATAAGGAAGTGTTGCCAAGTGTTCGTTATATGATAGGGATATGCATTTCTACATTCGAGATACATTCGTCTGCCATTTAACATGCATTTGGACATGGAATTTAAGGGAATACATGTCAAGTAAAATATTTCATAAAAACTGTAAATACTGAAGGGATGAGTCTGCCAAAGTCTTCAGACCTGTAATTCCACAGTTGGCTTTCACTTTTCCCCCAGATATTCCCAGGAAAACTGTGATCTGCCCTTGATGCTACACAAAGAAGAGAAAACATTCATGGTCTATCCACTGAACAGTTAATGATCCTTGACAGACTTTCCTCCTTTATCACCAACGTTTGGTTTGATTTTTTTTCTTTCAAATTCATTTCACTACAAAGGATGGACAAAACCTGCAGAGCATCAGCCGGCACATTTTGAAACGGTGCCCAAAGTTTCAGCTACATGTACATGTACATTTTTTTTGGCAAAGACTGTCTTTCCAGCAGCTCAATACACGGCTCAAGTTTGTGAATATTTGACCATGTGGCAACACTGACAAACTGACAGCAAACAATGAATCCTCAGTCAGTCCTGGACACCTTGCAAGTGGTATGCAACCAAAGCCCGTTTGATGTGTATTCCCAATTGGTGTCATGCTATTACACAGCGTGGTACAGATTTGTTTTCAGTGTGTGCTACACTCATCCAACTTTTCCATGCCACAGGATCAATGGATCTACCGAGTTCCTTATGAAATCCACAGAAAATTTCAATACTTGGGTCTCACAAGAAGCTGCCAAATAGGTCAGTGTTTAAATCCTTTTTTCCCTTTCTTTTTTTTTCTTACACAAAAAAGTGACACGACTAAGGAATAATGTGTTTGAACAGCTAGAGAGTGCAGGGGATTATGACTCAACACATCGGCTGTGTGGCTACAGTTGAGCCAAGACTGCGCCGTACAGTACCCGGTATTACCTGGTGCACTTACACCACTCACATTCCATTTAAAAATACCCTTGGGTCTGTATCGGTCTGGAAACTAGACCTCTAATCACGCAAGCTTAGGAGAGATGTCATCTGAACTTCTGACATTGAAACAGCTGCAAATGCGAGAGTGTGCTGCAAGTGTGATAGGAGTGCGACAGTATCCGCCCCCAGCGAGACTAAGAGAGGGCGCAATTTTGCTGGTTCATGTTTTGCAGTCATGTCGCCAAAAAACAAGATGAACACTGATGACAGCGTGCTTCTGCTCCAGGCAGATATATGAACAAACAATGACTGTTCAGGGATGCAATGGTAGTAACTTCATGCGATAGATGGACTGTTCCATTCCGTGAGAAAAAGCCGAGTTGAAAGACAGAGTCCTCTGTCACAGAACCGTATGGCGCAAACATGAACTGTTTTAACACTTAACAGCTACACCAATCCTGCAAAATCCTTTAAACTACCTGAATAAATCCTCACTGAGGAAATCCGCTCATATCATGTTGGGAGCATTGCTACAGCTTTATAAATATTGCAACTGTGCTAATAGTTACATAGTCAATCAAATTACATGCAGAATGGATCATTCCATTCTAGCCTAGATGCCATACTGTGTATTGAAACCATTAATTCATGACACATGATTAATGACCCACCCAGTGAGATGAAGAGGATATATTCAGGCACTGTAAAATTCTCAAACATGCGTGTGTACGGAACAAAAGACCTACTTGTGCATGCGTAACTGTTTACTACATTGACACCACATGAAGAGTCATAAACACTGGCCTTAAATCTGCATGAGTGGCATCAGGGATGGCATTCCGCCTCGTTCTCACCTTGAGCAGCTGCAGTTGGCCCGGGTACTGGGGTCGTTGAAGTCCCAGGTGACGGTGGTATTGGTGGCCGTGCTCCTGGTTTCGGCTGCTGGCACCGTCGCTGCTGCTGTCGAGCCATCTTCGGACGGGAGCACACTGGAATCCACTGACGGGGCACTGCCAGTAGTCAAGGGGAAAATGAGAAACGCTCACAGGTCAGAGTTCATGAGCGGGAACAAATCTCATGGGAAGATTTTGTTTCCAGCACAGGACTGTACTTTCCCCTTGATCCCGATTCATCTATGCATTTCATGAACAACTTTTCAGAATTCAACCAAATCCTCCATTGTTCAGGAAACCAAGGATGTAATCTAGGTATTAACATTTTCCAAAGCATCAGGCTCCATGTAAAGTAACAGTGACTGGGAAAGGCCTTGATGAAAAATCCTACCAAATCTCCGGGTGGATTTGGAAGAATCTAGAAGATCCAGGTTAAAAACTGGCTTTAGGATTTTCCACTAAGCTGCCCTAGGAGACAGAAATACATGTATAACTTCAGGCGACACCTTTATTGGTCCATCTTCACATGCTGTATTTTTTCTTTTATTGCAAGCTCATTCCGACACTAAAGTAGGCTTTCCTGAGAAGTTCTTAGAATCCAACCTTTTTCGCTAGTTGTCCTTTAAAGTTGCCGTCTCAGCCTGACCCTCACTTGACTCTCATCACAAATTTTGCAAATGAAACCTGGTCTCAAACCTTAAAATAAACCCTCCTAATGCAAAGATCTATATTTGACAAAATTGTCCTATCAGTCAAAATCAGTCAAAATGATTCCCATGTGTCTGTGGACTGTGGTAAATCAAGTGGAGGGAATTTCTTGACTGTCTGAGTCTGTTAAATCAAAAGGGGGGTTAGTTGTGACACAACTGGAGTTAACAAAACTCAGTGAAGGGCGTGTCTGGTTGATGAAGGCAAGGCGATGATGAATCAGTGACAAGTGGTTTGCTATAAGCATGAGCAGCTTAGGCTGAGGGAGGAAATTCAAGAAAAAAAAATCTTCTGGGAAAGTTCCCCTCGCAGCAAGGCAACATTTGATAAGGACTTGTCATTAGTAATTTAATTAGTAATTCTTTGGAGTATATTGATAACATGCACACCGGTCTTGTGTCTTGCTGCAGCCATGGGAATTACCTCTTCATGCTCACAGTAGCAGAGGCACATGGCTGTGTCCCACCACAAGCCCAAGCCACATTGAGCCAAACATGGTCCTGATCTGGGGGCAACTTTCCCCTTCTGCAAGGGCATGCCCCTTGCATATGAGAAAAGTTGTGTTAAACATGCACATTCGACAGAAAAAAAAAAAAACAGATACAATTTTCACTGGTTTGATCTATGCCAACATGTCCACGTCATGGTCCGTCAATGGCAAACTGAATCACCCAAACAACCAAGAGTCTCAAATGAAAATCATGATATTGACAAATAAACATCATGAATAGGCCACGTGCCACAGGAGCGACAGAGTTGCTACTCCCTTTGATCAGTAAGCTGTAAAGCACTGACTCAGGGTTCCAGCTGTCCATGTTACCACTGTCAAATAATGGCACTTCACAAAAGCACATGTACTTGGCGGGGAAAAAAAGAGCCAAACAGTGGTTTAGTTGAATCCATCATAAGCCCCTGAAAGAACATCCCAAGTCCATCACAAACCATCTGGCTGCAAGTCAAGTTATAAGCAATTCAACTGAACAGGGTCAAAAACAGTCCGTAGTCACTGTTCACCATGCTACTTGTGAAAGGTCTTATGAAAGGACGTTCTGGCTAGAACTTTGGTTGCCATTTAAGATTTTGCCAGCTGGAACCCTGCGACTCATGAGCTTTCTAGGAGTGATCTACAGGCCACTTACGCAACCGTTTGCGATGACGGCACCTCGGGGGCTGGCACCGTCAGCTCCCGCCACAGCCTGCCGGCCATGCGACCCGCCAGCATCTGTGGAGACAGCAGGTCCGACTCCGCGGGGAACAGGGCCGGGTCCGGGGCACTCGCGTACACACCCGATGACACCATGGTGATCTTAGCCTCACCTGGCAATGGCTGGTCAGGTGGGGAGGTGGGCGGAGTTAGCGAGATTGAGGACATGGCTGGCGGAAGAAAAAAGCATCAGGAGTAATTTGGCGAATGAAATGAACGGTATCGATTTTTGTTGATAAAAAATGGACAAGGAAAAGAAAGAGGGGGAGGTAGGAATTATCATTAAGTAGGACCAATTTCCAAAAGTTTGGACAAAAATACATCAACAGCCTCTCAAGTCATTTGAATGAGGGCTTTAATTTTACTAGTTTAAAGTAACTTCACAACTGTCTTACTCCCTGACTGGGAGGAACGAAGACGGCTTCCCAGCATGGCCTAAGGCATGTAGAGAGAAGACTTCATATGGCTGTTGAATTACAGCTGTTTTTCTCATAATTGATTTTCTAATGGAAAACGGATCTGCCTGTTATTTCCTTCACAGGAGATGTAGGCAGTGAATGCAGTGAATACGCAATTAGGCAGTTAGGCATGTATAATATCTGTATCAATAAATAACATTCAAGTACAGATAAATACAAGTCAGAAACTTAGAGACAATTTTTCAACTTTGTCCTGGTGTCAAGACAAATCTCAGTCAGCGCGGATCTGACCTTCCAGTATCACGTTGGACAAGGGAGGTCCATCACTCGCATAAATGGATTAAATACAGCTGGATTACTAATCCGCGTCTGGGTGCGTGAAATGCCTCAGTGGAGCGATGGCATGGTAAGCCAGTTGCCGCCCCCATCTGACGTACCTCCCCACTCCACTGAACAGCCTTTGCGCCACTTACAGAACCCGCGACAGTGAGCACAGATTCCCACCCCTACACAGCAGCTCCACTGGTAACGGTGATGGGCATGACCCACGGGACCTGTGATACGCTTCACTGTCATGACTGCAGCCCTTCTAATATCTGCTTGAACGAGCTTAGCCACTGATGGCAGAAATTAAAGGTAGATCTCCTCCCAGATTCCCCTTGTTGAAGACATTACTTGAAATGTAAATACAAGTAATATCAATGGAACAAAGTTACTCTAGATTTGCTGTATAAAGGTGCATACCCTGCAACTCTATCATTTTTAAACAAAATAAAACTTCTACTTTTTACTACAGTCTCTTCGCAGGGATGCTGCAGACACAAGGTGGCTGGAAAATAAACATTTAGTTTTGTTCCCTCCCCCCTTGCTATCAATGAAGGGCTGATCTCAGTCAGTTTAAGCTTGAAGATTTCAATTGATTTTGACTTCCCTGATATTTAATGATAGGTTCCCCTAGACAATTGCTCCTGGAATGAATGAAAACTTGCTCTGAATGAGCAGTGTGATCACAGTGTAATAGAAGGTCCACCAACCTGCTGCTGTGATGCCATGTATCCTGGCTCCGGCATTCTGAACCGGGGGAGGGGGTAGATAGGTGGTCCCCGGCATGGGTGCGATGGGAACATGGGCCATCTCTTCGCTCTGAGGTACCAGGACGTACGCAGTGGGGTACAGCATGCGCACTCCGGCTAGAAAAGAAAAATAATTCAGAAAAGGGAAGGGGGGACTAAGTTAAAATATGCAAAATTAATGGATCAATTACTTGACTCGTGCCAATGCAGGTGCGAGGGAAACGCTGATTGATCAAGCAGTATGGAAAGAGTTGTTTTCTTTTGTTTTTCTTTTTGAAGGTGGGAATAGGAATTCTTGCAAAGGTGTTGAGCGAGTCCTTTTCCTGTGTGGACGGAGGGTCAGAGGCCTTGCCGACACTACAGCCCAGCAAGATGAGTCATCCAACCAGTGGACACACACTTAAAGATATTTGGACCTGCCTGCATGGAAGGGGTCTTATATTAAGATACATGTATAGCATGTAACAGAACTCTCAATTTACTGGCATTCTTGCTTGGAATTTTCCCAATCCGCCAAGATCCTCCCCTAGTGACATATCCTTTGAATCTACACGTTCTCGGGGACATCAAGCCCTGCGGGGAGTACCATTACTTGGCTCTCCCTTCTCCACTCCTGTGAAAATCTTCTAAACCTCACATTGGATTTGGAGGATCTGGACTGCCTGAAGGGTTAGGGGTAAAGGAACTGAGAACTCAAGAAACTCTACTCAAATTACCCTTATCTACTATCCACCTTAAGCTGAAGTGCGCCCCCAGTGGGCGAAAAAAAGACAGGTGGTTACAAACGGGTTCTTGCATGCATTCTGTGTGTACGCAAAGACCATACAAGCCGGCATGAATTAGTTATGCCTACTCAATGTGCTTTGCGTCAAACGCGAAAATACTTGCGCGCCTTTATGGTGAGTACCAAAAAAAACACTACTATTCAGAGCAGATCGCTGGGACTGTTTTCTGTCACTTCTAAGATACTCCCATGACCTTGCAATGTGTATTACACATTAACATTCAATGAGAAGGTTTGATGCAATCTTGCACCACCAATGCATTCAATTCTATGAACACTCTCGAGTCAGTGCTGTCTGACAGTGTCTGGTGGCACATACATGTAAGAAGCCTGCGCAGATGAGACTCTAACCCACAACCATGTGATCACAAGTGCAGAGGGTTGGGCAATTCACAAACCCAGTTTGCTGAGGTGGAATGAGTGGTCTTGTCACTAAAGGTCTTCACTCAAATAATGACAAGCTTTTCTACGGCAACCCAAAAATATACACTGCTTTCCGAACCCACCCCCCCATCTCTTTCCAAAATAGTAACAGCACTCCAGTGCTGTAACGCAGCAAGAACTCAACCCCGATCTGTGCCTGGCACCTTTGTCTCATTCCATTGCATGGATTCATGACTTTGTTGGGACAACACGCCACGGAAGAGGCTAAATTATCGACAAAAGATGATGGGACCCTTGCAGTGTTTGGGCTACCATGGTTGTCACTCGGCAAATTGCATGCCTTTACTTGTGTCTCTCTTCCCCCCCTCCCTCCCTCGAGGAAACTCAGTCACCACAAGTCGATCTACCCGGTTTCCTGTTAAAGGGTAATACACACAAAGGCATCTTTCTACTTCACATGTAGATTCTGGGTTTTTTCCCCAAGGTTAACTGTGGGCCGCAGGTGGATGAAGCCATACTACCTAGACTCACAGCAGAGCCAATTTTACAGTGCTTGTTGACTATTTGAATGGAATGGATATCATTTGAAGATGGAAAGGAAACGATTAACATTACAGGGCCAGGTGCTCACTGTCCGGTGCGACACCTGTGGCTTGTCAAGCACGGAGGAAGGTAGCCCCCATGCCCAACCTCCTCCACTCCAGACGGGATGTGACAGAACTCGAAAGGAACAAGGAATAAAAACCATGCCTCTGGTCTCTAAAGAGCATTACTTCTCAACTAGGACTGACAATAAAGGTACACACATCATTCAATTAAATGTAACTGATAAATGATGTCATCCAAAACATGTTTAAAATTGGTGGTAACCAGCGCATTGAACATTTAAAGACATGTTGCTTTTGTTTTGAAAGGTGGGTTGCAGCCTTTAAAGCACAAATGCTTTGAAATTCAGAAGTAAACTTGCGGGTCTTTCAAAAAGTTGTAAGGTTACGATGTATTTAAAAATATCGCAGTAGGGCAACTGGATCAATTTCTTGAGAAATGGCACTTGAGTGTATCTATCGTTTCAAGGTTGACTTCTTCATTAAATTTATTCACTTGCACAGAAGTAAAAAAAAATAATGCTACTTTACATTTGAAGTTGTTCCAATGCAGGGCTTAGCACCACTGTTATAGCAAAAGCATGTCATGGTCACTTGGAATAACCTTAAGCCCCAAATGTCACCTGATCTAAAAATGGGATTCGGGAATACATCATTTTTGCCCCCCCCAAATAAGGGCTTCAGTTGCTGCAGCCGACAACACCAGCTCCCAGCTTACTGCACTTTCAGTACAACCCATGTGATATCCAACCACTGCTGAGTAATTGGGACGCGGCTGAGACAGCGAGCGGGGATTTGACAACCTGTAGCTTACCGGCGGCTGCGGCCGAGATTGTTCCTCTCTCTGATTGTCAAGGCTGGGAAGGGGGCCCCCTCCACCGGATCAAATGAATCAGGGAGCGATTAAGCAGTATGACTCTGGGTCTCCGCAACGGAGGCATGGCCTAATTCTGAGTCACGGTGCACAAGGGGGAAAGGCAGACAAGGGTGGGGGGGGGAGAATGTCACAATGGGGTGTCTTGTTTTTTCTGCTGAGCATCAGAGAATTAAGCCACCGAGTAATATCCTAAACATTTTTAGTAGTGAATCAAAAATGAATGTTAGTTTATATCATTTACTGAGTTTGCCATTCCTGAGGGTTAACCACCAAAAAACTTCAATCCAATCTTTTCTGTTTTTTTCCTTTCTGCAGCAAGAGTGAGCAAAGCTTCTCCAGCCTAATGGCATTCTGCTGGGTGATGAAATGCCTTCTGTGTCAGTCAACTGTTGAGTTTCCTGTTTTTATTTTAGCCATCAATTAACTTTTGTGAGGTTAGGTTCTGGCTGCATACCGATACAGTGTAAAACTGTATCGGTGTGGACCAGTTTGTCAAATGAGTCATGTTCAACTTCACCCAGGTAGGTGTCCCAAGCTGGTCAGGCAAGATCCCCACTGGCTTGGATAAAATCTTCAGCTGGTCAGTTTGTCAGAAACTTGCACTTGTCAACATGGGGAAAGAGACACAGGATTCCAAACTTGGTCAGATTATGGGTTTGTCAGGTGAGACTCCCCCTCACGCTAAACTTACCAACGAGGACATCGACAACAGCTGGCAGGCCATCTTCCAGGCTGTCCTCATCCAAGGGCGTGTCCCTGCTTTCCTCATCCCCCTGAAACTTGATTGGATAGAAGTGGTGCCACTCATTCAGGATTCGCCGACTAGCAGAGTGACTCGCTTTGTAGGAGTGGCCGGTCAGCACACCGCTCAGACCGTACGGAGAGAGAATGACTAAATGTGCAAAACAGAAGGGAAAAAAGGGTCACTGAGATGGTCCTGACTAGGGCAAGAACTGGGCCAAAGTTCTTGAAGACAGTGAGCTGGCATGACACCAACCATGGAACATTTCAGAATAGTGGACAAAACTCACATCCGCCAAATCATCACGTGCTGCATACTGGGAATCACTGGCTCTTGGCTGATATTTCTGAGCCAAAAACTTCAACTCAATGATAATAAATTTTTCCCCTTATATTAAACAACCCCAGGACATGCCAATCAAAATGGCAGTTAAGGTAAAAAATCAAAACAAAAGCTAGAACGCTATCCACAAACAATCCTGTGGGCCAGTCCCAAACATCAAAACTTTTGGCAGGGACTTTGACGATATTTCCTGATCCTCCTTGACTTTTCGGAGCCAGGAAATGAATTCCTCTAGAACTCACTCTCTCTGTACTCTCTACCTTCCCCTTGGAGGAGCCCTACCTTGAAAGCCAGTGGCGGAGCCCTGTGCTAGGGCCAAGTGGTCCAGTGACAGTCTGCAGACAGGCTGGTGGAGGGCAACCTCCACATTGGCGCAGACTGTACTCTCACCATGGAGGAAGAAACTGAAGGCAAAGGACAGGTGGTCACTGCAAAGAGAAAGAGAGCCAACATCAAAAATCAGTGATGCCATTTTTTAAATTTCATTTTTTTCCTCTGCAGTTCATTTGGTTTTGTTTTTCTTTTTTTGACAACATTTCATTCGTAAGCTGGAAGGAGGTCTAGGCATCTTTTGAACACGCTGCAAACCATTTTCCACAACCTGTGTTCAAATTGTTATAGGGCCTGACATTTCGACCCTCGGCATTCAATGCCTTTCTCAAAGTCATTTCACCTTTAAGAAAGATTCTGCTGGGATAGAAATGTCAGGCCCTCTAAATACCAAAAGCATTCAAGATTAGCCACAAAGACACTTCCATTTTTATTTCAAGGCACTCTGACCAACAATTTTTCGGAGGAAAGGTAAAACCTACTCGAAATCTAACTACTTCGGGAATATGTTTCAAGAACTTTGGAATAAGTCTGACAAGTTTTTTGCAGCCCTCAAATTTTTTTTAAAATCTTTTATTTCTGAAATTATCTACTGGCAGTATCTAAAAATGTAGTGGGGTTTATTAATTTAAGAATTATCTTACACAGCATTTTATTATAAGGACATTACATGCATATGTTTTTATACGTGCAACTGACATGTAATTACCAATCCACTGTACATTTATTTGGACAAATTACAACAATGGTCAACTGAACAAAATAATCAATAAGTACACTGCAAAAGTACAGGTACATGTACGTGTACTGGTACATGTAAAAAACACCTGGCACAAAAGATATCACAGAACGGTTTACAGCAGTGTACAACTTGTGTCTTTCGAATTATCAGCATTGTACATTCAATGCCATCTGAAATGCATAATGCACAGAGCGCAGTTGAATAATCCAGACATGTACATCTACACACCGGTGCCAAGCCTTCTCGGATGTTTTATGCATGACCTGTGTGCTTAGGGATCTCGTGAATATGCAAAGCACACAAGTTCATTATCAGATTGTGGGAGGGGGAGGGGGGACTGTGCTGTGTCACGTTGGGCACTGCAGACTAGCAGTTCCTCCAGGCTCTGAATGTTTACCAAATCAATGACATGGGGCAGCGTGCGTTGCGTTGGGCTGTCGGGGCACACCGTCACTTCCAAGGAACCACATAACCTTCATGTTGACGTCAGCCATCCTTGTGGAATTGCATAAATTGAATTTCGTGTCCACAAGATGGTGTGGGGTTTCACAAAAATGTCAAGAAATTACTCATTCGCAAGATGCAAGGGGGGGAGGGAAATGGAAGACTAACAAGAACTATTTAAAGGTGGAATACATCATTGACTTTTAGCAGTAATTATACAAGATAAGCCCATTGTTGGGTATGTGATTTACTTCAACTATTATTCCATGGACCTGTTTCATGTTTTGGGTTTCTAGTATTGCCATTTTATCAAGACTCCTCTGACAGCCACATGCACCACACACAAAATATTTGCACCAGACGCCCGTAAACGAGTGTGATGCTTCAAATGAAATGTATTTTTCACAATGGTTGGCTGACCATCATTAAAAAAAGTACATTTCTATTTTCTTGAAAAGGAGAACATTCTGCGTGGAAATACTTTATAAACTGACTGAGGCTTTTATTTGCTTTCTCTCAACTGAGATGTTCGGTAGTCCCATTTTTGTGATTTTACCAATGGCAAGTCATTTTTTTTTTAAATTAAAAGGGCTTCCAGTCTTGCCCAAAAATTTACATACACCTTAGCAGAACACAGTTTATTTATACCCCTTTAATTGAACACTAATCATTATTCCTGTCATTCGTATCGCGGTTACAACCATTCTCCTTTGTTTCAACAAAAAGATTCTGCAAATGTTCCAATTGGATGACCTTATTCACCATTTTGCATTTGATGTGACAAAATTCAAGGGGCAAAAGTTTATATACATCAAATTTGTAAAGGAAGTCTTTCTGCAACATGATTAAGGTGCATTACTTAGGGCTCTTTTTGATTGGCCTTTTTTTTCAACAGTAATCAAGTACATGAGTACTGTACATGTGCAGGCGTGTGGAAAAAACTGAAAACAAAGTTTTGGCTCCTCAATAAATTTTCCACAACACTAACCCATTTGATTTCGTTGTCCATTCTACTTTGATGACAATGTCAATGTCATTGTCATAAAATCATGAAACGAAGATCCTATCCTATCTGCGGCACCATTGTCTATTTCAGGTTTGTCAAAATGTTTTAAACTGACACTTCTCTGAATCGGGAATCGGCTTTGACAGCCCACATATACACCAAAACCACACCCTCCCTCTGGGCCCAGATCACAGCCGCAGATATCTTAACACCCAAGCATGTATACATTTCACGGCCATATGCCCCGACTATATCCCAGAACATGCACGGGTGAACAACAACAGGAGTGCCCTCCAGACACACACTAACCCCTTGCCATATCCACACGCACGCACATGATCCCTCATTAACGCAGAGTGAAATTTCCATTTGTAAATAGATGTGCTACGGTAGCGCAAAGTGGCGGAGGAGGGGCGAGGAGCGAGGGAGCAAAAGTAGAGAATCCAATAACGCCCGGTAACCGAACACTTTTCTATCCGGCCCTGCTCTTGGGTTTGACCTACGTGTCACTGAAAACACTAAGTGATGCCGCACTGGTGCCCTGCCACTTCTTGGCAGAGATACAGAAGATGTTCAGAGAAAGGTGCCGAATACCAGCACAGAGGGGTCAATTTATTTGAATGAGATCTATGGAAAAAATGACACTCCATTCAGGGGAGCTCCACAAACCTGCATACACCACAATGGTATGTGTGACACTGTGAATTGGCCCAACTGAATGGTATGGCCCTGTTCTGTGTGTGTGTGGGGGGGGCACATGTTGGTTTCTTTCATTTCTTTAATGTCTTCATTCTGCCACAATACCGTCAAACTGAATGACCACGTATCAATTCAATGTCAGTCACACAGACTGCAAGCGTGTCAACAGCATGCCTTCCAACTTTATATATCGAAAAAATCAAACAAAGAACATATCTCATACGCATGACAAGGGCCATGGAAGGCAGGCAGCCAGCCCCAAAACCTGGCAATGTGGTGATCCATGCTCAAGTCAAAGCTGAACACAAGAAACGGCCTTAAACATTAATGCCCCCAAAATGGCTTGGTTTGGTTTCAATCAAAAAGTTACAGGCAGGAAAAGAGAATTGATACACATCAAGTCATCATTTTCTTCAGAAGAAAGCTCCATGTATACAGTGCTTACCGTAGGCGCTGTAATCGCTATGCAAGCAAGTGTTCATTTATGCATGGCTGCACAGCGACCAATAAAAAGCACATCAGAGGATGCAGACTGTTGGCCAGTGCTGTGCTGATGTTTGCCTGGGTCTTTATGCAAATAAGTATTGTTATCAAGGTGACTGGAATCCTGCAGTGTGGGGGGGCCCCAATGGCTCAATGGAGGGTGACAATGGGATGTGCCAAAAAAGGTTCATGCATAAGGAACCATCCAGACTGCCCATAATTAATATGCATTGATTCCGCCATGGAACATGGGAACACTTTTGGGGGAAGCCATCACATGAAAGTAAGTATGATTGAAAAAAAGCATGTCAGGCAAGAGCAGCAGAAAATGAAATGTACAGCACATTTTAATTTTTTCAGTTGAGTAGAGATGTTTTGCAATGGGCTTATCAAGCATATTCATGTGGATGTAACAACTTTGGAAGAGGCATCGCTTTGCATGTTCCCTGCAAAACATTGCAAATCGTATCTAGCAATCCACACATGCAAAAAAAAAGGTTTTTTCCATTTGAAAAAAAATACATCTTTCAATAACAAAAATACGGACATGTGGGAAACAGGAATATGTGTTTGGCTGCCATGTAATATGACTAGCACAGCGAGATTCCCGACAGAATTCAAAGGCAGCAATAAAACTTGAATGACCACCTGATGCATTCTCGTTGAAAAAACCAAGAGTTTTTGCAGCAACAAGGCCATTAAAAGAGGGAAGAAGCATAAAACTTGATTGCAATCGTACAAGAGCAGTAACTAATAGGCTGGTGCATGTAAACTTGACATGGAAATGAACAGGCACGTGGCTACATGTACACTGTATATGTACATTACACATGTGCATATGTACATGCACACATACAGTATACAGACGCAGCAGAAGCGGACACCAGTCAATTTACCAAGTGCGAAGTATATAAATAGATATTGAATCTCTGTTTATTTTGCTTAACACAGAAAAAATAGCTAAGCAATATTATCTGCTTAGCAGCTACATACGAAGTCATGCTCTGCTGGTGAAACTTAAATAAGTGTTTGCACTACAGGTATGGGTACAATGCCTACTGAGTTCATGTACTGCACAACTATGCATGTACATGTACAAAAATGTACATGCATTCACACTGATCTCAATGGACCTTATTCAGGGGAAGCCATTTTTAAATCTTGTTCCCAGACTCTATGTTGGATGGGGGTGGTGCCAGACTATTTGGGATTCCAAGCCTCGCTTTCAGGTTTTTTTTATGTGGCTTAAAACCTTCACAAATGTGGATATCATTTATCACAAATGTTTTATAATTCTACACAAAAACTGTCATATTTGATTGCTATAATTTTTTACTCTCACATCCCCAAAAGGAAACAATTTATCCCACTTTCAATTCACGATGGATGACAAACGAATACAGTCTATCACCTTGGCCTGATATGATCATGCAGCAACCTGTGACACTTGATCTCATGATCAGTGAAACCACATCCCTTTTGGTAGGGGGAAGAAGCCAGCTAAAAGTTTGTATCTTTTGAGCCACAATAGTGGAATTCAGATCTAACATTGTATCAAATGATTTAATTTTTTTTAAATCCAGCCAACTACATGGGCAAGTACATGTACATGTGTGGAGAATTTTTCGTTCATCAAATTGTGCTTGGACTGTTAACGGGGGACAAAGCGACACAAAAGTACACTGAGATCAACTATTCTGTTCACGCTTACCAACAAATGAAATTTTGGCTGAGGTAATACTGGTCCAGAGTTATTAGCAAGTTGTAGAAATACCGATGTTATATTTGCTTTATCGTTTCATAAAAATTTACATTTAAATTTGTTTCTAGATGAGAAAAAGTTTGGATAGGATAGATTTCACACAATTAGATTTGCATTTCTCACTGCAACTCACAAATGGTGAAGTGCACTTCAGGCTTATAAAAGCAATCCTGTCAAAGAAAGTACGGCTTAAGTGCCATTAACATTACAATATGCTAATGCTTCATACAATATGCAACATCCTACAATCGCCGTTTTAATTTCTTCCCTTCCAGTTTGGGAAAGGATTGCAAAATTTGCCATTCTCCGGCGTGGTTGTCTGCGGCTGACGATGACTGACGCGGTGGTGGGCAACTGCCTATCAGATGTCCTCTGGTTTAATCATGCGTGGTCAAAAACGACCCGGCGGTATGAAGATGCACTACGTCAACATAATACCCGCACCCAGGCCGTAGTGCACAAGGTCAGCGGCGTTAATGTATTACCAGGCTAATTCAGCAGTCGAGCCAGGCTGATTTGTTGAATGGGGGAGCGTGGTCTGAATTTTTTTTTTTACGAGTGGTCACATCAAAGGAAAAATTAATGGAGAAAGATTAATGCAGACACAATCACTTAAAATACTTTACGTACGGCAGTCTAGGTTCTGGCTGATCAATTCAAACTGCAGATGCATTTAAAATGCTCATAATATAATTATAATACATTGCCCTACAAAAACCCTCAGATTAATAGATTACACCATTTGGTTGACTAGCTTACGTGAAATTGTGCAAATAAGGTTAGTGTATTTAAGACAAAGAATTTTGTTTCTTGCGTGTACACGTGTACATACATACGTGTACATGTACAGGAATATTAACATTGTAGGCCGGCTTGGTGTGGCTCCATAATTTTTTTTTTAATTGGTAAATTTTTTTCAAATAAAGGAATTCTGACTCTGCTTGGTTCTCAAGGTTGCGTGAAGTGAACAGAAACACAACTATCTTTTTTTTGTTTGGCACATTACTTGGTTCAAAATTTGTGTCTTCTTCAACGTTCTGGTGGTTTTTGACAGATCAGGGAGATTTATGTATTGGATTTTAAAGGCAGCATGAAGGTGTATTTGAAAGAGAGCCAGTTTAGTATAAATACTCCATTCGCTGTATCCAACCAAAAGGGTTCAGGTTTCAGTGAGGGACAGTCGGGAAGCCTTCCCGGACATGCATGCCTACAACCAAATACTTCACTTGTTTACAAATGTTGTTGTTGCCAGAATGTTTGCGTACTAAGTGATTAATTTACCAGGAAACATTGGATTTCCCACTTATTACACACCAAATGCCAAGTATCAGTCGGAAATCCACAGAGCAACTGACATGTGCATGCATTGTACATGTACATATACATGTACATACCAGGTCTACCACAGAGGGACAAGGGGGGGTACCAGCATGTCTGCACTGATGATTTAGTGCTTTGTTTACTCAGGGCAGATTGTTGTCTGGGGAACCAGTATTTTATCAATGTGTCTAGCACTACACAGCATGTGCAACATGGAGCTATGTAATTAATGGAGTGCTAATTCGCAGTTCCAAGCGAAGCCTGCTGGGTGTATCCATGTTCGCGCAAAAACCCATGGAAAACCTGAAATTTTGTGTGGCTTTTGTATGGTTTTTTGCACATCTGCATCCATATTCTAAAGCAATCAGTAAATGAGTATTTAGTTTTGCTTAGTGTAAGCAACACAAGCAATGTAAAAAACGTGCGTGTGTGTGAATTTGTTTCTGCATTCAATTGGGGACCTTGAACAATAGAGGACAATAAGGTCCCCGATTGACAGAGGGTCCCCAATTGACAACTGTGTACAAAACATATGGGTGGTCCTGTAAAAAAGTTAAAGTACAAACAAAAGAGGAACAATAGGGGGTCCCCAGTTGCAGGCAAATACACACTTTTGTGTGTGCGTGCCCTGCAGGTGCTAAATTAAATGATTAAAAACAGGCTGTGTATTGTAGGCAAATGGTGTACTTCACGTTGTATTTACAGTACATAATTCGGAATTCATTATTTTAAGTTCTGCAAATATGCCCATGAATTAAAATATCTGGGAGCCTGTGCACTGACAAATTAGCACTCCAGTAATTTAATATAACATTATGAAATGCAACAGTCTGCTATGTTTGTATGCAATACATCTGGTTCCAAGAAACCAGCAGAATTTGTTCCCAATTTGGCAGGGCACAGTTTACTGAGAGTGAGCGATTCATATTCAACTGCACTGACATTTAATCCCCTTGGATTGATAACGCACCATATGGGAAGTTAAAACCACTTAGGAAGAGCAGAACTGATCAATATTCAATTTTGTGTGAGGCAACGGATGCATTGAACCATTCACGGATAAATTTTGCAACTTGGCCCAACACCAAATCCAGTATTTTCTCATCGATGTCTTACACAGAAGACAAGGCGCTGGGAAATATGCTGGTTCCAGGAATCTACCGATAAAGCGCAGTTTTGCCCAGGCTATGGGAACTGAAGTAAAATGGACTAGTCACTCGTTCCTACACCAAAGAGACAATGACTGGGGGAGGGGGTCTTACTTGAATGAATCAGGGGAGGCAGGAAGGCTGTCGTAGGGACGAACAAACCACTTGCCAAGATGGACATAGTTATGGCTCAACAGGCACCTGCAAATGATAAAAAAAATCCCAGAAAACTAAACGTATAAGAAGCAAATAAGCCTTGAACATTCAGCAAGCTTAATCAAAATGAAGTTCTCAATTAAACTAATTTATAATGTGAATGATAATTTATCATAACAACCCGTCTGTGAACCTAAATGGAGACTTTTTAGATGTACTTCTAATGGATGAAAATTGACAAGTTGAAGAAAGGTTTGCAAAGAAATTGCCAAGATCTCAAGAGCCAGATCCACCCCCCCCATGCAGTAAATATAAACCCCACCCCTTCAGGGTCAACTGACAGGGGCTTAATATATGCACGTAGGCTAACCTCCTCAGCTGAATTCCCCTTAAGCTAATGACATAACAAGAGCTGTCTCCAAGCATATATGAAAGTGCGTAATGTCCTTACTGAAGGCCTGGAGACTGCAAGCTTTTCTGTAGTAGTCAGCGCATACCAGTACTGCACACCTGCTCACCAACTTGTCATTGAACTGTGTGAACTGAAACTGCCATGAACTGACCAACTCCATCTGGCCAGCCTCAAGGCTTGACCTGTGACCTCAGTCCAGGCCACATTCACCAAGGGGAAGGATACCATGATACCTGGGCCCAACAGCTGTTGGCATTTTTGCAATACTCTGTCTGGACAAACTATACAGTCAGCATGCCCCTGCTTGCTACAGCATAAACTGATCAATAAAGACATTCCTACAATCCCTTATCATACAGGTCACTTAACTGCATTCTGCAATTAGGACAGTCGGGCACAGTGAGCACCTGCTGCTCCAATAAATCAATTTAAAATTATTATACATGTACAGACTAAATTACATTAACAAAAAATAGTTACAGTGAAATGAATCAACTGTACAAATCTGTACATGTGCCAAGTAATTCATAAAATATTCACTTTTTGTCAGGAAGATAGACGGCCACCTATACATTTATTTGGTTACCTACAGTCAGTTTTCACCAAGCTGCCAAAGCTGACATTTTGGCTCAAACCTCACAGAAGAAAGGATGCATAATTCATGGCATGTGATATACATTGTACATGCACGCAGTGTGTTAAGCACATGTAATCTCTTAACACTAAAGGAGGTTGTGCGGCCTACTAGTACAATGTACATAAATCAAATGGCGGACTGCATTTCTCCCACTGTCACCAGAGGGACATCCGTCATACGTGAAGGCTCTGTGAAATCTGGAGATAACGCCCCAGCAGATGTACAACATGTATGCAGGATCCCTCCTGGGGAAATTCCTCTTGGAGGGGAGGGATTCACTAATACATGTAATACACAGATAAGGCACAGTGGGAAGCCTCAGCAAAAAAGCTGAGGAATTCTTTCAGACATGACAGATACAAGTGTGCATCGGCCCAATGCCACTTAAATCTGGACAATCCCAAATAAATATATGCAATCCTGGATGACCATGTACGTGTACATAATGGTAGTACTGTGCACAAGCTGTACAGATAAAAGTGATCAAGTTCACAACGTTATCCATGATTCACCCTGGCCATTTTCAAATACTTAACTTTGTCTCCGTCTCAGGCTTCGTCCCCGAAACCAATCCCCGATTGTGGGCCCGAAGCGTTTAAATCAAAGTGGATTACTGCAAGTTTTTGCTCTCTTGCATCTTATTTGATGTTTTGTGGCACTATTAGTCTAATTACTGTGCATACAGCTTCAAAGTCAGCTAGTTAAAAACAGTTGAAGCCTGAGACGGAGTCGAAGTTGAGTACTGGAAAACGGCCCATATTTTTTGTGCCTCTTAGGGTCACTTGTGTGTGTGTTTTTTATTTCCATTCTAAAGACGTACCAACAGTTTTGGGAAGCAAATAGTACATATTAATCAAATTTGGCCAAGTAGAAAAAAAAATATTACAATAATACTTGCAGCGGCACTGTCAGAAAAAAAAATAAACATTTCAAATTATTATTTACAATCAGAAATCACCAGTTTCTCTGGCTCGTAACCAATTTCCCTATTTACTAACCCATAAAAACAGAACAATGACTGACCTCAACTCTGACGAGTATTTACTTTTATATTCATTCCATCCTGACACTACCTCCTTAAAAATATTGGCAACAATGAAAAAAAATCTGTAATCCAAAAAATAACAAGTGAGGCCTATTAAAGTACAATGGTATGAGTGTACTATCCATCTAAGTACACATACAGTACTTGTGCATGCAATGCACTTGTACATGTACATGCACTTTTTACACCACTACATTCAGTAATAGACATGCATGCAACTTCCCAGTCGTTCAGGATAGGCAGGAAAACCAGCCGAGCTCAACGAAATGAGGGTGGTTTGTGGTTTTTATGGAGTGAACACAAATTGCAGGGTTGGAGGCTGAGAATAAAACTGCCTGCATGCATAATGACAAATGGAGAGCCCCAGCTGTCAAATTGCACAGCTAAATGGGCATTGAAGAAATGTGCCGTCTCCCCATAGCCTGGGAAATCAATCACGAATCAGCCCCTTGCTCTTTTACCTTCCAGACAGGCGGGAAAAGCAAATCTCAGCCGAGTATCAGAACCAACTTTCTTCTTTTTTTTTTAAGAAGAGCATTATCAGTAACATAAAGGTAATGTCATCACGACCACCAAAAAGGATCTAAAACAGAGACAAAATTTAATATTAAAATCATTCTTTCTGTCAATATTTAGTGAGCACAGTGCATTTAATTTTGTTTAATAGTTTTAGATCAGTTCCAAGAATGTACACATCTTGGTTTCAAAAGTTCCTTCATGACCCGAATGAAGTGGACCAAAGTAAACAGCTTATGGAATGTGCCTCACCTGAACTTGTATTGTTTTTATCACGAATGGAATACAGAAACCGAGTTGTCCCCCCCATGGGACAGAAATATCATTCAATAACAGGTGACTTACCGCTCTATTAGATTATGCAAAGACTTGAAAAGGAGGGTACGACACTCGTACGACAGTCCGTTGTCCCATGTGCCCTCATCAACTTCTGTTGAAAAGAAAAACAGACATCTGACGTAATGAATAACTGAACAATAAACAGTCCAAAATGTGACAGATACTGTACACATGCCTGCCCTGACCTGGTACAACTTACCTGGTATTTGAATCAAATATATCATGGTACCCTACATGATTACATTGCATTCAAAATCTCATGACTGCGAGACCTCCCATTCAATTCCTTTATCGTTTGACTCGCAGCAGGACGCAAAAAGTTGATAGGAAGATCGCAAGGTTTGTCATGTCAGACTGGCAATTTGGGACTGCCAGATTCTTTCATTTTCCTGCTTTCCATTTTTGCAATATTAAAGTGTTAAACAAGTTATGCATCTACAGCCAGTGTTGTAGGTTATCATACAATGTGATTCCAATTTTTGTTCAGTTAGCCGAATAAATTACAATTGGAATCTTCACGTTTAAACGTAGGTGTTCTCAAGATCTCCACGGCAATAACCTTTCATTCAAGTTCTCTTCAGAAAGAACATTCAGCTTAGTGTGTCCGATTGGATGGGGAGAATTTGTGACAGAAGAAAGAACCTTTAAAGGTTACTCCCGCCCACCTTGCATACCCACTGAGCAGTCAGGAGCAACTAGAAAGCCGGAGTGTGAATCTCACAAGATTTCGAGGAAATTTGCCACTCCTCCTACGATCAATTCCCAATAATAAAAGCACAGCAGGCACGTGTCCATATACATGCACCTCCAGGCAGAAAGGGTGCTATGTATAAGTGTGCCGAGTTAAAAATTTGCAGAGAGATGATCAGATCTAACATTCAGTAACATCACTACTACTCAGTGGCGTGGTGGACGGCGACACCCTGCACAGAACAGGCACTGTCATAATTAATCTGCCTGGACCCGACTGCAGACACATCAGGATGTCTGCGCACTCTTAAAAAAAGGGAATGCATCTCACATCAGGTGCACACACCACCTCAGAAACAGAAGTGGGGATAAAGCTAAACAAATGTAAAACCTCCACATTAACCAACATGCCAACTGCCTTGAAACTGGTTTGCAATGGTTTGACACCAATACTTCTGTGACCTTGCAATGCACTGCAGTAAATTCTTTTGACTTTCTACAAAGCTAGGCCTACAAGTAGGCCAACATGCATTGTGTATGCAGCGTGCAATTTCAATTTTGAGCACATGTACTGATTTCAATTTCTTCACACACTTGGGGCAGAGTAACACATTACATGTACATGTACAATGTACACGTATGTACATGTACATGTACTTAAAAGCAAACAAGTTACAGTACAACTCCCTAAAGGGTTTCCTGAATTTGTGCTGTTTTATCTGTCAATCCATACTGACTGCCAGACTCCTGCATGTTGTAAAATTAGATGAGACCAGATTAAGAACAATACAAAACATGTAAATATTTCAGCTGGCAGGTTTTTTCTTTTCATGCAAAATCTCTGGGTCTGGCGAATTTTTATCCTCTGTGACACTGCCTAGTGAAGAGAGTGTTTGCTGAAGAGCCGACCATATGCTGGTACTTGTTTGATGAAATAAAGGTTTACATCCATCTAAGCACAAGTGGGCTCACCAAAATATTCAATAAAATAACTTAACATAAGCCAGTTTCTTTTTAATGACAGATCTTAAAAAAAAAAACCACAAAAACAAAACGATTTCTTACACAGAAACACACTTGAAATTGATTTCCCAATTTATTCCCACACTCTGCAATAATCATATCAAATGGCTGCCATGCACATCAGAATTCCTGTAGCATCCTCCGCACTAATTTACAAACACCGCCGTGCTCTGCGTACTTGCACTTTGGATTTATTTGCTTTGTGGAAACAACTGGGCTAACCGGTGTCCCGTCGGTTAATGAATTCATGCATTTCTGCTCGCTGTGGAACCGGCTTTTTTTCTCCCTGCAGTGCAACGGCAGCACGTGCATGTACACAGATGAATGTAAGGTTCTGTAACCTGCCCGGGTTCATGTGAATTGTATTCAGGATACAAAGCGAGACCCCGGCACTTTGGGGGTCGCGACCCACGTGTACTCTGCTCCCAACAGCCACATGGTATCTCCAGCCACATGGCCTTCTCCAAATCCAAGGGGAACGATGCACACATGCATGTGCTCGCTGCTGCACAAAGCTTCCTCTCCCAAGGACTATTTGCCTGGCAAAATATGAGTAAACAAGCCCGGGTCCCTTGGCCCCCTGCTTTAACACAGACTGAATAATATCAAGCCCCTATCTTTGTGAGAAAAATATAGCTGTTTAGCAGCTGGCACTGAAGAAGTGGACAGTGTGGTACATGTAAATGCTGCACAATACATTCTGCCTCTTTCTTTTTTCCCCTTTCAAATTGAGGATTAACTGACTCATTATTCATTATCAAGCTCATCGTGCAATGTACAGGCAATGCAGTATTTGAACATCCTCAAGTTCACAGAATGAGAGATTTTGTGGGTAAAACAAGACAATGGAAAATATTGCACTCTTGGGATGAAAATCCGTGCAACAAGATCAAGACGCAAAAATTTACAAACGTACGTTTGTTAGCGAATCTAAAGGACAAAACTAGCAAAATGAAAGCATGAAAGACGAAACATATGCAATGTGAAAGTGCATGTGCCAATCCTTAAAACGAAGGTGATTTGTGTTTTATTTTCATACCCCTTGCCTGTCTAAATAACTTTCATGTATTCTCCCAAATGCAATTAGGATGACACCCCAAAACTAACAGCACAAGTCAATTTTTTAGAAAGGAGGGTGCAAAGTTATAAATGGCATATCCCCCCCCCAAAAAAGGAACAATGCAGCAAAACAACACCGTACTCCAAAGCATTCCTGACAAATGTTAATAATCACATGCTCAAAATTGGGAATCCTCCTTCCTAAGGAGAGAACTGCGTATTTCAAGGAGTAGGCCTACACGTACATGTCCTGACGACAGACTGAGCACGCAGTCCGAAGCGTTGATTATACTCCCGGTTCTTTTCAGAACCACACACAGTCATAAAAGATATATTCCTTCGCATGGTGCTACCCCAAGCCTTTCCACCTATTTCCCTCTTTTTGACAGCTGGTCTACTTCATTTTTCATAATAAATATCTTCCCCCTTTGAAATGGTGTTATTTTTGAAAAAATACTTTACTTAGCAACACTACGCTCATTTAAGGTTGGTGATGTCATAATGAAAGGAAGCAATGTAAGGAAGAAAGACGCAATTCTTGAAATTCTACAAATCAAGAAAACAGCCCAAAGCATGTACAATGTATTTCATTTCATCAGAAATTAAGATTAAAACATCCGCACATAATTTCTGGATCGACTTCAGGCTCTGCCAATGGAGCAACACACCTCATCCCATTCGCAATTTTACCAAACAAAACGGCCTTGGCCCTAAATAACTCAGGAGACTAGGCCAAGACATCCTGTCTCAGTTTTCTCACCGGGCAAAGTTACAGGCAGCCCCTAAGCCTTCCCGTGACCTTCCTCATTGTTCTGGCTTCCTCAATACACCCATGACTTACTCCTCATTCAACACTGGCCCCTTTTAGAAGACCTTTTTCTCCCCCAATATTCCTGGCTCTAGTCCCAGAATACCCCAACTGCTACATGTACAACAGGTTGACAACTCTACTGATATTTGCCCCACCTCGGGGTCACCTCCCCCCCCCACATAATCTGACAATAACTGGAGTGACATTCTTGGTAACCGGGGCAACATGACCAGAAGGTACTACAAAAAATGAACGATTACACCTGGAAATATGGTTGGGCATCAACAGTATGGAATTCCACACATTTAGCAAGTGAGCTGTACATATTATCTTAAAAATAAAAATCAAACTGGTGGAAGGAGAGTTACATGTACACCTTTAACACCTGTACTACACGTACATACAAGCAGTATTTACCAAAGAGTATCAAGGGGGTTTTTAGGCTGTACAGAAGTGTGGCAGACCAGGCGCTTTTGGGAATCACAGCAACTGATTGACGGTACTCAAGGGCATCAATCCGTTTTGAAAACTGAGGGGTGGGGACGGGACATAACCCTGATCAGAACAAATGCGAACGCAAAGCCCTGAGCAGTGTGGGGTCCAGGGCCCGTTCATGGGCCCTACAAAATTTTGGAGTATAGATACTCTGTGGAGTGATTTGAGACAATTTTTGGCCACTTCAGCCACTTTTTTTAACAAATGCTTTTACAAGGTATACATTTTCATTTAGGTTTGGGAAAAAAGGAGGGGACCCAATTGATATAGTACCCCCTCACTTGGAAAAGTGGGGGACGGATGTTCCCCCACCAATTGATGCCCATGACTATACACTCTAAATGTGAGAATGGAAATCTGATTCATTATTTGGCCCTAATTTGGCCCTTTGAAAATGCTGTTATTTCACTCTTGTGATTTTCATTCTGGGCCAGAGTGAAAATTACTTTAAAATACAAACTTCATCCTAAATAGCAGAGGACCTCCCGAGTTGTCCCTAACATGGCTTTTCAAAGAATAAATGTTTACTCATTTATAATTGAGGGAACCTTCCTCAAATGTTTCCAATTCCTCCACAGAACCACGAAACCAATGACACCTTATTTGCATGTGAACCTTACCAGTACTGCCACAGAGCAAAAGTGAGAAGGCACAGACATGTTTACTGTACATGAACTATTCCTTCCCAGTCCCAACAACTCACTAAAGATCCTTCACAAAGGTCAGTGATCTGCAAACCTGTGACAAATTGACGACCCACAACCTCTTATGCACAAATGCCAACATCTAATCTTAAGAGTTCCAGGCACTGAAGATAAACTTTAAAAAACCATTTAAGTTTGAAAAAGTGCACATTGGTGTTAAACTCACAGGTGACATGAATATGGACAGGCAGTTTTTGCTTGTTCAAATTCATAAGAACCCCCCCTCCTTTTTTTTTTACTGTTTTTACTGCAGACTTGTTCAACAGTGTTTCAAACTGCATGCTTTAAATCTTAAATCTTTCCCTCCAAAATACTCTGTGCATTGGAAACACGGGTTCAGTCTCACGTGGCATCAAAGGATTTTAGTTTCATAACTTCCCCTGGGAGAGAACAGGCACTTTTTGACTTGAGCTGGGAGATGTACATGTACATGCACATATTGCAATCCTAGATGAAACCCTGATTTAGAAACACACATTGAGCAATCTGGAGCAATCCCAGCTAATAAGACACTCTTTACCCAAGAGCTATAAATATCCTCCCTGGGGGAGACAGAGCTGCCTTCATGCTAGGCAAAGTTCAAGTGTTTACTTGTAAAGTGGAGGTGCCTGGTGATGTGAATTTTTATAGGATGCATTAAAATACATGCTGTCTGTTGAAAATGCAGCAATGATCAACAGCTCTACCGTATACGTGTAGTTTCAAACATTAACTGTCCTCTGATAAAGAAAATTTGGCAATTATGTTGACAAACTTAATCAAATATGATTTGATGAGCATGCCCTCATGGCCAGTCCATTAACCCTAACAGTACCGGCGTTGTATGGCTTAGTGTACTCAGTACTACAAAATACTACGTAACACTCTGAGCCTAAAGGACCTAGCGCTACAAATGACTATTTCTGGCTAGGTTTATTCCATTGTTACTCATACAGAGAACAATAAAACTATGCATTTATAGTGCCACAGCACTGTATGGTACATTGTCTTCTCTATTGTATTTTATGGCTTCAGAGAATAACAATGTCATGTCCTCTTACAAGGACAGGGCTGAGTACATTTTACTACTAAGTAGTACTTTGTAGCATTCGGAACTGTTAGGGTTAACAGCAATCTGAAATGGATACATTTATGTGAAAATTGCATTACATTTGGAGGATTCAGGAAAAGTGAATAAATTAATACATGCAATGTATTACACTGTAGAGCATGTATTTTTTAAATTTACTTGTGTACAGAAAAAAAAAGAACAGCCAGTATGCTGCATGAGCTACTCACTGTACATGTAGGTGTGTAATTTAAATGTACCTGTACCAGTACATGGTTCTTCCTGTTCATGCAATCTATTCAAAAGAAACAAGCTACCTCACAAACCAACATAGACTGATTACCTTCCAATCTGCAGACCGATTTGGTCAGAGATGTGCTGTACATGTACATGAGACACGATGTGCAGTACTAGCAATGCAGTAATGAAGCCAGTCACCTTGATTATATGCCACCTACAGGATATCAAAACTCCTGACCAATTCATTAGTCTGGCATTCACGACAAATTATGTTACCTGAAGCCTGACACCAGCAGTCACATCAGCTAATGTGATCTATTAAGAGGCTTTGACATTTTTTTTTTAACTGAAACCAAATATATATATATGTAAAAAAAATAAAATTTGAATAAGACATTTTTATTTAAAGCAGATTTATAACCAAAATCAAAAACTGGGGGCAAATTGGCATTTATCGTGAAAGTCAAAGAGATTTAAATCCAGTAATTTGATTAACATTACATTTCGGCCTTTAAAACACATTTAATATCCCTCTTTCATATTGTCAGAGCCCTGGTGAACATACAATAGGCCTATATATCTACCGGTACATGCACCTGTAGACAGTTCCTTCATCAATATTACAAGTGTCAAGGGTACAATACCAGGTTTTGAACTGGGCCATAAGTTTGGACAAAACTAGAGTTCCCTGGATTTTGTTAAAGGAGATGAAACTGAAGGGCCAGTAAGTGAAATGCCGTCAACCACACATATATACATGATGTACAAGCTAGATGTATTGTAAAAAGCTGGTGTATCACCAAACTCTAATATTTGTATCAGAGTCTGTTCCAACATTTAAGACCCTTGTTCAACGTAATTAGTCTATCAGATTTGTAAATGATCCAGTTTCCTTAGGCCGGATTGAAAATCACTGTATAAAGAACATTTTGTTACTGGTTCTGGTTTCACTGTGTAATGACCAACATTTCTAGTCGTAATTAAATAGAGATAAAAGGTACGTGTAGTTGTACGCTGATACCTTACTACATTAAACTCAAAAGCAGAAACGGAAAAATCAAGTTTAATTAAACTCATGATTATGGCTCATTTAATTCATGCATCAAAACTGAAATGCATAGATAAATTTTAAGGGAATAGGATAATTTGAACCCAAAATCCCTGCCAACCTGGATAAAATGTTCCAGGTAAATGTGCAACCACAGTTTTATTGGTACCCCAGACCGGTACCATGGGGCTAACAGAGCTATATTTGCATTTAAAATGTGAGAAACCTAGGGAAAAAATATCAATAAGGTGAAAAAAATCCTAAATATTAACATTGCTGCCCTTTCAAAAGGCAGTTTTAAACGTTGATTTAAATCAGTTATTTTTTCTAAATCTTTTCATTTAACTTGATTTAAATCAAAATGATTTAAATCAGCTACCCCTGCCTATTACCACACATCCTTGGGCAATTATTAGCAATGCCCTTGATGCAGCGAGGGGGGAACCAGATGAATGCTTGATGACTTCACCTTGTTGGTGGTCAAATCAAAAGATTCCTTTTACTCCCCCCCCACATGTATGTGCCCACTTTGGGAGAAAAAAACCTCTGCAGGCATGTTGGTTTTGACTTTGTTGACACATACATCGGCACTTTTTAATTGCTTTACACATGGCTTTTATTATTAACACGTCAAGTAAGAATTGTTATTTGTACATGTACATTTTGCATACAAATGCTCACTGAATTAATCATCTCACTACTACTACTTAAAACAGGAAAAAAAACACAAGACGGAAGTGTTTTTACACATCAAACATCAATAATCATTAGAAAATGAATTGGGGAGGGAAACACATTTTTTCATACAAAAGGGTCTCTGTAACATTCAGGGAAAACAATTTCTCCTACCGACTTGGAAAAACTTCCCTTGCTTGTGTCCTGCTGTGCTTTCACTTTTCAGTTACATGGTAACTCCATCTGATGCATAAATCTTAACACATAATTCTATACAGCCCACAACGTGTTTAGTTTCACAACCTGCCCATGAAGATGTACTGTATTTGTATTGATTGTTGCGCTGTGCATGCATTAGTTTGTTCCTTTTAACAAACAGCCTGTGGTACAAAGAAAAGGAATGCCTAATGCCTTTATAATACTACATGTGCATCAGCCTGCAGAGTTTAATCTCCCCCAAGGCTTTCTGAGTCAGGGAAATCTGTCATTATGCATAAAAATGCCTGGCTGGTTTTACATGTACACTGGCCTCCCACTCAGCCCAAAAGATGACTTGGCTGGTGATGACCCAGATAATTTATGCTTGTAGTATTGAACAATCTAACCAGAACGGATCCATTTACAGTGCCAGCTTCACTCCTTGTCGAGAGTCGCTTCATTTCTCAGCCTCCTCTCAACCTTCTGCTGCCATTTAAGTCCGAACAACCCACCCATGTGACCGTGTATGCAGTACATCATGTACCCAAGACAAGGTGACCCCTTTCTTGTTTGATCTTCGGGCCCTGGCGTGAAGAATTTATCTAATGAAAAAGGGGAAACCGGCCAATGCGCCTATCCTGATTTACTGGCATTCCTGCAATGCTTGAGAAATTCAACACATTCATCATGCCACGGCAGTGGAAATTTATGTTATGCATTTGGCAACTGCAACACCACCATGTACATGTACCCTTTTTTGTTGGTCGAACTGCACCTGGTGTCAGTGGTGTGAACACAAGAACACTCAAAGACTCTTTGCAGTAATGTCTTAATTTCCAGTATTACTCAGAATATGGCACAAATATACATGTTGTACACGTACATTTACTTACAAGTAGGGTGTATGAAATGTCCCATGTGAAACATGATACCTATTAATAATACAGTGAATTTGTAATTTCAAACATCTTTTTTGCAAAGTGTTCACAATGCATTTAAATCATCAGGGTACAAAGGGATTTTAAAACAGACAGAGCCTCTGGAGTCAGACTCAGATCTCAAGTAATGGATGACAGATGACTTACATTCAGACAAATGTACCTTGCATAATCAAAGCACTGTACACAAATCTGGCTTGACCCTCTCAGGTCAAACCAGACGAGTGGTACGGGTTAAGTTAGTCATGTCAAATTGGAGATTGATTGATTGATAGGGGTAGTAAAACAATCAGGGAAGGGGCAGTGCACTGTATACTACAACAGGTGGCACAGACTGCCTGCACACCAAGGGAATGCTTCCAAAATAGTTACTCTGACAGCTGTGTCTCTCTCTGGACCAGTGGGGGAAAAACCTGCAAGGAACTGCTGAAGGAACAGTCCCTTGGCAGAAACAAAGGTACATGTACATGTACGTAACTGACACAACCAAATGCAACGGCAGTATTTTTGGAATTCTCTAGAATAAAACTTCCAATAAAATGCACAAATATTTAAAGGCCAACATTTCAATTTCAAGAGTACTACGTGTAGATGTGTAGAGGTATCCCCTGCTCTTACGAGAATTTTTCCAGCTTTCCTGAACTGTGAACCTTGAGGGGTCATCACTCACATTTTCAGGGCTTCCACGAAATCCTAAGAAAAATTCCAAAGCAATCGGCTGAGCCCCTCAAGAACTGTGGAATTCGCAGAATACACATTGTGAATACACAAACACACATTCATGTACATGCATATATACAGTACATACAAAGACTGACAAAGGATCACCGGGTCAAGGTTTTGTACACGTACAGTGGGTACAATGTGCATGTACAGGGTATGTACATGTACAATGTATATAAGTGTACATGTGTGTGTGAGTAATGGGCTACGTACATGTACAGTACATGTACTTGCTATGTGTACCTGCACACTATTCCTTCTGCTTTGTGAACACAATGCAAGGCTGCAGATGGCAATAGGGGGATATCCTATTCTGGGAAGCTGGGAAAGAGATTTTGTTTATGAAGGTACATGTACATGTAGTATATACGTGTATGGACACCTCCATCAGACAGGAATTAACCCGTTGACATTTCAAAAACTCTCCTTTGAGCAAGATCTACCCTACACAGTGAACTTTCCCATATGGTGTTTGGCAATTTCATGGGAGAAGAAAAACTTGGAAAAAAAGAAATGCACAGTACTTTTATTCACTATATACTATTAACATTACTATTTACCACCATATGAGTAAATTTTTTATTTCTCTCAAACATGGCAGGCATGGTATTTTGGTATAGAATTCTGTTCCTTTAATTGAAGAAATTTCCGGAAAAAAACCCAAGCAAATGTAGAATATGTGGAAACACTTCAGATGGGCAGCAAACTTGTTACTTGTGATTAATATCATGCTGCACATGTTTTGTCAATTATATTTTTCTTAAGACTTTGCACATGCATTTTTGAAGCACAAGCCAAGACATTTCAATCTAAATTCTGCAGTTCTGATAAACTGATCTCATCAGTTTAATTTAATCTCGTGATTAATATCACGCTGCACATGTTTTGTCAATTATATTTTTCTTAAGACTTTGCACATGCATTTTTGAAGCACAAGCCAAGACATTTCAATCTAAATTCTGCAGTTCTGATAAACTGATCTCATCAGTTTAATTTAATCTTGTGATTAATATCACACTGCACATGTTTTGTCAATTATATTTTTCTTAAGACTTTGCACATGCATTTTTGAAGCACATGCCAAGACATTTCAATCTAAATTCTGCAGTTCTGATAAACTGATCTCATCCTTTTCCAATAGCGAGACTCTGACAGTAAAATAAAATGAGCCTGCTGTCAAGTAAGATTTATAAGCATAAAATATTCAGGCAAACACACACATACTCCAAACACACAAATACACAAAACCTGTCAGATGATTAGGGAAAGCAGTATCGCCGTTATCTAATCACAACCCTCTGGGGTTGAAAAACATGCTCCTCAAAACCCGTCATTTATTCCAAATTATTATCATATTCCTGCCAGTGTCTTCCAATGTTATTAAAGAATGGCCCCCAGGGTAATAAATTGAGTCGACCCGGCCGATTAATATACATGTGTACATGTACATCTCTGTCCCCCCTCCCCTCCAGTCACCTGTCCCTGGCTTGGCTGATATGAAGCGCCGCTGGATGGCCCCAGCATCCAAGCATTTATCCTGGGAATTGGATCGAAAATTAACCCAACTCGGCAGGTGGTGGTTTACAAGAGCACTGATAATTACACAGCGCAAAGGGAGGAGAGTGTAAGGAGTGCATGCACAGTGCTGCTAAAGCTTTAAGACGTTACGCCACGCCACGGCCAGCGACAACTATAAATAGCTCCCAGAATACCATCTGATTTAGAGTACACTTGATCTTTCCAGAGGGACAATGAGCACGGTGGTTACATTTTAAGGTTTGGGGGATGAATGGCTTACATGTGAAAAATAGTTTCAAGAGGATTTTAAATCCTTTTGGAAGGAATCTGGGGAGGATGCTCTTAATGACACTTTCAAACTTGCGTCTACAAATTGAAAAAGTTAGAGTTTTGAAAAAAAAAAATTGCTACTTTGAAAGTGAACTCCCTTCCCTCTCAGCAAATGCAAGCATACATGTACACTCGAACGGTACACTGGGATGCCCATTACAATGTTGAATTAACATATCAAATTAATTTGTCTCCAGTTTAACCAATCTTAGACACAACAGAACCTGCACGTTCATGAGACTACACATTTGCCATTAACTTTCTTCTGATCAACTCCCAGAAATAAGGTCAAACACAGCACGATACTGGGCAGTTTGGTAAAGTTCAAATTCCCACCTTCTTGATGCAACAATGTTTTTACAGCCCATTTAGGTCTGCCATTTGGACTGAATTTTCACACCTACATGTACATGTACTCTGGCCATTGTTTGCCTGTGTGCACATGAGATTCATTCATACTGTCCTGTACTTGTTCAATATCAGTTTTAATGTTTTTTTCCGAACTGAGAATCCTCCATACATGTACATGTAGGGGTGACCACTCCAAATAACACTGAGCATCTACATGTATTAAGAATAAAACAAATTCTATTTATACACTCCAGCTGAACAGCAGCGTTATGAACAACCACATCTTCACCTGAGCAATAATCTGGCCAATCCTTGGGATAAGCCCCTCTGCATTCCTGATGACATTACAACACTGGCACCCCCCTCCCCTCCTCAGAGCTGGCCAGCTTCCGCTGCACTGAGGAAATCTGCGTAGTTTCCTGAGCAGTCAAGATGATATTAACGATAATAAACCCTTTCCAAACTAAGTCTGCTGCACTCAATACAGCAGTGCATGATGTGGTAGTTTTGTATGGCCAAATTGGTCAAATGCTGCAAGAATTCGTGGTGCTATTCCCTCGAGAAACAAGTAACTGCTCGATCTTGTACAGGGTGGGGCGCATGGTGGAATTCGTGTCATGACTTGAGCCATCACATACATGTATAATCTCTTTTGCTAACAGAAATAAAGACAGGACAACTGGCAGATATGGCCAAATGCTTTAAATTGGCTGGAAGGGAGGGGGAAGAATGTGACACACGTTCATACATTTTGTGGGCTGTTCCAAATCAGTGATGTGTAATGTTTCTCCGTGTAGCTTATCCCAATGTTTTCTTTGGACACTTTACAGTCAAAAACTCTGTAGCCTGTCAGCGTCCCTGGAGTTAGATTATCTAAGCAAGATTTAACAGAGTTATTGACACTGTCTGATAAATAACGGACAATAAAAACTGCATCTATACATTCAAACTCAAGAAAGTTGAGCTAACCATGTGCAAAGGAGACTAAATTTCAGAGAAATTTTTTGTTTAGATCTTTCTGTTCTTGACGCTTTCGGTTACCATTTCTGGGGAATGGTGGTTGATTTTTAAGTTATCACAGTATCACTTTTTAAACCTGGACTTACCTGAACCAAGTATTGCTAGTTCGAAAAGCGTGAAGCTGAAACATTTCCTCGTTTGCAATGCCTCTCATTAATCAATATTACTATAAAGTATATTATGTAAAGGGATGTTGTAGCTGGCACTCCTCTCTATGATTAGCAGTGACAGATGATTTTTAAAAAATGCACTGCATTCCCATTCTTGCAATATTAATATGTAAGGAAAATCTAACCCGTGAATTTGAACAGCAAAGGGTCTTAAAATACTAAAAAGCACTCTTTACACTGGCCTGCATACACATGTGTTCATACACACGTGACATACATGATGTAGTCCATGTGCTTAAAATAAATCAAGACACACAGGGCTGGATCACATAGCCCAGTCGTGTGAAGGTCAAATCACTGTCAGCCCCAAGCAGAAAAATGGCGCCCAGGCGGCATGCCTACTGTCAAGGTTACATCCTGCATGTGATGCTGCACCACCATCAAGAACAGCAACAGCGAGCACAATGCAGCCATACTACATGTACGGGCACAGCACAGCATGGGCATGGAAATACATGCACACAGCCCTGCAGGATTACAATGCAATAATCAGGTTGATAACTATTTGCAACAGAGCCCATTCAAACCTGAATCTGCAATGAAGGGCATAATAATAGAGGCAACACTGAGCAGTGAACCCAAAGCAGGCAGGAAAAATTTGTGGGTTTCACGGCAGGATGATTCCTGTCTCTATGCACAGAACGGTTGGGTAGTGATAAATGTTTGGCAAAGGCTTTTATCAATTTCCTTTGTTAAATATGCAGGGTTTCAACCGAAACACATACATGAAGGCCAACGTACAGTGTAAACTGTACAGAGGTGTACATGTACAGTACACATAGCTTCACTTGACGACGCACTGCAGTCAAAAACACTCTGTGTTGTCGATCATCAATGCACTCTTTATGGCCAAAATTCTGATGGCAATTATAGCAGGGGGTGTGCGTGGAACAGAAAAGATAGCTGATACTGCAAGCGTGAAACATGTACATGTATATGTAGTGTGGGGGCCACAGACAAATTTTGAAATGTAGATGCTCTGTGGTGCATTTTACACCACATTTTACAGCCTCTTGGTGCAACTTTAGTTATTTTTTTCTTGGAACTTAGGCTATGCAAAATTTAATTTTACTTGTCCTTCATTTGGCTGAAATTCCTGAAGGTTAAAATGAACTGCCGTAATAATAGGTATACCAAAATTGTAAATACCAAGGTTTGTAGAGCGAGTTGGCCCTTTTCCTACCTGATCTAACCATGTTTTAAAATTTCAATTCTTTAAAGAATGCACATCAGATGTCCAGGCTTTTGGATTTTCCCGGCACAGATTGGGTTGTCTGCCTGTCTACCAGTGTATTCCATTCAAATCCACTTCTGTGGATTTGTCACTTGAGGATCGGTCTTGTCAAAGACGGTATCAGAATCTCTATGGGTAATTGTACATTTGTGTTGCACTGATATTTTGATGAGTTTATGTCCAAAATTGTTTGAAAGCCTGTTGAAAGCGACGCAAAACCACACAATAATGCACCCCGCACCAGTTGCTACAAAGCCCTCAATCAGCGAAAGCAAAAATTTACTAACTTTATTTCAAGCCGCAAATTTACAGTGAAATGTGTGCTACCACGAGTTATAGTGGATCTTGTTAGTCACTACTTCAGCTCATGCAAAAACGGCTACAAAGAGTAAGACTGATACACATATGAATATTAATATTCCATTAGCAGCCAATCACAGCACCATGATCGGTGGTCCAAGGTTGCTGTTTACACACAAAGCAAATTCAGCAAATTAACAAAAAAGTGGAAATCCGCTAAAATGTGGAGATTTCACACCCATTATAGTGTAATGCATTTTAAGCCACTGTACATACACAGCTGGCCCAAAGCTACATGTACATGTACCTTTTCCTTTACTTGTTTATCTAACATGCCACTGTTGGCAAAATTTTTTTTTTCAAAGTCTTCATTGAAAAGCCTTCCCTTTCAAAAGATTGATACATCAACTGCAACAACTCTCTCGTGAATAAATAGCACACATCTTAGTGGCCTCTATGGTAGTACACGTATACATGTGCATGAATGACAAACCTCGCTCTGATTAATCTGAATGTTAAAGATTAGTTGGTACATAGCCAGACATGACAGCACTAAGATCCAGAACAAGCAATGACATCACTGATAAGAATTCAACATGAAAAACATGACTCTCAAGCCTTTTCTTTCAGGGGGTGGGTGAAATGGTAACTGAACTACACAAAGCTTCACTGATGTTCTCCGAAGTCTGACCTTTTAAGCAATAAAGGCTTTTCTCATGTACGCGTACGGACTAACGCTATCCCTCCAGACAGACTTCATGCAGCAAAAATAGTGCACTGGATCTACAAGAAAAACACACCAAGGTGGTCCAACGCTGTCATGTTCTATACACGCACCCAGGCCCTGGGCATTGTTCACTTGGTATGGAAACCTTTAGGTGACAGAAAGAAAAGATCCTAAATGCCTGCCAGGGATTAAGAGGACAAGCAAGTGAGTTGGCCCACTCTTTATGCCCCAATAATGACCCACCACTTGTCATGTGTACTGGTACAATTGGGCCGAGGGTGCTAGCCATTATGGAGCTCTGTGTTAACTCCTGATGCAGTGAAGTGTTGAAAGGCAAAACCACAATGGAAACTGGCTTCACCTTTGGAACAACTGTACAAGAGATCATGGCAAGCAATATCCACGTCTGCTTCGGATTTAATCAACAGACAAAATTTACTGAGACAGAATTACAAAGAAAACACCTCCACGTGTATAAGAATTTGGTTACTCCTGCAACAAGTGTGGCAAACAACACCTACACATTACTCCACAATTTGAGGGTGCTGACAGCAGTCCACTCGTTATTCACAAGGCTTCCGTTAGCGTGCGTATTGGTGTATTTTACGCAATGAAAAAGGAGAATACGAAAATAACTTCACGTAAAAAATGCATTCATTTTGACCCTAAATACTTCAAAATTTTTTAAGTATTTAGGGTCAAAATGAATCTTTTTTACTGTAGAATGTCAAATACGTTGTAAGGGCAACTGTTTAGCAATATCATGCCACTCAATCATGCCGGTACTTCGTCCTCATGGCTTGATGGCAAGCCTTCCACTTGCTCGATGTCGCTCGGCGAAAAAGCACGGTGACGTGCACGATGTCTCACTAAACTGCACGTGTACGTGTACATGTGCAATACAGTGTGCTGCAGCGGTACAGAATGCGGCTGTTCATGTAAATGGCGCCTGCATGGTGTGCACTTTGGATTCGATAACATCAAATTGGTACCAATCAAAACATTGTTACGCCATGCATGTAGCACAGGTCAGAGCAGCATGCAGCACCGTCCGATGCATTGACAAAGTAATCGATCATTCGAAAATAGCCCTCTTGCGGCACACGCGGCAGAATTAGTGTTGTCAAAATGGCGTACAGACAACTTAAACTGTCGGAGCTCTTCCACAAAACTAGCCATGACACTGACAATGACTCACCTTCCAATGTCATCAGGAGCACCCTTGCCGATCTTATTGAGAAGCTGCCCTTGCAAGCACTACCTAACTTGTTTTATGCTTAAGATGACAATGTAAACCGAATCTCATGTACTGAGTTTGATTTCATAATCATTTATTAGAAGACATAAAAATACTCCTTGCTTTCACTCCCGGAAGTGAAATACTTCTAGATTCTTACCTCAGGAGATCCAAATACTCCTCTAAACAAAAGAAGTGAGTATAATAATACTCCTTTGTCAAAAAAGTTTATGAAAGCCCTGTGTTAACTTTGACAATCTGCTTCTGCACCAGCAAGCTATTGGCCCATGAATCCAGGGAGACAGCAGCTGAACAGTAGACAACGACACTGACACCAGCAGCAGAGACTGTGTGGGGGCACAAACGACATTTTATAGCCCCAAATAGTCTTGTCAATTGGCTGAGCCTGGTCTCTTGCTTCAATCCACTACAGATTCCATCACTGATAATTTAAGGGAGGCCATGATTTCAGGCTGGCCTCTTGACCTATTTTTTTCTGACAGCGGTGTGGTAGGTAGGTAAACTGAAGGGACTCTAGTGGTAGGAGCACAGTCCAGATATCTCTCCAAAGAGATTTTGTGCATCCTTGTTATTATCTGTATGACCTCTCATTCAGGGTCAACCTTGTTTAACTAGATGTGTAAAAATAGACACTGAATTTGACATCTGCACCAAGATCCATATAATTAGAATTCAAAAATGGCAATGTTCAATGTGGCGACAATACAATTTAAGAATACATGACATAAACAGCAATATCATTCAAACTCATTCAAATCTAAATCTTACTAATTTTCTATTGTGTTCTTAAATAAGCCCTTTCAATCCAACATAACAATAATGATGACTACTCATTATCACCATATTAGAACACATATTAGCCTGCACAGAATGACAACAGAACCAAGAAATGTTCTCTGTTGGAAAATTTGATATTTGGGGGTCAAACTAAGGGATTTTTAATGCTGATGGAAGAAAGAATGGATGCCCATAAAATAAAATTTGACGCTGAATAATATTTCAATTAATAATATGAATTTGTATGAATGCCATTTCCTGTTTGTAGTGTCTCTAGGTTCAAGTAAAACCATATGGGAAATACCAGCAAGAATCAGCAAGACAAATAAACGAGCACGTTGATAATGTACCTGTACATGCACTTATCTGTATAATGAATAATGAGAAGACACAGGTACCAGTAAATACATGTGTACATGTATGTAGTAAACTGCACACAACAGCTCCGCCAAATTCTACAAGAGCAGTGCAGATATGGACTTTGCATCTTGTGACCTTCAAGTATTTTTGATCCATATTTTTTTTTTTAGCAACAGCTTATTTATCAAGAGATTTAACAAAGGGTTCTATCAGGATCGCACTGGTCATAGTCCAGATCTGGTGTGTGTACACACACAGCATACAAGATCTGCGAAGGTGTCCATTGTGTATGTAGGAAAAAGGCCACTGCTATAAAGAACTGAATGTTTTGACTGCATTTAGTTACAAAGGGCAAACCGGGGATGCAAAGACTGGCAGCAAGCAAACAGATGAACTGAAGTCTTTAGCAAAGTTTCTTTTCCTCAAAAGAAACAGACTTCAAATTACCAGTGCTTCTCATATAAAACAAATGTTACAGGCCATGAAGTTCATCTGCAAAGTCATGTCCACAAGTTCAAAAGTCAAAGAGCAAAAAAGTAACGGGACATATTCCTTTCAACATTAAAAACTGCACAAGGACTTGCAAAACAGATTTGGATTCTGGAAAAATGATTCCCTTTAGAAGTGACAGCTCTTATTAACTATTTGACAAGATCCCAACATTTTCCTGCTCACAGACAACAAAGGCATTCAGCTGCTGGTGCATCAGCAAAGGTGACACATCTCGGGCACTTATTTACCTTTGAGATCCGGCGAGATTTTCTCCTCCAGATTTGGGTCGTCCCCATACCAGTAAATCCAGAGCTCCTTGGTCCAGATGGGGTCCGGTTTCATGGGCACGTCAAGGGAGAGCAGAAGGTCTGTGTTCATGAAGGGGACGCGGCGCCAGACGCTGAGGATGTTGGCCGCGATGCAGCGAGAGTAGGAGACCAGGACGGGGTCCTCCAGGGGCCCCAGTGGCTCCTGGGGGCAATCGTAGCTGAACTTACGCCATTTGATGCCCGAGAGATCCGTCTGGGAAAATAAAGGAGGGATAAGGAAAGACACAGTTAACATGTAAATGTGTACACAGAGATCTAAATGGTTCAATCAATCACTTTTATTTTTCCATTTTTTGTTTTTTGATTGGTTCAATCACTTTTATTTTTCACACACTGGCAATTTGATTCACGCAGTGAGACTTAAAGATCTACTGGTACATGTATATACAGGGTGGAAAATCAATAAAAGTCAAAAAGTACACTTACACGTATGGAAAGTGTACCGATATATAATTTTGTAAGTCACATTTCCAGTTTTTGTCAACAGTTAACACCCAACCTGTATCCACTCAATTAGTTTTTACCAAGTATGGCACACTACACTCACTATTTATAAAACAAAATCCCAGTCTCTTGCCATTTCCCAATTCAAACATTTCACGTGTCGAGCAAATATCAGGGAATGGCCTGTCATTACTTTTACTACCAACATGTACAAATGTTACCAGCAGGAACTATTTATTTGAGATGAGCTGTATTGAGTTCTGTTCCACTCGGACCTATTCAATTACCTAAACTGTACCAACATGAAGACCAGGAAAACAAATATGAAAATGTTTCACAATAAGGTGCGTAGCTGTGACTGTTGATGTATGCACATACAGCATGTGAAGTATTTGTCATAATTTCAGAAAGAAAAACTTTTAATGAGCCAACACAGACTACGTGAATATGCACACGGGAAAATGGAAAAAAAAAAAAACCAACAACACTGGGATGTGTAAGTTGTTGACATCCAGTAGTGCTAAGTGATGCCATTAATGTAATGCCACATGGACCTCAAGTCAGCCGATCCCTATCACTGCCGCCACGATTCATTGCCTGGCTGACACCTGACCTTTCCCAATGCTCCGCTTGTCAACATGCCAGTCATGAAGACCAGCCACAGCATCCTCCCCCTTCTAAAACCACGAAACGCCATGATCAATACAGGCAGCCAAATTTAATGGCAACATACATGTATGACGACTGCCTGCCAATCTAGACTTCTTCCGTTGTTTCTCTCCCACCCACTCAATGGCCATTTCTGACAATGAGACAAACTACTCACTGAAAAGCTCAGTGTGCATGAAGTGTGTCGTGGAGCCACACCGTGGACACAGAATTTTACAATGCAAAAGGTCCCAGGCGCTTTGGACGCACCAATGGAGTGGGTCACTCAAGCATTAAACCATACGCGCATTAAGGTATGCACTCTCTGTACACACAGCCCACTGGGCCAGTGAACTTTGGCCATTGTGTATCCTAGGATTTTCAAGCATTAGTGTCAGAGCATTCTTTCATCATTGCATGCATGGTATGTGTACATGTACATGTACTCATCCACTAGTTTTTGCTCTGAGCAATATCAATTACATTGTTTCTTGGCCTTGAATGCAATAAATTATGTACGCTATGCAAATTTAATACAAGATCCCGGTATGTGTACATTGAAGGCAGCCCGATCAATTTAACTAGGTGATGCCAGCCAAGTGAGGGATAAGTTAATTTACCAATGGTAAAAATTGAAAATTATGGAAACATTTCACTGTATTGTAAAACCTCAGTTTCTGTTAGCCCTAAGTTTTGTTAATGGGATTTTCACACAAATTTGCTTCACAAATATTCACATGCATCAGATGCTTGGATTTATTTTACGACCAGGAAGTGAAAAATCACAAGGCAGAGCGATGCATTGTTTCTTGTTTCCCCTCAAGGAAGAATACACCTCCAGGGATTTTCTCCAGAACGTTCTTGACGACAGTTGTTTCAAATTAACCTTTGGCAATTAGTATTTTTTCCACTTCATAAGATATAGTAGATCTACATGTAGATGTGTAACAAAATTGTGTGCGCAAATAAAACTTTAATGACCAAGCGGTGCCTGTAGCATTCTTTTCAATAATAATGTTTATTTGCTCCCAGAATGTCTACCAAAATTGCCCAGGCTGATGGTTTTCTCATTATACAGCAATGAAAAGCACAGCACTCCTGCAGTCCCACCAAGGTCAGAGTTGGGCCACTTCCCTTCATCACTGTGATGTGTGTCCCCAACTATTAAGTTTTAATAGCCAACACCCAAGACGAGCTGCTGATTCAAGACGATGCTAAGAGTGGGCTCCCACTTAGCCCCGCCGGGCCACCAGATATCTTCTTCAATGGCTGTGAGTCTCCCCAGGCTTGCTGTTGTCTGGTATATGAGTTTACTTAGGCCAGACCGACTCAGTGCTCTTCCTAGAAGGCTTGCGCCAGATTGACTCGGTGCTCTCCGTAGACGAGCATACCATCACCAGTCCTCACTAGAATACTGATTTTCTACCCAAGTGCTCCCTGATGGCTACAAGTCATGTCAAACTCCCACCTTTGCTCATTGTACCTGGTATTAGTCAACTCCATGTAATCTTTACATGTACTTTGCCATCCAGTTTGTGTAGAACTTCCTTAGATATTATTTGAAGTGGAGTTCATCAATGTATATTTTTTCTTCTTTTTTTAAATATTAAATTTATTGTTTTGTTTAATTCTAATTGCTGACAGATCCAATGACCTCAGTTTATTTGTTTCTGCCGTGCCCTTGTTCTGCTGGTTTGATGAATTTGGTACACTTTACAATGTCACTTAAGAATGTAGCTGCCGATAGTATGCATTTAAAACGCAGTTCCACATAACAGCACCGTTATTCATTATGTGTTGGCTTTCTTGTGTGGCTAGTGTTGGCTAGCAAGTGAAAGGATATGCACAATCTAGCAGCACACCATGCACTGTGCTTTACATTAGTAACGTTAATCCAAAATGAAATATCTATCACTTTTTTTTTAATTCTAGCTAGTGTAAATTGAACTTATTTTTCACACTTCCACTAATTCATGTTATATTTGCACCACTTTCAACTTCCATTTGACACATTAAGAAGTAAAAACATAAGACAATATCCAACCATGAGACATGAAACAATGCCCACGTTGTTAGTCATGTACAAACATGCTGCATGCACACTGTGCTGCTCGCGAAATGCATGAGTGTAACTGCTTCCCTTCTTTGGCTATCGTAAGTGAACACAAAATGCATGGTAACCAATGAAGTCAGCTCCATACAGACGGTATTTTTGCACACATGTATTTCAAAGGACACTGTGCCTCGCTCTACGTACAAATTGATAAACCCTCATTCTATTGAAAACAAATCTCTTCACGGCATTCACGCATACTCAATTTCAAGGGAAATAAATTCCCACTTTCTACAACAGTTGACAGTTTCAGACAATGCATGCTGCACAGCCTCTGATACGGTACATCTAAATTTATGGCAGGAGATTGGGAGCTTGTGCGAAGCAATCATCAGCTGTTTAATAAGCAAGTCATTTGACCTACATGTAATGTCTTGGAATCCTCATCGCCTATAGGGTCTACACTATGTACTATGATGCACACTGCATCACGTGCATCAGCGATGCAAAAACTAGGGTGATGCTATTTAGCGTCAACAAACGTCAATAAAGCATCAAGTTATTCAAACCTATTTATGCAAAGATTTTTAATTCACAATATTAATCAGGCTCCTACATATCATATTCAATGTATCATACTACATGTATCTGAAATGATATTTGAGTGTCAAACTGTGAGTGACAAGATGGACCTGCTCATGCAGCCCGAATGGCCACCATGTTAGTTTCATGCAGAGGGCTGAGAAAAGACAGATGGCAGCCCCCTACATCCTGCGGGAATCTGGAAGCAAATTCATTGTTCTCTTACACAGTGGCAGGTGTTAGTCTCTAAAATATGATAAAACCACTTCTAAATCTTTACGGTATTTTCAAGTTGCTGACGCCACTAGTCTCTGTTGACGGTTGTTGACTCTTGTTGACGCTAAATAGCATGACCTCAAAACTGTCTGAGGTACCGTTGCAACTATTTGGAGAACGGTAGGCCTATATACATGTACATGGCACTCTAATTTAATCAAATGCATTTAATACTCAAGATAGCTTCCTCAAGGTAAAGCCAAGAAGAAACGGTACAAAGAAACAGCAAAGACACCAAAATTTTTCTTCCATTAGCAAAATGATCTCATCTCCCCACTCACACTGGTCATACAAATCTCACAAAAGGTTTGCCTACACAACTTTTAATTCTTATTTAATCAGGTGATCTGCAAATGTGATTGATCCAGAGTTATCATAAATTTTATAGCATAGCAATGACCAATAACGTTCTATCACTTTTGCTGCTCAAATAGTAACTGTCGAAAACAAGTTCACATTTGAATAGTTATAGGATATTGCTGGCTTCTGAAGAGTGCTTATGGATTACATACTGCTGGGACACAGTACCCAGTCTCCAAATTTTACGGTGTCAATACGGGCGATTCACAATAGTGCACCACCAAGAGTTTGCAACGCGTTGGCCAATCATAACACGCGAAATTTGTCGACCTTTTCCAAATGCGCATTGGGTCGACAAATTTCGTGCATTGTGATTGGCCAACGTGTTGAAAACTCTTGGTGGCACCCTACTGTGAAAAGGCCGAATTGGAATGATACTGTCTTTTGGCTGAGATCACACGCGATATCTGTTAATATCATGAGTAATGAAGCCTAGGCGTGTACTACATCATAGGCCCTAATACCTGTATGATGTTGGCATCTGATGATTGGAGTGCATGAGGCAAATAGACAATGGTCACAAGACGTGCATTTGAAAATAAAAATGTGATCCAACTTTTCGGCCTTGTGTTTAGCACTATTCCTGGTATTCAACATAACCGCAAACGTGATCACGGTGATAATTACGGCCTGGTCATGATGATGGCGTCTTCGATTGACTTCCTCGTAGTCGTAATCCTAACGTACGTGAATGACGTGCACCTACATTTCAACATGTTTGCGGGGATTTTCGCTTGTAAAAAGACTTCAGCCAGAGGCATTCTGATAAATACGTCTGTGGTCACTAAACGAAAGAAATTTAACGCTGAAAATATGATCTTCTAATCGTATTCTTCCTTCGTGTCCCTTGGTCCAAGGTCACTTTCTGCCGACATGTCTTTCGGCCATGGCTGTCGGGTCACGGCTTGATGGGGTATCCATTCCTGACGTACGCACTTCAAACAACCAATCTGACCCCGAATTTCCAACTTACCAGGGCGAACAAGTTGGTGTGACAATCTTCCAAACTGGCACCATTCGCCGCCGAATTTGCGGCAGTCATACTCGACACATGGCTCTCGTATATTCCACGACCGTTGCGGCAGTATGATCCAAGAAATAGGGTAAAAATCCGAGATAACGTCGACCACGGGGGCGGCTTTAGTCCGCTTCGCGTAACGTAATGGCGACACAGTGAAGGGCAAAATACTCAGGCGGTAATTACCCTTTGATGGATTGGCCAAAAGACGTCACGTGGTCACTTTTATTCAAATTTGTTGTTTCCTGCACCTGCTATGCGACACGGCAGGCCTCACGTTTTTTCTCAAGTTTTTCACCAAAATAGCTCATCATATCACAACTAAATGAAATTTTCTGATAGAAAAGGCTATCAATCTTGCGTGAAAGGGAAGCTGTCTAGGTATTTTTCTGTCTGTTGCGTGGCTTTCTGCATACTCATTGTGTTTATTGACGCAATAGCGGAATAGCTGTGACGTTCATAATGTGCAGACGGGTTCCCCCATGTCTGCTCATTGAGGTCACAGAATGGTTAACTCGTTTCACTAGGTGGCGCAAATACAATTAGGCAATGTGTTGAAAAATACCAGCTTTTTCTATTTTTACGCTTTCGCGGGCCAAGTACTGTAGATTAGAACATGGCTGTTTGTTCCTTTCCCATCTGGGGAATATCCACATACACAAACATTTCTTGTTTGAAGCCATGATCTTAACTTACACGACAAAATTTACACGAAAGAAGAGGGACGAGTCTCAGTGACATGGTCTTGTATTTGTCCAACATTTTCAACAAAATCTGTTGGTGGACTCAGACTTTTATAACCTAGTGTGTTGCGGTTCATTGTGCACGTACATGTAGGCCTACATTCTGCTGCCCTTTCGGTTTCATCGGAGATAGGTTACACGAGATGCCGATTCTCAAAAATATTGGGGCAGATTGTGCTGAAATATTGATGAAATGAATGGCATCAGATTTTGCTTTTGCAACATCTATCAGGGAGAAACGACAGGATAAAAAATTAAAAATGATAAAATGATAATTCTTGTTTTCAATCAGAATACAACATTTAAGAGGATTTAAAGAGGAAAAGGAACAAAAACTAACTAAAATAATGACGATAATCACCAGCATTATAAATAGATCATGCTTAAAACTGAGAGAGATTCATTTCTATTAATCAGCTGGGGCAGCGAGCTGTAAATGCTATTTCCTTTATTTCGAAAAACAAATTATGCGAGAGCAATACATTATCGTTGAATCACGGTATAGAGAGGTTGATGAATTATTCAAACTCGGGCACCAATCAGAGCCTACTTCGCCACTAGCTCAGATCAATTAATTACTCTAATTGATCTTTGCTTGGATCATGTGCTCCAGTTGTATCTATACACTTTAAACACATAAAGCTCTCACTTTCAAAATGCATGTTGGGTAATGACGCGTTATGGAAATCCTTTGACACAACTATTGGGCGTTATTACTTGCGCACTGCGAGCTTTATGCATTATAAATCTACAGAGAAGGGGCTGTTAAATATCAATCTGTCTGAGTCACCAAGAGGCCATTTTTTTTCTAAACCACTTTTATCAACGGTACACTTTTGTCATAAAACCAACGTTGTAAAAAAGAATACTTTGCAATAAGTGATATCCACTCCTGCAGCATTTATTATTATCGGACCACACAAATAACAATGTTCATTTTTTTTCCAACCCACGTATGATTAAAATAGCCCCGCTGTCATTTGCTGTTCGATGGACAGATGACGCAGGATGTTGGCGTTTTGGCTTTCCCGTTTGCACATATCACCGAGGGCGCCAGAGATACCCTCTTCAGATGACATCATTACATTGTCGATCAACTGTGATTGAAAAAAAAAAGGGTTGACTTGAACAAACGTTTTCACAATACGAATACACACACCAATGTTCACTTCGAACTTTAGGGCCAACATTAAGTACAGTCTCGTTCTATAATTGTCGTTGCTGCTGCTGTTTTGACCAATTTACCACAGTCCAGAGAGAATTTCTGGTAAAAGTTGCGGCAAACGATATAAGAAACAGATCAGTAATGAATAATATATTTAAGGGTGGGAATTGGCATCGGTGTTGTAAGTGTAATTCTTTGATTTCACAAAATTTCACAAAAGACATAAATAACGTACATGTTTTAATATTCCGGGACATTTTTATCCGGTTATCGTACTGCTGTGAAATAACTGGTGACGTTTCAAATGAATTGTATTTACTCTACTCCTATAACGATCGGTGATGGTAACTAAGGTAGAGAATTGAATTGTTCATGTGATTAGTGGTGTCAGAGGAAAGCTAGACCCTTTCTTTGTACCGAAAAGGTTGAACCGGTAAAGATATCAAATTCCTCGTTGTATGCAAGCAAAAATGCAACCGATCCGAATTTTTCTGAAGCATTTTCAGCAACAAGCTACGATTTGGTCCTTACGTGAAGGAATTCCTCGAAGTCGATACTGTCAGAGTGGTCCTCGTCAATCTCGTCAAATTTGCGTTTGCGGACTTGATAGGCAGATGTATCCCCTAACTCGTTGAGAGCTTTGTCACTATATAACGGGGGGAATAAGTAACACAAAAATCGGTGACTTCACTGATGAAACCATGAAGGGTAGGCCTTAATGATGACATAAGGTGATACTCTCCATAGATAACCGATGGAGAAACTCCTTGAATTTCCACTTCATATCCTCAGTGGGAAAACTGAATTTTATATGTTCTTCAGTATGAAAGGGAAGAGATGCGGGCAATCTCACTAAAGCTGCAACGGAGCTCTATCATTTCTTTTTTTTTAATGCAGACTGTAGGAAAGTCTTGGATACTTCAAATTGGTCATTTACGAAAATTTGTTGCTTGCAATCTAACCAATAAACTTAGCTACTTCGACTTGCGTACAGTTCTGGGAAGTCTATCAAGCCATCGTGGTTCTGATCGAAATTCATGAACATAGACCTGAAGTCGGCAATGTCACTCTCATGCCACTGCGGGAAACGAGCCGCCAAACCGACAAGGTCTGAAAGATGGGGAAAAAAGCATGCAGTTTCATCTTTAATGTGATTGTACTTTATTATATCTGATTATACTTTCTTTATTTTAGGGGGTAAGTATTACCAGTCTACAGGTTTGGATTGCAAAGTTTACTTGGTAATTACATAAGAATTGCTTACTTTTAGAAACAACATACAGTAAGATGCGCTCATCCATGGGCGTAAATCCCAAGGGGATGGGGTATTGACCGAGGCTATTGAATCATCCCTCTTTTTGTAGTGGGGAAAAAAACGCAGATTTTAACGATTTTTTTCGAAATTCGCAACAACCAAACTGTACTTAATAGCATTCAAAGAGTGAGCAATTAAAAAAAAACATAAATATTTCGTTCTGATGTAAGATTCGGCAGGAATGCGAAACGGATCTCATGTAGATGTACATCTGTGTTATGAATATCGCCCCCTAGTGTCAGACTTGTGTAAGGACCTCGCAGATTTACGCCACTGCGCTCACTCAAGACTAACGGTAGTTTTTAACAGGTTTTTGCTGAAGTTTCATAACGACAAAAAAATTAATACAATGTGGTATTGGTAATCGTTACTTTGGGCTCACTTTTATTCCAAAATTAGAGAAGTCAATCCCCTTTAACTGCAAAAAAAAATAGCAAGAGTTCCTCCATTTTCCTTCCTATGTGCTATACAAAAAAGTGCCAATTTAGCCTCAGAGTCTTAGTGGGAGACACAAACACTGTCCAAGATGTACTACAAGAATGACTTTGGCCTGATACATATGCAATAAGATTTTTTTTTTAATTGGAGAGGGCCTCCAGACGAAAAAGTGATGCCCTGAAGGTAGGACATTCAAGGCATTAATAATGCGTAAACTATTTTTGTTCGCACCACAGTCGTTGGCCTGTTGGTTCGCAGCCAGTTTTCTCACTGCATGTCTATGGTTTTTTAGAAGCGCAAGTTCGGTTGTGAGATGTCATCCGTTTGTCTGGGCGTGTTTCGCTTACCGTTGAACTTTTCTTTCGCTTCTTGTGCCTTTTGTCTCTCCTCAACAAAGCGACCGAAATACTTACTGGTGAGGGATTCGAACTCGGTAATATCGTTTCTCTGCCGGAAATGTTTCCGCCGTTTCCCTGCTCAAAAACATAAAATTAAGGAAAACATAGTGCTGAAGTTAGAGTCATTCCCAACAGTACTAAAGGTTGGCCAAGGATGTCATGTTTTCAATAACAGATACAACACGATACCTGAGGTGTCAAAAGCCAGAACTGATACAAAATTCATCGGTTGCGTTTTGATTGGAAAACTAGGAGCGAGTCCCATGATGAACGAAAGTTGACCAGCTTCACTGTATTTCTATACGTTTGTCCATTGAAGATGTAGAGGCCGTGATTCCAGGTTCGTAAAGGATAACAAGATGAAGAAACCATAAATCTCTAGGCAAACCTATCCGACACGAACATCTTGAGATATGAGCGCGCGAGCAGATACGTATTGCAGTTTTTGTACGCGCTCGAAAAGCGTGACGCGCTATCATTGCGCGTTGTGAAGCGCGCGTCCAAATCGCTGCGCAAAGACGAAGTACCACATGCTTCTTTTTCTATGAATCAAATAGTAGCATTTAAATGTTTTGTGCCACTGTTATCAATAGACGTTTATAGTTGTCCAGCTGTTGAGGTTGTCATTTTGTACGCTACATTTCAAAGTCAGTGTCCAGTGGTATGAGTCAAACTAAGAATATAGTCAAAAATATTTATGTAGCAAACGTAGGACACAATCGGCGCCCACATCTTCCCAAAAGGCTTTTTTTCGTTTAAAGGTTATTAATTTTCTGAAGGTTGAAGGGAAATAAAGGAAGCGAATGGTGCATGGGGCATTATCTCACACGCTAGAGCATTCACTTTGCATGCAAGAGGTACCGGGATCAATGTCCGGATCCTACGTTGACTTATTTTGTCCTTCTATTGAAGAAAATTGTTTCTTTCAAAACTGGATTATGTAAAGACCGAAGAAACCTTTTTTCCATTCAAAGGACTTCGTTTCTCAAACTTTTCAAAATTGAATTGTGTCAAAGCCGAAGGAAAAAGTGTAGGAGATTGGCTCGAGCTCGATTAGGAGAGTTATAGTATGGAATCAATTCCCGAATCTTTGTTCTTGTGTTTTGAAGACAACTGCTTCCGAATGTTTCAAATTCTATTTGAAAACGTGTGAGGGATAAGGTCACATGGTATAGCACTGTAGCTTTGCCGTGGCGAGGGGTGCCGGAAAGCACACCAGGACTAGTTTTCTTTTGAATGATTTTGTTTAGGAGTTTCTTTTCAGTGCTGAATTTTCTAAAAATAGACTCAGTCATACACGTGCATGGGGAATTAATGGCAAAACGCTCGCTTACGCTTATAATGCGACAGGTACCAGGATCGTTACCCAGATCTAAAGAGACTTCTTTTTTTCCTTCGTTTGAAAAATGGGCATTGTACTGAAGAAAAATTTTCTTATAATAAAGCTGAAGAATACTGAAAAGAACCACGTGGGGGATTAGCTCAAATGGTAGAGCGCTTGCTTTGCATGCGAGAGGTACCGGGATCGATACCCGGATCTTCCAAAAGGGAATTTTTCTCTTGAAGGATTCCGTTTCTTAAAACTTTTAAAATTGATTCGATAGTCTAAAAGCTGAAGAAAACGAGCTCAAAATGTAAAGCGCTCGCACTGCATGCGACAGGTACTGGGATCATTAGTCAGACCTTCAAAAACTTATTTGTTTCTTCTGTTGATGGAATTTGTTTCTAACAGTTTTTTTCGAAAACTGAAATGTGGATCAACTCAAATGGTTCGCTCGTCGCCCAGCGACGGAACATGGCGCTGGGAAGGGCTGATTGCTTTATACTGTATTGTGTACGACCTGTAACTGCAAGGTTATTTAATTTTTGTTCCGATGGCAATGTTTTGGGAGGGGCAAAGTGATAGCAACATGGCGTTGGTACAGTCACAGTGCAGTAATTTATCCTCTCACGAAGTTTCACTGATCACGTGTCTTTTGGCGATAGGCCTATATTTCAAATCATTGGTTATCTTGATCAATTTTTGATAAATGTATAAAGTGTAGTGAGAATATTTTCAGCAAAGAGGAAGAAAAAGACAAAATATGGAATTGATAACAGCCGCTTGTGTGACACATTGCGCGAGCTCGCCCACCTGACAAAAATTTACCCACAATGCTCTGAGCGTTGTTTGCTGTGACCCCGTGTGACGTATTTTACTCACTAAAGGCCATCAGTCCCCCCTGTTTGGGCGACGAGCGAACTCAAACGGTAGAGCGGTCGCTTTGCATGCGAGGGGTGCAAGGATCAATTCCCGTATCTTCTAGAAACCTCTCTTTTTATAAAGAAATTTTTATGAACAGGTTTCAAAATTACAATTGTCTAAAAGCTAAAGAAAAATAGAGCAGAACGAGTAACAGATTAGCTTCAATGGTGGAGCACTCGCTTAGCATGTGGGAAGCACCAAAATCAATGCCAAGATCTTCGAGGGAGTTTTTTCGTTTCTTCATAGTTATTTCAAAACTGAATTAGTTGAAAAATGACATAAAAGTTGTAGGGGTTATATCAAATGGTACGGCGCACACTTTACATGCGAGAGACGCTGCTGTCGATACCCACCTCCTCCAAGGATTTTTCTTCAAGGATTGGTTTCACACTTGGAAAGGGTAAAAATCAAACGCGTGGATGATCAGCTGGCTGGGGTGGTTGAGCGCTCGCTTTGCATGCGAGCGGGATCGATGGCCGAATATTTCCGTTTCTCTTTGTTTATATGCAAGAGTCTGTATCGTATCGGGTACGATACCTAGAACTGTCCAGTTCCTTTTTTCGGTTTGGCAGAATCTGTTCTGGGGAATTATCGAGTCCAAATTGCCGACGTTCAAAAACCATATTCCATTAATATGTATACACAAAAATCCTGCAATCATCTGTGGGAAAAGTTAAAGTCAGAGAAACACGCTACCACCTCAATGAGCTTATTCGGTAAAAAGCAAGGTCATTCGGGAACAAAGTACGCGCGCGCTGCGTAGGGCCGCACTGATAGGGCAGACCACACACGCGTGTCCCAATGACCTCGGACGCGGTTAAGCATGCGCTGTTGGAATAGGGAACTGCCTCAATCGGCGCACATGCAGCATGGCAGGCGGGCAAATGTACTCGAGACACAAACCAAGATTTGTTACAACACACAAGAAAAAAAAATGAAAAGGGGACAGGGATGAGGTGGCACAAAGAATCCAGGACTCAACATATTGTTTTTATTTACACAAATTTCACAGCTTTTAATTTTTGTCAGAAAGTTCATGGTGTTATAAAGCTGAGTAAAAGTGAAATCCTAATTACTCATTTGCTTGTGGGTATTTTTTGCTTGATCAAACCAGCAACGGTTTGGCTAAAACTCATAATCCCAAGTAATCTCGTTAAGAGTATATCATAATTTATTTAGCCTATTTGGAATATTTACACAATCTGACGCCAACTACATATAGATTCATCAGGCGGAAATTGCTGCCAATTCTCTGTCTAAAAACTGTAAATTATTGATGGGTTAAAAGATTTATAGAAAGTGCTTCAAGACAAATATGTCAGAAGTTGGCTGTTTGCTTTGTCAAAAGTAGGTAGAATTCAGTAACAGAGGAGTCCTATTTAAACACAGGACACCTTTTAATGACAAATTATAGTTTGTTCTTAAGATTTAAAAAGGAACTAAAATACGCTGAAAAATAACAAGCTGAATTTGATTTTAAAAATTTAGTTTAAAATCTACCTTGGCAGACAATGAAATCAGTTAGTTGCAGCCCAAAGGGATACTATAGCACAAATGTTTCTGATACAGCTTCTTTTGAAATCATGACAATATAAATCCTGGTCCAAGGTACTCCAATTTACATCTTCACAAATTATTAAGCTACAGTCCCACTGGATAAATATCCTTAACCTCACTTGAGAAAATGTAACTGTCATAGCGCAATTGTTAACCAACCCTGTTTGTTAAAGTGGATCATTTCTTCAAAAACTCTTCTCCAGTTTGTCCTTGACTTTGTCGTCTATGTTGGAAAAGTATTTCAGTCTCATCAGTATTTCCCTGGCCTGGGGATAGTTGCCTGAGGAGAAAAAGAAAAAAAAAAGAAACTGAGAAATGTTTCATCTTTTCTGTTTTCTGATTCATGAGCAAACCAACTGTTCGCTGGGTGGATGAGCTATTGATTAAATACATCAAAACTAACTAACAACAATTTAGATCAACAGACTGACAGACAGTCCCATGACTCAATGGATCCTGGATTAGAAATTTGATTAAATGCTGAGGAAAGCAGTGACCGAAAAACTTCAGATGGATAGCTAGTAAAATGGCCAGTTTCCAAGTGTTACTAAGGGAACAAATACTTACTTGGCTGTTCATAAATGTTCATTTACTAAGACCAAATCAGGCACTAACAATGCCTGAACTGAAGACCAGGGACATCATCAGCGTCCACTCTTCTAAGCCAGTCTTAAATGTTCAAGACTGGTCACACCCATATTCATTCCCATTCATAAATACCTCTGAGTCATGAAGTCAGTAAAAGTTTTATTTTTTTTAAATAAAATTGTTAAAATAAGTTTTACAAAATATAACTTCCAACGATTTAATGCATTTCATTCAAACACCCCTCTAGCCATGTTGTGATATGTTCCTTGCACTAGTTGTCATAAATAATCTCCTTATATGGTGATTGGTGTGCATGTGGCGCACTCACACCGTGTGAGGTGGCGAACAGCCAGCAGGGGCTTTATCAACCATTTAATAATAATTTATTCACTTATAAATCCAAAATTTCATATAGATATGTTCAAATGCGCGGTACAATGAAGACATTAAGCGTGGAACAATGAATACATATAAACATGGTTGAGCCGATGGCATAAAAGGGCGCCTCGGGCAGCCGCCAAACGACCCACATTCACCAACATCAGTAAAGGGGAGACAGTAAGAAGCAGTTACAGTTTTAGAGGTGGGAGGAAAACCCCAGAGGAATATTACGGGTAAAACTCACGGAGTCAGGTAGGGACTGAAAACCCAATCCACAAGTGGACCGGGCCGGGAATCAAACCCGGGACCACAGAGGTAGAAGACGAGGAAAGAACTACCTTGCAAACCTGACTGCCAAGCCAAGCCAAGTGACAGGCTGTTACCCAATAGGAATGGAAAATGTTTCTTAGGTATTGATGAATCTTCATTTTACACGCACTGATTTAGGCCATGTCCAAATGTTGTGGCTGTGTCTGTGGCTGCATGGGAGCCACTGATTAGCAGCTGCAGCCACACATGCATGAATTATACCAAGCCATAGCCAGTTCAATCAGATGCTCACTTTAGAACACTGCCAAAGACTTTGGGTGTTTATGAAAGACTACCAAGGGTGTGAAGAGGAAACAGTGTGCTAGTGCTACATGCTGCCAGCTAACACAAGACAGAATGCTGCTGGAACAACCATGCGGTAGGACAGCTTCCCATGGTGACAGGGCCTTTGCTTGTGCCGCTCCACGTTTATGGAACAAATTGCCATTGGAGATTCAGGCAAGCGAGACTCTGTCACTATTTTCAAGGGAAGACTGAAAACCTTCCTTTTCAGCAGCAGTTTGTCCCTCTCATAGACCTATTCCACTACAGTCACTCACGGTGTCTCTGATCACTTCTGTGGATATAGGCACCTTTAACACTTTGATGACTGATTGATTGACATGATGTTCACTGTTAATGCAATGCAGTAATGCATGAAGCAAAGTGGAATCAATGGGCCTTTAACAGGGGAGGGTCTGGCATTTACAAAAAATAGGGTGGGGTGCCTAGCATTTACAAAAGGGAAGGGGACACCCAACCAGAGGAGGCCCAGAGTGGGGCCTCTTATCATAGTGGGCATCCCTGCCTTTAAAGCTATTAAAAGGCCGTGTCACTGTGAAAGTGGACAAAGGAAAAGTTGTCTCCAAGAAAAAACATAAAAGGAATGAAAGGAGAGGATTATCTGGGTGCCCCCTCCCCCTTTCTGCTGCTGTTCAATCTCGGCATTCTGGCCTCTTTTTTTCCTGCTGCAGAGATGCCTGAGTTTGGGTACATCAAACCTCCCTTCTGTCTAAATTCCCTTTGCAGATACATGTACCCTACTTAACATACTTTTCTAAACATTCCTGTTTATTGGCTTTCAACAGTTAAACTCTCCATATTCCACTGAAGACACACATCTTGATTTCGCGGAATTTTGATAGGTTCAGCTATGTAGAACCTGGCCACTACTGTAACGCTTGATTAGCCACGAGTATGTTACATGGTACATGTATTTGCAATGTTTTATATATTACCATGCACTCCAAACAGACCAAACCGTGTCAGAATCATTCTGAAAAGCACTTTATTCATAGTAACCGAAGTACTTTATGGTGGATTCAGGAAAGGCGCGTACAAAAAGTTGAAATTATTAAAATCTGGTTATGAAGGGACTTGGGACAACTTACCTTCTGAGAAGGCTTGCGATAAATCCTTCAGGAAAGCTCCAAGTTTCACTGCAGGTCAACAACAGGAACAAGATAAAGAAAAAAGAAAGGCTGACATCAGATGGTGTTCCATGCAAAACAACACTGGGTCTACACGAAACCTGTCAATTCATCAAATTCAATGTTGGAAAGGAATGGCTGAGGAAAAATCAAATCGAATATAATACAGGCAATTCACAAGACAGTGCGCCACCAAGAGGTTGCCATGGGGAGGCCATTTTGCAAGTTAACGGTTGATAAAACCATGGCCAACTTGCTGCAATTTGCATTTGAGCTTATGTCAGTAAACTACTTGGGCAAATTTTTCATAGATAGGGACATGCCACAAAATAGAAAGAAGAAATTAATAAAGTCCCACTTGTCTTATTTTCTTTGGGGGGGGTCGTCATATGGTAGGATGGCTCTGTAGAGGTGCTGGTCACATGTCCCATCTTGCCATTCACTGGCTTTTTAGCATGTTTTTTTATACCCGTCATCTGATTGTTGTGTCATGTCAAATGTTTTATGTACATGTTTTTAATGTATTAATTTTTTTTGTCTAGTTTTACAACAGCCAGTGGAAAAGTGTAATAAAATAAAAATAAATAAAATGGAAAGGATTAACAAACACTGCTGTCCAGACTGCATCTTCAATGCTACTCTTCTTCCTTGACAAACAAATATCAGAAATAATTCGGTTCTCAATGCCCAGCCAGTGGATCGTTTGATCCGGTTGCCCTGTTAACCATTTTCTGCAATGTGCAGCAAGAAATGACCTTGCTGTGGCAACCTCACGGTGGCACATGGTAATGTAAATCGAATGTGAATAAAGGAGTATTTGGACAAATAGTAAACAAGTGAACTTGGTATAGATGACCGAAGTGTGACGTCATTTAGAACCAGGAGGTGTAGTACATACGAAGTTGGTTCACACGCTGGTTCTCGCTCTAATGACTTTTATGCACATGCTTGTGCATTAACATATTCACTTTGGTACTCTATGGCAAGGAGCCAAGTTGAGTTGCAGCTTAGCACCTAGTTGAGTCCAGTTGAATCAAGTGAAGGCCATTTAAAAGTGAATATTTGTTCCTGTCCGTAACAGCAAAGATTTCTTCAGAAAGTTGGCATCCAGTGTTTTTGACTCAAGCCGAAATTATGACAGCTCTTTCTGTGTGGAAGGTAATAAGTTTTGCCTTCAAAATCAAGCTTTGGTAGCGGGTCTCCTCTTAGAATCGATCAGCATGCCTGTGTAAGCTTGTTCAATATTCAGTTCTTTTCATATCGCGATATCCGATATTATCTTGATGACGCCATTTTCCAGTCTTAAAATAAACACGACCGAAATCACCATTATGTCAAGAGCCACATTAAAAAAAAGGAAAAAAAAAGGAAAAAAAAGATGTAGACGCATATGTATTATTTGCACATTTAGAACTCTTATATGCTGGTGGAAAGCAAATTTCAACATGGAAATTGTGGACATTAATTTATCATATATCATATCATCGCACAGTACAGAAAAAGCCATTTCCCGACACACATTAGCGGTAAAGTTTGCTAAATAAGGTAACCCCCAAAATGGACAGAGCACATGCGTGTTACTCGAGGGGCTACTGGTATTGACGCCCTCACCTCATTTCTAAGTCATCATTTATTTCTGATAAGTCGGCATGTTTCACTCAGTCCCTTTTCTACAAGACCACAAAAAATCCTTCTTGTAAGTCAACAATAACAATATCGCGCTTCGGTATTGGTTTCCTTTGCCACAGTTGCCTAGAAGCGTCAAGCGACAAGCCCCACACAGCTTGACTGATGCATGCACATGGTTGAGTACATCAATACCTGGGACCCCTCTTGCGCTACACGCATGCGCTCTGTGCATTTTGGGGGTCGCCTTATTGAACGAACTGAACATGCAGGCCATTCTCCAATACTCGACTTCGTCTCCGTTCAGGCTTCAACTAGTTTTTTTACTAACCTGACTTTAAAGTTGTAAGCACAATAGCAAACTTGATAGTGGCACAAAACATCAAGTAAGATGCAAACGAGCCAAACATTACAGTTCTTCAATTTAATTGAAATGCTTCAGGCCCATAATCGGTCATGGGTTTTGGAGACGAAGCCTGAGATGGAGGCGAAGTTGAGTATTGGAAAACGGCCGTGTACGTATGCGGCCCGCGGGCACCGTATGACGATCTCGAGTCCCAAGTGAGAGAGCCGACGTAGCTGGAGTTTACTGTACAATACATTACACTGTTGGTTTGGCTCTGCCCCCTAAATACTTGTGAGACCCTTGCAGCTGCTGGGGCCAACAGTGACTTTGTGGTTTGAGGTTTTCAATGGGGTATTTGTGTGGCCTAAATGCAGTAATGAAGGGCTCAACACGCGGTGCATTGACTTCCATATGTACATGTACAGTACATCGTTTGGAGCTTATCGCAATAATTTTCAGCATATCAATTTGCACGATATCCAGATATGTGTTTTTACAAACAATAAAATGTCCGTTATCAGCATCATATCAAAATATCGTGAAATATCATCATATCGAACAGGCTTAGGCCTGTGTGCACAAAACAAATCACGTTGACTTGCAGTGTGGTCCAGAGAGTAAGGACCAAGGCTATTCTTCTCACAGCTGTTATTCAGGCAGTTGAATGTTTGAGTCCACCAAGTATACTGACAGAGATGACCTACATGTGACCAACTGTTCACATTTTCATGGAAGTTGCACAACTGTCACAGCCAGTAATTATCAAAGCTGTTATTCTGCTGATAACACCTACATGTACACCTGATGAGGTGCAATAATGCCATAAAAAGGATTCAAAGCTTGATGGCTTTGCAGGGTCATCAACAACCTGCTCCCTAAACCCCTGGACTTGTCTGGTTGCCTGACTACTGACCTGTATTTTCCTCTCCTATCCTCCTCACTGTGGCGTCGTCATCAGTCTCGGCCAGCTCCTCGTTGGTTTCCATCACCTCCATCAGGAACCCTGGCTCAATTCCAGCATCGCCCTCCTCAATCGTCAGCCCATTCAGTTCCAGCTTCAAACACAGAGTAGCCAAAACAAAGCCAGAAAGTTCCAGTAATTATGCACTTTTGGAGGGAGCAGACTTTTGAGCAGTATAGATTGGGTAACCATGGGCATTGCCTGGGGAGAGGGTTGGCAAAAAAAGGGAAGAATACAAAAGAAAAAGAAAGGGGGGGAATAATAAAAAAGAGATGAATGGGGCTGAAAATCACCAATTTGCTCCAAAATTTGCCCCCTTCCTCTGTTAATGGTTTATCGATTCATTGCTGATGCTGATGATAAAAGTATGTTACTCCTCCCCCCACCTCCTTGGCTTAGAAAAAAATCCTGGTCATGCCCATGCAGGTTCCTCAGTGCCTATGCTGGAGTCAGGAAACTTTCAAATTAGGGCCAGATGTGAAATTAAACAGGCGCATGCTTGGGGTTGACCAGATCTCAGATTCCGTGGAGTGCAAAGACAGATATCGTCAAAACATTAAGTCCAACAGTTGGTGACAAGCCTGAGAATTAACCCTAACAGTCCTCAACCCTCCAATTTTAATATAATTTTGCACATACCCTAGGGATATAGGGTTACAACACAATCGAATGCATGTATTTGGATGCACTCAACTTCATTTTTTGCATAAGCTTTATTTTTTCTTTTTCTATGAGCAAAACTGAAACAAAAATGGAAGTAAAAAAATTGTGACTATGTACATGAATTTACTGAGTGGAAAGATGGGGAGATAGTTACCAGGTAGAGTCCTCTGGAAAGTGGCTTGAGCAAGGTGCTGTAGGCCTTGTTGACTTCTGACGATTGCATCGCTGAGTAATCTTGCTCCTCCTGGTTAAGTGTATCATCAGGCATAATTAGGAATGACCCTTATGGCCTATTGGCTCCGAAACATAAAGCTTAAACTTGATTTTGAGTGGATCCTCTGCTTAATGAACAACTGCTCCATTGTGTTTGGTAAACTGTGAGTGGATCCCACGGAATGAGTCTTAAGGCTGTAGTTGTTGTAATTCTGTTTAAATTTGCATAAGCAGCAAACTGAGTTCGTTGTTTTGATGTGCCACCCTTTGGCATCCCCATGAAAATAGACGATTTATGGATGAAAAATGTCCCACTGATTTAAAAGGAGTAAGATTCTCTTAACCACTACCAGCCGGGGACTCCGAAATCGGAGCTGTATGGTTTATATGTGTGGCCGGGGTCTCCGAACTCGGACAAAGGAAACAGGGCCCTGTAACAAAAGACCGTACTCCAAACAAAAGACCAGGCTGCTGGGCATGACCGGCATTTTTCACTGTCAAAAGTGGTGATAATCCAGCGTTATTTTGAAACTGTATACCAGGGTTTGGGG